>CM039719.1:63677124-64277124 GCA_022539455.1 Dendrobium nobile | reverse complement strand
TGTTCGCAAGAGAGTCTTTTATTTTATATATAGAAGTCTTCTCCTATTACACTATCCAAAGGCTTATTAAAAAAATCTGGGAACAAGTTTGATTGTTTGTTGAGATGCAATGACTTGTATACACCCTCTCTCATGGCCATTGTTTAGTAAAATGATGATGGTTATTGTTAAACATGACTAATTTTGTAAAGTCTGGACAAAATATTGGGCTGATCTGTGTTGTTTTGATAGTGAAGCAGTTAATGCAATTCATGTGATCTAGCTTGAGAGGCCTTGGCGTTCTTTTACTAAATCATGCATGTAGGGTGTTTGTGTTAATGCCCATTAAAAATTGGTAGAGGTTTTCCTTGGTAAAAGGAGGAATTTCATGAATTTCATTAGAAAATTTACTTTGCCGAAATGAGTGAATCCCATATAAATTTGTGCTTTTTCTTCTGTTATCTCCTTTATTAGATATCGCTCGTGCCAAGTTTAATTGCCAAACATGTATGTATTTTCCTTTTAGTATCATGATGATTTGGTTAGCTCTTGTTCTATGTGAAAGATCACGGAAGTTATGACATGCATTGTTTCATTCATATTAGCAAAGGGAAAGTGGAATAGAATGAAACCTCTTCTTTATACACTCACACATCCCATAAAACACAAAATTTGAGTATAGTTTTGTTGCTTTTCAATCATGATTCACAGTTTATGGATTCATGATTTATGGTCTTGCTTATGAAGTTTGCATATGAAGTTTCTTCAAACACATAGAGTATTACATTGAAGTTTTTGATTCAAAGTTTTTTTCTTTATTAACACGTGAGGAATTTGTTTGAAGCAAAGGCTACTTTGTAAAGGAGATTGTTTAAGTCATGAGGTCTTTTAAAAAAAATTTTACATTATTGTTGCTTATGAGAAGTTGTTATGTTTCGTATTTGCTAGACAATGGTATAAATGCAATATTGAGCTATGAATGATTATATCATGTGGAGGTTGTTAGAAAGTTGACCATATTCTATGCTTAAAAATGTGAATCTTCCTATAGAATTGTTTCGATGTGGTGTTGTAGTGTTAGAGTGTTTTACTTGTTTTTTTTTGGGTAAAGGATTATATGCAATATTGTTGAAATACCCTCTTGAAATTGTGGAGAACAGGTTTAGAGTTCCTGCAAGTGATATGTTGAAATTCATTTTGTTGCCAAATAGTCTTTCATTAATGACAAAACATTTATATGAGCTTCCATGTGCTTTGTGTCCTAGTTGTGATTCATATGTTTATAATATTCCAACGAAAATGAGTCTACTTGTTGGAGAGGTTCACGTTAACAAATGCTTTGTATGCACTGGTCCTTTCATACCTTACACTTGCATGAAAAGTAATTTCTATTTGGTGGAGCTCTTGAGAATCCCTATCATGAGCATTGAGAACATTAACGTTGTATGCATATAACTTTGGAGAATTCTGCCTGAAAGATTTAATAGGTCGGCATTAAACTATGCTCTTTTTAATTCCCTTTGGTTTATATCAGATGGAAACGAGATGATGAATTTTCTTTATGCTTTTGTGGTTTTGTTGAATTTTATGTGAAAATCGTATTGAAGATTGTGGTGGAATATTTTGTGATGCATTGGAGAGCAGGTTTGACATTAAATGATCTCTCCTCTTCTCTTTACCAATAGCATGGGAATTGATTTTGAATCCTTGGTCAGAATGTTGGATCTTTGGCATGAGAGTAAGTTTATGGATTTGGGTATATTTGTTTGGAGCTCTTGATAGCATGTGGTACAAAAGGAGAAAGTTGGTTGAGGGAACTTTATGTGTTTTTCTATAATTAAATAGTTTCATTGGCGGAGTTTGGAAATAGTATAAATGATCATGAGTTTTATATCTTTTTCGTCACCATGAAAGCATAGCATTAGTTTTGGGTTTTGGCAAGAATCATTATTATGAGAGCATGAATTTTATTACATGGTAAAAGTAATCCAAAGCATGAATTGTTATAAACTTTATCGTTCTCCAAATTATATATTTGTAAGTTTCTTTTGGATACTTGTTGGCATGCACCATGTGAGGTTTATTCTGTGATAGAAAAGCTTTGAAAGTTAGTTTCTACTCTAATTGATATGCATATATGTTGTGTTGAGAAGGTTTTCAAAAAGTGTTTTGTTTATCGTTGAATGTTGTTTTATATTAGAAGATTTTCAAGAATGGTTTTATACTAGAAAGATTTTGTCAAGTATTTTGCATCGAAAAGCTTTATCATGAATTTTGCGAATTGTTTTACATCGAGAAGCTTTATCGAAAGTTTTTTTTTTTCTGAATGCTTTATGATGAGGGCTCTACAATGAGAGGTTTTTTTTTATAAAACCTTCTCGTTGGAAAGCTTTAGTTTTTTTTCTACCCCACTCCAAATGAAAGGAGAGGCACTTGATTATGGGTCGTTTTTTGGGTAGAATTTTGTGTCGGAAAAAGAAAGATTTTGGTAGATGATTTTTGGTTGGGCCTGTGTAGAGAATCCCTATAAGGTCATTTAGGGGTGATTAGTGTTTTTCCTATTTGAATTGAGTTCTCTTAGTGATTATTTCTAAAAGAGCGAGTTTGGGAGAGTTGAAGCTTTGAGGGAGCTTTATGTTTGTAGGTGCTTAGTGTCTTTTTGGAAGCAAGATAGGATTACCTCCCCTTTATGTTAGCTTATAAGGATAAAGAGAGTATTGGATGAGTTCAAAGCAAGGTGAATTTAGTTGTAAGTCTAGTTTTTTTTTTAGAAGTCTTTTTCCCCTTAGTCATTGTAGGGTTTGGTTTAGAGTGTTATAGATAGATGTCTTAATCATATCAAGTGCCTCATTTGGAGTGGGAACAGTAAAGGGCATTGTTGCTATTCTAGGATACACTTGACTTCTACGAAGTGTGTCCAAAACAACAATGCCTACATCCCTTTTATTTGTAATTTTCATTCTTTTTCATTCTACTGCTTTGCTATTGATTCTCTGAGCCTAGTGACACATGTACGAGAGTCCTAAGGATTAGGAAACAACACTTTTAGCCCTACAACTTTAGTGACATCTAAGGACAAAAATTAAGGACTGAGTCTTAGATAATATAGACTTAGGATGCATGCTCCCTATAGGATAGAGACATCAAAACATAGAAAACTTAGCAACATGTTTTCCTAGATTTTAGTTTTCCTTAATCTACTAATAATCAACCAACTAACTTTAATCTAATTCTAAAAATCTATTAAAACACTCAATTCTTAATCATGTTATTATCAATATTTATAATTATTAAACTACGAGTCTAAAACACAAACTCAAATCAATTTTAACTAATTTAATAATTAATCCCTAACCAATCTAAAATCTAAAAGATGTAGATTTTATTAGGGATTAAATTACAAACTAAACTCATTAGGATAAAAAAAAAACTCTTAAAGGTCAAACATAGAGTAATCCTTTAAAATCAATTAACAAATCCCTTAATACATAACAACCATTCCAAAGATGAAGTTTATTGGATGGACTACTCCGGGCTGCGGGGCTAAGTGTCCTAAGGAGGCCTGGTTCCTCGAGCCTGGTGGCACAACGCCACGAATGGATTCAATGGAATGGCAAAACTGTAAAATTAATCTCTTAATTGGTTTAAGTCAAATCGTAAGTGATAATAAATTGCCTAATCTACATTTCTTTTCTAATTTACAACCAACTTAATAATTCAACAAAAATTGGTTGCCACTGGGTAACCCAGGCCTACGAGGCTATTAAGTTAGCCCCAAGGAGGGTGAAATAAACCTCACGGCCTCGGTGTGAAACAAAGGTGATAATCAATCAAATACTAAAATAAAATATCTAAAATCAATCCTAAATTACTAATATTTAAACTTCAATTAAAATCTCCCCTTGGCCTTGAACAAATAAAAAAAATGCAAATAACTTTAATTAAATTACCCTACATAGGATCTATCAAAAACTGCACAGCCAACACACACCTTAGACCGGTTTGATTAGGACATTACTTCTAGTCCTAGGTTAGGCTTGCATTTTCTTTTGTTATTCAGTATTTACTACCTATACGTGTTCTATAAATGCAATTCTTATATTTTCTGTCAGTTATACTTTCTTACTTACTTGCATTTCTTTTCTGAACGGCATCTACGCTTATATATATGTTTTCTTTTGTCTTACTTTGCGAGGTACATCCGGTGTTGCATTGTCAACGATTAAGCGGCATCAATTGCTTATAAGCTTTTAAGTGGCAGCGCCACAGCAGGTACATTGTGTCTTGCACGATCAGGGATCAATGAACCATTTACTTGCTTGGAGCTATTAAGTGGCTGCGCCACGGTCAGGTATGACTTCTGCAACTTAAACTCTTAATTACATATCGGAACTGCTACACTCCACACACATATTGTTGATAGGTATTCTAGTATGTTTAGGTAGTCAGCCATAGGTTAGTGCACTGACGAAGCTTTGGCCCTATATGTCAAAGCTTTTCCCCCTTCTGTGAGCCATAGAGACCATTAGGGTCATTTAGGCCTGTAGAGTAGGCCACCTATTATGCCGGTTGGCATTGTTGTTTTCCCACACGAAGTGGGCATCGTTGGTTTTCTGCTAGGATTCTGGCCCTTTCCGGTTTTGAGTACAATACCCCCCTCCCCTTTTCTTTTTTTTCTGTGAGCCTTAGAGACCATTAGGGTCATTTAGGCCTGTCGAGTAGGCCACCTATTCATGCCATTGGGCATCGCTGTTTTCCCACACGAAGTGGGCATGATGATTGATGATTTTCTGTGCGGGTATCTTGCCTGAAGGATACCCTTAGGGTGTGTTTATTTATTTTTTCTGTACTCTGGATGTCATGCATACATCTGTTCTTACACACTTTTCTCCACAACGCACTTTACATACATACATTGCATTAGTGGACCTAAGGATCTTTCTTACTCATGCATTTGTTTCATGCATCATACGACGCTAGATATACTCCTCTGCATATTACAGAGTTTCAAATCCTTGCTTCTTTAGGATAGAGCCCTCCCATCTTGCATACATATTGGACGGTTGGTTGTGCCTAGGATTTTAGCTGGCTCCCTTTTTCAGGTAAGGAATAAGTCCAGATTGCATTAGCTAGGTCGTAGATGCTAGTGTTGTGTGTACAACACTACATCTCTTATAGGTTTAGGATCTAAAGGTGAGGGGTACGAGTGTACCCCAACACACCTTATTGGTGGGTAAGCTCTCCATCCTTTCGGAGGCTATAAACCCTACCCATCTGCGTCACACGGATGACGCCACCTCCTTCCTTCTCTCGTGCATGTCTGATCGCGTGTCTTCTCTCTTTTTCTCCAGTTTTCTCTTCTTCGAGCCGACCGGATGTTGAATGAACCGTGTGTGATTGATTAAGCCAATTTGGGACCTTCTTCCTCTTTGATTAGGAAAGCCTAGAAAATCCCCTTGCACTAAACCCCTTGGAGAAGATAATCTAACATCCTTAATCGAGAGTTTTCCTAAGTCAAGGCTTAGGATGTAATTAACTACGGGGGCTTGCGCCCGTAGGAAACCGATCCCCACAATCAAATAAACCCTATTCGATGCTGATGTATTAAATAGGGGAAATCTCGTGAACTTTTGGGTTATAGATATTATTATCCATCGAGGTTGGTAGGTGAAAGCCGCTATCCTCCATGGCTAATCGTATCTATAACTCCATCTGCTCTTCCATCGGCCTGCTTGTGTCGATTGTAAAGGTCTACGACCATTTTGTCCTACGGGACAGTGTGATCGTACTCTTTGCATTCGAACCGCACGAGCGGAATCCTTTCGGAGACCCACATACCCGAGGTTGAACTTCTACTCGACGTCGGACTTCTGCTCGTCAGCGGACTTCTACTCGTCGTCAGACTTCTGCTCGTCGACAAATTTTTGTCGATCTTCTACCCGAAGTCGGACTTCTCCCTGCCGTCGGACTTTTGCTCGTCAGCGGACATATATCCTGCTCGTCAGCGGACTTCTACTCATCGTTAGACTTCTGCTCGTCGACAAATTTTTGTCGGTCTTCTACCCGACGTCGGACTTCTGCTCGTCAGCAGACTTCTACTCGTCGTCAGACTTCTGCTCGTCAACGAATTTTCGTCGGTCTTCTATCCAACGTCGGACTTATCCCTGTTGTTGGACTTCTGCTAGTCAGGGGACTTCCTGCTCGTCAGCGGACTTCTACTCGTCGACAAATTTTCGTCAGTCTTCTACCCTACGTCGGACTTCTCCCTATCGTCGGACTTCTGCTCGTCAACGAACTTCTACTCATCGTCAGACTTCTGCTCGTCGATGAATTTTCGTCGGTCTTCTACCCGACGTTGAACTTTTACCCGACGTCGGACTTCTGCTCGTCAGCAGACTTCTACTCGTTGTCAGACTCCTGCTCGTCGACGAATTTTCGTCGGTCTTCTACCCGACGTCGGACTTCTCCCTGTCGTCGGACTTCTGTTCGTCAGCGGACTTTCTGCTCGTCAGCGGACTTCAACTCGTCGTCAGACTTCTGCTCGTCGACGAATTTTCGTCGGTCTTCTACCCGACGTTGAATTTCTACCCGACGTCGGACTTTTGCTCGTCAGCGAACTCCTACTCGTTATCGGACTTCTGCTCATCGAAGAACTTTCGTCGGTCTTCTACCCGACGTCAGACTTCTCCCTATCATCGGACTTCTGCTCGTTAGCGGACTTTCTACTCGTCAGCGAACTTCCTGCTCGTCAGTGGACTTCTACTCGTCGTCAGACTTCTGCTCGTCGATGAATTTTCGTCGGTCTTCTACTAGACGTTGAACTTCTACCCGACGTCGGACTTCTGCTCGTCAGCAGACTTCTACTCGTCGTCAGACTCCTGCTCGTCGACGAATTTTCGTCGGTCTTCTACCCGATGTCGGACTTCTCCATGTCGTCGGACTTATGCTCGTCAGCGGACTTCTATTCGTCGTCAGACTTCTGCTCGTCGACGAATTTTCGTCGGTCTTCTACCCGACGTCAGACTTTTGCTCGTCAGCGGACTCTTACACGTCAGCGGACTCCTACTCGTGAGCGGCCCACGGATCGCGGGCCGCTGTTCCGAGCGCGCAGTCAAAGCGCTCCGCGTAGGTCCTTCTGCGCCGCGCGGTTCCGCGGGAGCTGTCGCCGGCGAGCAGCGGCAGGCGGCGGCCGGCCGGTTCGGCCGCTTATGCGTGTCCGGGCCCGATTTTCAGCCCGGACGATCCGATTCGGACATTTTTGGGGTCCCCGGACATGTTTTTCGACGTTCCGAACTCGATTTTGACACTTTCGGAGCTCAACGGGGCTTCTATGATAAAGTTCGAGCAAGCTATTAATTTTTTTGAACGCAATTTTTTGAGATTTGGCCAGTGTAAAATTTTAGAACAAGTATTTTCGGACTCCTGGGGCTTCGACATCCGAAAATGGGGGGCACCTGATACGGCATCACAAAATTAGCTTGATCAGGCACGAATCTCGAGGCAAAAGCTAGTTGGAAGCTTCAAAAATTAATTCCGGGAGCACCCGAAACTCCGATTTCAACAAGCTTATAGTAAAACTGAGCGTCTCGGAAAGACGAACCCAACGACACCAAGATCAACCCAATCCGAGCCCAAATAAGTACGAATCAAGGACCCGAAGCGCTGTTGGAAGGTTCAAACCGCAATTTGAGTTACCAAATGGTCTCCAATTTTGACGAGCTTATACTCGAATCGAACGGCTCGACGAGACGAATCCAACGAGCTCAAGATCTCCAAATTCCAACATCATTAAGGCCTTTGAATGCCCAACGAACGGTGCATGATCAAAGGATTTGATATCGGCCGTCCATTCAAAACACTCCCAATTCGCCCCTGATCTCACGCCTATTTACGGGCTATGCCACTCCAGAAAAATTATAAATAGAGCCCTCATTCTACACCAAGGGGACTCAAGTGAAGAGAGAGAAAGAGAAGAGAAGGAGGAGAAGGAAGAAGCTCCTCCTCGACCACCGCCGGAGCTCTTCCTGCCGCCTGAAGACGCCGGAACTCTGCCGGATTTTCGGGAAATGCCGGGAATTTGCAGAACTTTGTAACTTTGTGAGAAGTTGATTGTAAATTGATCGTCTTGATTTGTAAGATGGATCAATCTTTGTAATCCAAACAAATACTAGTGGAACTTTGCAACTGGGCGAGGCCCCGTTGTTTTTTCTCTCTTTTGGGTTTTTTTCACGTAAAAACCTTGATGTTCACTTCTCTTTTCTACTTGTGTGCTGAATACTCGTACAACGCTAAGACGAATATTTTCTAACTCTACCGCCACGTATATTCTAGCACGCAACAATTTTATTTGAGTATTTTTAAAGCGCTACAATATACATTAAAATTTTCTTTTTCTCACTATCTATATCATTCATTATGATTGTATTTTCATATATTTGATTTTAAATCTACGAATTTTGACAGAATAAAAAATGAAAAGAAAGCAAAAAATAAAATTATGATTTTTTAATATAAAGGTATATATATATATATATTCTCATTTTTATCTATTATTTTAGAGTTTTAACCATCAATTAAAATTCTAAGCTCACACATGAACTTATTTTAATTGACGTAAATGTAAAATAATAATAATATTATTATTACAGTCCCATATAAATTGACCTAATCTCTTCATAGTATTGTTCTGACAATCTGGGAAGGGCGGGGACGAGGTTTCTTTTCGTTATAAGCCACAGAGCTTTGAAGTTACAGTACGCTGGAGCTGATCTTCCACTGAAATCCTAACCCTAGCTGAAACCTATTCACTTGGTTCTCTATTGTTCTATTGGTCTTAGCTCGCCGGCCATGGATAGGTACCAGAGAGTGGAGAAGCCGAGGCCGGAGTCGGCTATAAGCGAGAATGAGATCAGAATTACATCTCAGGGCATGATTCGAAATTATATCAGCTATGCAACTAGTCTCTTCCAGGTTTCTCTCTCTCTCTCTCTCTCTCTCTCTTACCAAATCTATTTACCATTTACTGATGTTGAGTTTTGTTGGATTGCAGCTTTGAAGTTCAGTATTCTTGCTTTGTTTTGTGTTTTTACTGTTTCGACGCTTAAATGGGAGTTCAAGTATTTAATAAGTATTTTCTTTTTTATAAAGATCTTTGACATGGGTTTTCCCGTTTGTGTGAGCTTAACTGCGCCAATTATTATCTTTTACTGTTCCTTTTTCTATTTTCTTTTAAAATTTCGCGTACCTTTCCTTTGGGTTTCATGAATTTCTGTTTTATACAGGACTTTGGTTTTCCAAATTTCTGTTCAGAGTATATGAGGAAATCACAATGAAGGGACGCCTTTTTTAGTTCTTCCAGATTTCACTAATAGAAAACTTTAAAAACTCCTGCTTGAACCTTTCTCCATTTGAATAGAGTTTAGAACAAATGAAATCAGGTTATATCCAGCAAATGAGTGTAGCGGAGTACACAGCCGAAGATTAGAGCACAATCTCTCTGGGTCAATTTGAACTGCGAGTTCAGGCCAATGTAACAGCACTTTGTTTCTTCATTGGCTGAATTCTTACAATACGAGGAGTGAAAGATGTTTTTATCCAAACTGGAACTAGAGTTCCATGACTTGAGTGAAAGCTTAGAGATCTAGCTAGCTGTTTGCCTCTTTTTTTCTTCTGCTGCTGCTGAATCTTTTTCTTCACCATTTGTTAGTGCTCCTTCATTGCAATGGTTTTGGGAAGCTTAACCTTGCAGGATCAAAATTTTAAGCTAATTTCAGTCAGCCAAACAGATTATCTGGTAAAAAAGCATCGATTTAGTTAAGTTACAGCATATGAATAACATTGTTAAATCAATGGAGGACTCTCTCTCTCTCTCTCTCTCTCCATGTCTTTCTTCAAACTTTTGTTTGAGTCCTGCTGCACACATAGTTGTCCAGTAGCTTTCTGAAAGCGAGTTAGTGAAGAAACTCCTTTGTTATCTTTATTGTATTTTTCTTTCACAATTAATCCAAAGGATCAGGGAAAATGTCAAATGATTATTTGGACTATTTTTGCTTGAAATTCTTTCATTTTGCAAGTAAATCAAAGCCCCGTTTCTTTGGCAAACTATTGACTAATCTTGATATTGAGCCTCATTTTTATTTATTTTGATATCATGCTTGAGAGGAGAAGATAATGTTTTTATGAGCAGCTATAATTATGTGTAGCAGAGTATTCATAAAATGCATCAACATAAAAGGTTTGAATGAAGCCTCATTAAGTTTAAAGAAAATGATAACTTAATTTATTCCCAATCTCTTGACTAAGACATTTAATGAAACAAATAATGATAACAAAAGTCTTGAGGAAAATGATGTTTATGTACAAGATTTATAAACCGAGCATAGTATTCACACGCACCATATTCACCTGCTTATGATGCTTAAATTAGTCATGCAGTCGATCCCTATGTTTGATAAATGATAGATATTGTTCTAGGTTTTTGTTTTAATTCAGTTCATGTGAATTTAGTTTCACTTACAATAATTCTCCAAAATAATTGAGCATTTCCCATTAATTTTAATTTAACATATTCAAATCTTTCAAAATTAAATAATTAATAATCTTCAAGAAGTATTCTAAATTATTGATCAAGATTTTACCTCCAATCAAGTGTAGGAATGCAATTTAAATCTTCATGCTGGTTAAGTTGGGTTTGTATGGAAACCATTACTTACATGATTTGTTTAAGTTGGATATTTTTTATTGACCCAAGTATTAGGTCCTACTTTTTATTAGACATGATGGCGTAACCTAAGTTGATGTCAGACATTGAAGGGTTTATGGTTTCTTAATGCAACCTATGAAAGCTCATAAAAAACTACAATTTTCAAGTTAATAACTCTCAACTTTAGCAAATATTACTTTCTATCAATGGAAAAATAGAAAACATACTTATTTGACTTCTAGCAATAACTAAATCAACGAAAAAAATTAAAATTTAGCAAGAAAATTTGAGGTCAAATATAAAATTTAGAAGTGATCAAGATGCACACCACAAAAAGAAATATGACAAATATCACTTTTGATAAAATCGCAATCACATATGCTCCATTTACTAACAAGTAGATAGAAAGAATAACAGTAGAAATTACAAAATAGAAGATCTAGGCCTTACGCATGTATTAGACTCTCCTCTGAAAGTATTCATAAAACCTTCAACGATCTCGAATAATCTACATCCAACATCACTTATTATAATTGAGGAAAACTAAAATTGTATTTCAGTAATCAATATTAATTCAGTTTTTTTATACCTTAGGGACTTGATGTGGATCCTTATGATTGAACAAATAGAATTTATAAGCTCATATGTAGATTGCCATGGATAGTTTGATGGGAAAAAAATTGGGCCGACACTGATCAAAATTCATTTTGGATGAATCTCAAAGTCTCTGCTCTGACCTGAGTGCAATACACAATTAATCAATCAAAAATTATATAGCATTTCTCTCAAAGCAAATTCAAAGGCTATGAGACCATCCTAACCCAAAATTTTTTCTGACTAAGATTCGTGCATGTAATTTAAAAAATTGCTACAAGAGTGCATGTCCTTTTTGCATGATATATTTATTGCTAATTGGTCAAAGGTTACTTGCCACAGGATAAGCACGCCAGAGAAATTGTCTTAAAGGCAATGGGACAAGCTATCAACAAGGCTGTAGCTGTTGTCGAGATCATGAAGGTTGGCACTCATTCCAATTGCTTTCACCATTTGAATCATTTTAAACAGAGGTGTAAGGGACCTGACAGATCTTTAATTACAGAAACGAATTCCCGGATTGTATCAGGATACTTCTATCAGTTCAAGCAGCATTACTGATGTTTGGGAACCTATTGAAGAGGGTCTTGTACCGTAAGTAGCATTTCTTTTTTCAAGTGAAACAAACCAATGGCCTTGGAAATATTTTAATCCATCAAGCGCCTACTGTAGTTTGGAGACGACAAGGCATGTTTCGATGATTACAATAACTCTCTCCACAAGGGATCTAAACGTCAACTCGTCTGGGTAATCTTTTTTTTTTTGTAGCATGAAAAGTGATCCTTTTTGGTGGTGGGAACTGTGATGGCATTTTTTTTTTCTAAAATGTTTTTCTGTATATAGGTATCAAGTTGCATCAAATGTCGGGCATCCAAGGCAACAACCGAGGCATCAACCCCGACAGCAGCAAATGGGGCAAACTTATCATCAGCCTAGACAGGCACAAAATCCCTATAATGATGGTACTTCTGATCTTTTTCTGCCTCAATGTTGTATAGAAGGAAGTTTAAGGATTGCTTCTATTTCTTTATGAAGATTACTCGTATGGTCGAGGACAAGGTCGAGGTAGAGGAAGAGGAAGGGGTTTTGGAAGAGGTGGATATGATGGGTATGGTGGCTACAGAAACTATCAAGGTATGTTTTTTCTATTAGACAGATTTGAATCTACGTGCAGGATTGCGTAGTTGCTTAATTTTGTTTCTTGAAGCTGAACTTCTTGCCATAGTTCTTGTTTCCTCATGCTTGTTGCTATGTAATTTTCACTTGCCTTATAGATGAGAACTGGAATTGGGGCCAAGGTGGTGGGCGTGGAAGAGGTTGGAATTACCATGGTAAGGTCAATAAATTCCATTTTACTAAAATTCCTAATCTTCTATATAGCTGTGATCTTGATTCTAAGTATCTAACTTCACTACATGACTCTTAATTTTGGAGATATGGACATAAGATACTTTCACGGATATGACACTACGCTATACTTAGAGTGTCACATGGTTTGCATATAAATGTGTTGCAAATAAAAGTTGTTAAGTTGTAATACATATTATGAATCAAAGGTAGTTAAGTAGTTGTAGAGCACATGGTTTGCATATAAATGTGTAGCAAATAAAAGTAGTTAAGTAGTAAAACATATTATGGAAATATAATAAAAGGGAAGAAAATCTTTTTATTATAAAGTTCTAATCTTTGAAATATGTAAGTGAAGATTTTAAGATGACATAATAAAATGAGAGGTAAAATTTGATCAAGAATGTTTGGGACATGATTGGGTTAGAATGATCAATGATGTACATTATAGTCACATGACGATAGATCCTTAAAAATACAATTGTAGAGCACTTGATTTGTATATAAATGTGTAGCAAATAGAAGTTGTTAAGTAGTAACACATATTATCAAAATATGATAAAAAGGAAAAAAAAATTATTATATAGTAATTATATATGGAAATATGTAAGTAAAAATTTTAAGATATAATAAAATAAGAGGTAAAATTTTATCAAGAATGTTTGAGATACAATTGGGTTAGAATGACGTACATTGTGCCCATTTTATGTTGGTGTCATGTTTGAAGGATGCCTAGAATTTGTTAAACAATTATTGAATAAAAATATGCTGTTTCAAATGTCATATTTGAAATGGTGAATCACCTTTTCTTCGGCCCAACAAGTAACCATGCTAGGCTTGACACCCTCTGGCCAAGCTCAAGCAAGCATGGCCTTCCTAAAAACTAAAATCCCTAGTTTGTCGATCTGGTTTGTATTTAAATGTAAAAGAAATGCTCATTATTTATATGTTCATGAAACAAAGAAAAAAGTATTATATGCCTTTGTGTGTATTAAAGAAGTAATTAGATCACTTTTATGGTAATTATGTATTACGGTCACTCTAATATCTGTTGATCTACACTAAGCTTGCACTAATGCTAAATTGATGGAGGCCTTAATGATGAATATTATTTTTGATATTTCTCTTCATTCTCTTTTAAGTGTGCCTTTGAATTACCATATTCTCTTCTCGTATTCTACCTTCTAGGTATTAGGGATTGAAGAGAGAAGGGGAGAGGATGAAGAGAGTATCGATGGAAGTCTAGAATGGAGAGAGGAAGGAATCCGTTGTCTTGTGAATTTTGTCTTTTGAATTAGAAATCTGTGAATTATAGTTCTAGGTATATGGATTGCATGCTACGCGTGACCGAGGAAATCATATTTGAGGAGGAAGAGGGAGAGACGAATTATAGTAGTTACCTATAATCTTAAGATATTGAAAATGCATGATTTTTCTATCCCTATTTTTATACTAGTTCAAAAATATAAATCAAGATAAATCCTAAAAATAGATAAATTATATCATTTAATTTAAAAAGAAGTTAATCCTCATATCAAGTACATTAATAATGGAAAAAAGTATGAAATTATCCAAAAAAGTATTAGTAAAATTCAAAACGTGCTAAAATATACCAAAATATTTTCTTATGCATCACCTGTAATGTATTACTCCCTTGGGTTGATAGATTTCTTCCTTTTGAAAAGTCATGCTTGAGCACTTTCTGGGAGCATTATCTCGATAATGGAGGCCATGAAGTTTTACATGTTCTCTTATATCATCAATGCTTACCGACTGAACACAAAAGATAATTTGGAGGTTTTAAATCGGGATGAAATTATACTTCATTCAACTTTCTTAGATTAGTAATAGGACTGAGGGTTCCATAGTCACTTAACATTGATAATAGTTTTGTGTGAAACGTAGCAATAATTTTTTTGAACATATGGACAGCCTTTATATCTTACAGGAATATATGATTTTGTGAATCAACTCTTTTCTTAAGCTTAAGATATTTGTGAATAATAATAGTGACTTACAGCATCCTTTTTTAGATTTCATTCAGTAAAAACTTGGTTAAAATAAACCTAACTTGCCTTAATAAGAACCGGTCTTGTGCTTCTCTGATCACATTGACGTGGCTTCGAGGGTATGGGGTTGACTTTTCTTGAACGATCACTTCAAAATCAAGAATATACTTGTTTTTATTAGAAGTTCATATTCATAATCACGATCTACTTTAAATTCGAATGCAGTTGTAGTTTCAATTTGAGCTGCAGTTCAATTTCTAATGGAGGTATATTTTCTGATTTATAATTAATTTCAAATTTAAACACAAGTTGTAATTCTTGCTTAATTATGCGCTGTGGTTCATGAAAAAAAATAATATTGATTCATGTTTAGATTCAATAACATCAAAATAGTGTGATTGTAACTATGATACTTCTTCTAATTCTTCCTGAAATAGAAGTGCTATAATTTCTTCAGTAAAATCAAACTTGTCTACATTTGATTGGTTTGTGGTTATATGTTTCATAGGCTTGAGACTTGAGAGAATAAGTTAATGATTTTTCTCTAGGGACTTTAATTCAATTTATTTTTGATCTTTTGATTTGTTTTGCTTGAATTTCTTTCAATTGGATGTGCAAGTTAATAAATCTGATTAGTTTGGTAAATTGTTAATTAACTCTAATGTTATGCCCCACTACTAGTTATTTGTATATCATGCTTAGGAGAGAGAATAAATTTTCTTTGGGGCTTTAATTGAATGTGTGATGGTCCTAAGAAAATATTCATAATATAACTCAATATCCAAATATTTGGATAGGGCCTCATTTAGTGTTTTTTTGGAAATTATAGTTTAATTTATTCTTATTCTCATGCTCAAGACATTCAATTGAATAAATAATATTAACAAAATTTCTCGAGGCAAATGATGCTTAGCTACGGATTTATAAATCTATCATAGCTTTCATATATGCCATATTCATTTCGCTGATAATACTTGAGTTTTTCAAACAGTTGATCTTTATATTCACAAAATAATAGATGTTTCTCTATGAGCTTATATTTCAGGTTAGCCCATGTAGATTTAGTTTCACTTTAAATATTTCATCAAAATTATTGGGCATATCACATTAATTTTGTTTAGCACATCCAAGTCATTAATAAATAAATAAATTATAATCTTAAAAAAAAACATTTTAAATTATCAATCTAGTATGAAAACTTTCTATGATTATACCTCCTATTGAATTTAGGAATGTAATTTAAATTCTCTTGATGATTTTGTTTTGTTCATTTAAAGCCATCACATGATTTTGTTCAAGTTCCTTTATTACTTCTTTTGATTGATCTAATATTATAGCCATAAACTCTGTTAGCAATTTCATGTAGGATTCTTTGCGTTATGTTTTACTAATGCAACATAGGATGAGTTGCACAATGCCAAAAAAAAAATAGCAATCCGCAAGTTAATGATACTGATGAGGATATCCGACAGTGGAGAGTTTATCAGCGACGAGGCCGGAGATCTATGGCCATGATTACACCCCTTTATTTCTAAGCTTTTATTTGCATTTGATTTATTATTGTGTTTTTTTTTTAATTTTATCCTCACTTGAGGGGGTAAGCTCATGTGACCCCAGGGGGCACTTCTGTCTTTTGGTTTTATTAGTGTATTTTGGTTATTTATAGCCCCTTCTTCTTCTTGAGAGGGATGATGGTGAATATGAAGAAAATTTTCTGCACTTGCATTTTGGTGAGTTTGAGAGATCTTGTGAGAGTTCTAAGTCCCTAGGTGAGGGCAGTGTATTACCCATCAGCCACAGGAAGCATCCGGGCTTGTGGTCCACCTCTTCCACCAACCTCCTCCCCTCTCTTCTCCCCAAACTGCTGGGCACCACCTCCCATCTCTCTCTTGGCCGAACCCCCACACCACCAACCCTAGGTCGAACCCCCCTCCACCTCTCCCCCTTTCTCACTTGGCCGAACTCCACCCAAACCCTAGGCTGAAACCCCTCCTTCCTCCTCCTAGCCGCCGGCCCAGAAAACCCACCTCCTCCTCCAAGCCGCCTGTCCCCCAACCTCCTCTTCCCCTCTTAGCCACCGATCCAAGCCCCACACCCTTCCTCTAGCCGCCGGCCACACCACTCCTTTGGAACCCTAATTTTCAAACACCTCCTAAATACTTTCCAAATCTAGTGTCCAATAATTTTGAAAAGTCATTGAATAAAATCCCAATCTAATTCAAATCCTAAATAGGGGTGTCAATATTTGACACGACACGACAACCCGACCCGGACTCAACCCGTTTGATAAACGGGTCGGGTCCGGGTTCGCAGATTCAACCCGTTTGATAAAACGGGTTGGGTCAGGTTGATCCGGCGGGTTGCCGGGTCAACCTGAAAACCCGTTTATTTTAAAAAATTTTGAATTTCCCGCTGCCTGCGTACCCGTGCTACCCCGCGTGCCGAATCCTCGTGCCGCCGCTGCCGCGCCGTTGCTGAACCCGCGTGCCGCCGCTGCCGCCGTTGCCGAACCCGCGTGCCGCTGCTACCGCGCCGTCGTCGAACCCGCATGTCGTCGCCGAACCCAAGCCCTCGCCGAACCGCGCTGCTGAACCCTTGCGAGTCGCCCACTACCAGGTCGCGGGTCGGGTCCGGGTTGAAATGTCCGACCCGTTTGCAAAAACGAGTCGGGTTCGGGTTGACCCGTTTATATACGGGTCGGGTCGGGTTCGACTCGAACCCGACGGGTTGACCCGAATTGACACCCCTAATCCTAAATCTCTTTCTATTTAAAGAGATGAGTTATATTAGGGAAGTTGCCTTATTCATGCCAATTCAAATTTAGTTGGTGATTGGATTTAAATCTTATTTCCTTAAAAAGTAGGCAATATTTGGCAACTCTCTTAATTTCCCAAATCCCCTCCCCTATCCTAGGCATGGCCGGCCCCTCCTCTCCTCCTTTCCCTCTTTGTTTGGAGAATTCAAATTCAAACTTTCCCCACCTCTCCAAACATTAAAATATGAAATTAAATTTCATATTTTGAATTGCCTCCCTTTATCAACACACAAACTCCGAAGCTATTTCCCCTCTTCTTTCTCTATGGCCAGCCCCCACTACCTCCCCCTCTCTACTTGGAATTAGTCCTTCTAACTCCCTTCCGTCGAACATAGATTCCAAAGGATTTCCACCTCGCAAAAACTGCTGTCCAGATCTCTTCGACATATAAAAATTGTTGTTCATAAATTTTAGCAAAGGTCGTTTGTTGTCCCGCTGCCCATAAGTCCTTTGTGTAGAAGTTTCTCAACCCATAGTTTGTTGTCCACTCACGTATGGCTTATCTGGAACATGATCATGACTTTATTTTCGATGATTAAGGGTTAATCGACATTCTCCGATCTCCGTTCTTCGACATATATCTTGCGAATGACTACTCCGTCAAAGAGTATGTGGAACAAATCCTCTTCTTCCTTGCAACCGCTATTGATCAACGACAACCTCCCGTTCAGTGGCAACTCTCTTCCGAATCTTGACAAAGGTGAACTCTCTCCTGAATCATATTCCTTCCAAATTTTTCTCAATTGTGGCATCATAAAGATTATGCAAGCTTTCTCTGCCTAACCAATTATTAAGAGTGTGAGTGAGGAATTCTAATAGTGACTAGTCTAAATGTTAATTTAAGGATTTCCTTTGAAAACCTCAATGTAATATAAAGCTTGATTTGAATTGGTTATTTTGTGCTCCTAATGAATATTGTGTAATCAATTGCCTAATCTAATCGTCTCTTTATTGTTTTCAATCTGTCATTTAAAATTGCTTGAAGTGGAATAATTATTCTTATTCTTTGTCGAGCGCTTAATTTTCTAATTAAACATCAACCTACGCATATAGTTCTACATTAGATAATCATTTTTTGCAAACATTTGTCACTCTTGATGTAAATCTGAAAACTTAATTGTTTAATTCTAACAATATTTTAACCATCATGAACATTCTAAAATTTCACATAAAATTCTACAACAATCTATAAGACTATGATGAGGATTCACGCCGCAAATGGGAAATCTAGAACATATTGTACTTGACGAAATTTCGACCACACGAACACATCAATCATAAAAGAAGTTAATAGAAAGAATAATAATATAAATTGCCAGATCAATGATCCAAACCTCATGCTGGTACTAGGAGGCTCTCCCCCATAAGTAATCATCATGTCCTGCTAAGCACTTAAATAATACACATTCAGTAGTGCACACAATTATTATGCAGAAATCTGAAATTTCGTTGAACCATTAAATAAATATTACAAACCTTAGGTGATGGGGACATCGACAAGAGGTTTCGACGCGTTTATCAGAGGCGACACAGGAGATCGATGGCCATGATGGAGAGTCTTTACTTTTGATGCATTTTATGTATTAGCATTTTATGTATTAAGCATTTTATTTCAGTTTTTCCGTTTTTGTCCTTATGGGTAGTTGGTCGCTGTTATAGCCCAAGGGGCATTCTAGTCTTTTGTTTTCTTTGTCATTTTGAGGCCTATATATATAACCATCTTCTTATATATGAGGGATTATTGATGAATGAAGAAAAATTATCTTGTTGTTCTCTTTGCGAGTTCCAAAACTTCTCTAGATCTCTTTGTGAGTTCTTGAGGAGATAGCATCTTAGATCTCTTTGTGAGTTCTAGTGGATGTGGCGTTGAGGTTAGTGGTTTTACTTTCGCCTACACCTCCTTTTATCCTCTCCGTCAAGAAATCCTTCCCCACCAAATTCCTTGGAGAACCCGAGCGCCCCCCCCCCCCCCCCCTGCCGCCGGCCACCTTCCCACCCACCAACCCTTTTTCCCCTAGCCTCCATTTTGAATTTCGAATTCTTTTCATATAGGGAATTTCCAAATTACGAAAGTTTCGTTCATGAATCCAAATTAAAATTAAATCAAAGTGGATTTATTTTACTCTTTCCTAATATTCATTGCTTATTTGGAAACGTCCCCCATCCTCTCCCAAACTCTCTCTCTCTCCCTCATGATGTCGTCGGCCCCCCTATATTGGGCTCCCCATTAATTGCTCAATTACTCCTTTCACCTTATTTGAAATCCAAAATTTGATTTCAAACATTTTCCCCCCAATTTCACTAAAACTGAAATTAATTTCAGTTTTAAACCCTCTCTCCCCTTACTATATGGCCGGCCACCCCTTTCCCATTATTTCTCTCTCTAATTGCCACCTAATCACCACTTAATACCTCATTAATGCCTTTCCCTCCCAAGTTCTAATTTCAATTTCAAAATATGAATTTGAAATTAAGATTTCTTCTTTCTTTCTTATTAGAAATCTGAAGTTAAACTTCAGATTTTCTCCTCCCCCAAAATAGCCTCACCTTCTCCCCTCTCTCCCTCCCAACCGTGACCCCATCTTCCCCCCAATCCCACGGCCCAACCTTTTCTCCTCTCCACCTCTCCAAGTCGTCCACCACCTCTCTTCTCTTCGGATTTTCTTATCGTGTTCCCTCATTCCCATGCAAGGGGAGATCGACATCTTTCTCTCCCCCTTCTACGAACCAGGTTGGGAATACAACATCACCATTGAACTTTACGTCAACCGGATCGTGTATTGCCTTTCCCACACCATTGAGCTTCAACGACCGAAGACCATGTGGTCCCTCACCGGAAGATACGTGCCACCTCTACCTCCGGCTACCTTCCCAACAACGATGTTCCTCGGCTCGTCTGTCCTAGTGGTTACTTCATTTCTAGTGTGGAAGATCTTCCTCCGCTCAACCTAGATTTGTAGGGAAGAGAGTAGATCCTCAAGGTGAACATCTCATTATTAAACTTTTGGATTTGTGTTATAAGCTTTTACATTACTTCACCTTTGTATTTGATTGAGAGTGTTTTGGTTAATCTTCACGCAATTCTTTGCCTAAGCAAGTGGAAGACTGAGAATTCTTGTAACCTACTTTGAATTGACGCATAATTTTATAAAGGTGAAACTTCTATTAAATTCTCTTGATAATCTTGTGTGACTCCAAGCATGTATCACATCATTGGGTGTTCTATATATGACCAAAAAAAGCCCAAATACAATTTTTTTTCAAAATACATGAAATTATGGCCAAATAAAGCAAGTTTTACGAATTAGAACCCATGGGAGTCTCAGTTTAATTGTGCTACAGTGCTGGTTTAAGGAGCTAATGATGGAAAGGGTTGTAATAGGAAAGAGCTCTACTAGTGAAGTAACCATAGTTGAAAAACACCGCAATTTTTGTGAAAATAGAGGATGTTGAAAGAATGAATGTTAAATCTCAGTCGTCCCTTGACATTTGCTCCCATGGCCAAGATGGGAAGCCGTGGGAGGCTGACTTGGATCACGCCAATCTTTGTTAAATTCCAACCATCCCTTAACACTTGATCCTACGGCCAAGATGGGAATCCGTGGGAGGCTTACCTGGATCTCATCGATCTTCTTCCATATTTGGGTACTGATTTAGGAAGGATTATATTAGGACAATTATGCATGATTCAATAATTATTTATTTCATGCCTGATTCAGTAATTATCATTTATTTATTAAGATATCATTTATAGATCTATAAAGGGATAATTTTGTGCAATAAAAAGAAGCCTTCTCCCTCTCCAATTCTCTGAATTTAACATGGTATCAAAGCAAGATATTTGGATCTTCTTCAAAAATGAGAGCGTGAGAGAGGGAGAGTTGGTTCTTGCATTTTATTCCTGCTCATTTTCGTCCAGGGCAGTTGAGCAAGTGAGAGGGCTTCTCCTTTTCGGTCTTCTACATGCAGTTATCATGCATGCCTACCTGGGGGTCGAACCGAGTGAAGATGAGGATCAAGGGAGGGACCGAGTAGGAACTGCGTGTGTGCGTGCCTGAGCGGGGACGACCGGCCCTCGTGCGTGTGCTGGAGATAGGGGTGTAAGTTAGCCGACCCGGCTTGAGCTTGACTCGTTTATGGGCTCGCGAGTCGAGCTTATCGAGCTCATAGTCGAACTCGAGCTTGTTTGATAAACGAGCTCAAGCTCGAGCTCGATGAGGCTCGGCTCGTGAGCTCACGAGCCGGCTCGAATTAATGTTTGATTTTTTATACTTATTAATTTGTTTATTAAATTAACCTAAAAAGTCCAAAGCAGCATCATTAATGTTTAAGGCAAGCTCAAATAAAGAAGTTTAAACACTAAAAAATAGTCACATTTTCCAAAGCGACAGCATTTATGCGGCTGCTAGATTTTCAAAAACTAGTGAAATTAATGTTGCAGCTTTATCATTACTAAAGCAGTAAAATTTTCATATATATATATATATATATATATATATATATATATATATATATATATATATATATATAATCAAAAAATTATATCCCAAAGCAGCAACATTTATTATATGAGTAGATTTGCATCTTTGCCAAAACGCAACAATCATAACCTGGCGGAAAAAAAAATGTGCGAAAAACCAAGAGGGAAATCGGGAAGCCGAAATGAAAATTGGAAAATCGAATGGCTCGATTAACTCGTTACACTGTCGCGAGTCGAGCTCGATATTTGAAAATAGAGCTCAACTCAAATACCCTCTGACTCGAGCTCGACTCGACTCTTTTGCACCCCTAGCTGGAGCCAAACTGCGCAAGAAACGAGAGGGTTGAAGAGCTGTTGTGCATGCCATCAAATCCTCCACTCGAAGAGCCCCTCCTTGCCCCAAATCCTGATCACTTTTGCATGTTCTTGATCCGTTACCCTCAGATCTGGGAGATGTATAACAAGGCCCTGGACAACAGAAGAAGTCGACATCTCCCAATGATCTCTGTCATTGGGATCAATCCCTCAAATTGGGCAAGCGTCACTTCGTAATCCACGTTCTCGCCTTCTTCGTTATCGCTATAGAATCGTCATTGAGAACGTTGTCAATTGGATTTGGACTGAAGTCGGATCGTTGGATTCGAAGCTTGCCGATGGAACGGTTCTGATACGTGGAGTTGCCCAGATGATGCCTGCACTGGGGAAGAATATGTCTTTCTTCGTGGCAAGGTAGTTCATTGATACGGTCCAGTGCGTGCTTACAGTGACTGAAGAGTTGGTGAGCATGCAGATTGTGAAGTACGCTACTTCCCTAAGTAGGGAGTCGATCATGGATATCGAGGGTGAGGCTACAGAGAGATTAGAAGCACTTTATCCTACCCTAAAGGAGATGGCTTTTGCTGGTTCTCCAGGTTCCCACCACCTGCCTTCATTGTCAAAATTCAGAGGAATACATGTTCCTACCACCAGCTTTTATTGCTAGAATACTGAGGAATACCGGTTCCCACCACCAGCCTTCAAGGAATACTGGTCTTTCCACCGGCCTTTATTGCCAGAATTCTAAGAAATATTGGTCCTTCTGCTTCCTTCATGTGTTCAAAACTGAGGAGAGATTAAGCGGTAGGGCTCCTCTCGCATGTAATGTCCAGAGTCCACCGAATAGAAGCAAGAGAAGTCGAGTGCAAGACATTCTCTTGTGTGCGTATGGAAAGAGTTGAGAGTTCAAGGACAAGCAAGAGTACAAGATCTACAGTCCTTCCTACGATTAGACCAAAAGGATCATAGTCCTTGCGTGCGCCTATACGACGATCGAACAGGAATGTACGGGTGAAGTCGGACGACTGATTTGTATTGGGCCGAAGGCTGGCTCGATTAGACGGGAGGAGATTTGCGTTCCAAGTGCTAAGTCGCTTGAGATGTGTTTTTCTGTTGCTGTCCTTGAATTTGCCACAATCTTAAAAATTAAATTTTTCTCATTGTTGTGTCTTCATTGTAAGCCTTCTCTTGTGGTTGCTATCATATCTATAACCAATGTAGTCTTCACTGTTGCCTTACTTAATATAGCCTTCATTGCTACCTTTGCCACCGCAATGTCTAAAGCTAATTTATCCCGAAGTTTTGACTAAATGGAGGACTCTGTGGTGTACCACGGGACTTGATAACTCTACTTTTCTTGGACTAGTTACCACTCTGAGAATGACAGATCTGTACTCCCAGCTTGAGGGGGAGTGTTAAATCTTAGCCGTCCCTTGACACTTGCTCCCATGGCCAAGATGGGAATCCATGGGAGGCTCAACTGAATCACGTCGATCTTCTTCTATATTTGGGTAACTGATTTAGTAAGGATTATATTAAGATAATTATACATGATTATGTTATTATTTATTTCTTTATTAAGATATCTTGTATAGCTATAAATAGGGATAATTTTGTGCAATAAAAAAAAGCCTTCTCCCTCTCAAATTCTCTGAATTTAACAAAGAATATGGTTTCACATCAATGACTAAATGTGTCTATATTCTTGGATCAACTTAATCAAAGATATATAATCATTATTTTTATACACGTTATCATGGCAATGCTAGGTGATGTAGTCCTTATCAATGATATAATTTAGCAAAATTGAATATAATTTATAATTATATTCAATTTTCTGTTATCTTATTCAATCAATCACAAAATGATAATAAATTAGCTAGGTATATCTTTGGTGTTAATGTAGGTTTGGCATCTTATTGATACAGTGGACTTTAATGTTAAAATCTTTATGGTATTCACTTAATCATATTTGGGTAATTAGATAGCATTTTAAAATAAAGTAAAATCGAAAATTTCTTGAAATCATAAAATGAAATCAAACCAACTTACCTTCTTTATAATTATGTTGATCGATTAGGCAATGAAACATATGTGGAAGTGTTTTTTGGGGTTTCAAAATTCGTAAATCTACTTTTTAGATGTGTGTAATATGAGATGAGTGCATTAGAACACTAAGCCATCTTAATGCAAATACAATAATTTTAAAATCCGACCCTAATTTCCCCTCTATTTTTGCTGGTTTCATTTTATTAAACATGAAGCAAATAATTTTCTTCCTGCTTTCTAAATCAGCATTTTAGTATAAATTTTTTTTGGAAGTAGTCAAAAATTAGTTGTCAAAAGCTGTCCCAAATGAAGCTGTTTACTACTTATTTGGTTGAGAAAAGATTGTGTGAAAAAAAAAAATAGTCTCCTTTTTTTTTGTTTGAAAGAATAACAAAGTAAATTAAAGAATGAACATAGTCTACTTGTATTCACACTTCAGTTTTATTTGTGCTCTGATTTCCTTACTAAATTTAACTTACTCTGAATCCTAAACCAAATTGTTTATATGTAATTATGAATCGAACGCAACTGAATGATCCTTGTTGAAGCTGCCATCTCTATGTGATAGGAACAGGCTATGAAAGAGGCCGAGGCGTGCGAGGCTACGGTGGCAGAGGCTATGGCCGTGCCCGGGGAAGGACAGGCGGCCGTGGAAGAGGGTACATGGCCGAGTAAGCGGAGGAGTTACCGGTATGCCCTCGCACTCTCAAATGCATGCTTGATATTATTAAAAGAAGAATCCAAGGATTTAGTGTTCCTAAGATTGCCTTGGTTTGTAAGTGCCTATATTTATACCTTTCATTGTGAATCCTTGGTGAGCTTGTTCTTAGTTTTCATGTTTCCAGTTACTGCTCAAATTTACCTGTAAGGCATGCAGTGTTCATTCTTACTAGTTTGAGGCTTCGTTTGGGACGGCTTTTTTACTGTTTTCTAAAACGGAGTTTTAGTACAAAATTTTTTATTTTTGTACTAAAACTCTGTTTTATAAAGCAATAAAAAAGCCGTCCCAAACGAAGCCTGAATCATCCATCAATTATTGTATCTATGTATCCAATTTTGTTCAGTGTTGTATATTTGTGCATCTTCAATTTTGGGTGACTTAAAAGCTTATGATTTCAGTTGGTAATGTAATTTATGTGAAGCAGCCTTAAGAGTCTGTTTGGGATATTTTTTTTCCTTCATATTTTTAATATTTTGTAGTGAAAAAGTAGTTGGAACTGATTTTTGAAACTGTGAAGTTGAATGAGATTGAAATTGAAATTTATTTTTAAAACTTAAAAAGCATAAACAATTCTTTATGTATGATTGAAATTTTCATTTTAAATAGGGGTTTAAAGCTTAATATAATGTTATGGCTAAAAATTGGTTGAAGATATTGTGATCAAATTTTTAGTCAAAATGGACTTTGGAGCTTTTAAATTTATTTTAAAATGAGTAGTATATAAATTAATTATTTATTGTATTCATCATAAAATAGATTTAAGAGCTTCAAAGCTCTTCATGATAATGTTTTTATTAGAATATTTTGATATAATTTTTTTTTCTATTGTTTTCCAATCATAAAAAGAGTTTCTTATGATGTTTTTTTTTTTAATTTTTTATTATTTTTTATTATTATTTTTTCTTATGTTATGATGTGTTATATCGTCTATGCTGATTTTGCATAAAAAGAGCGTCGATGTTGTATTATTTCATAGATAAAATATACATTTTCATTTAAGACTTAGGCTTCGTTTAGGACGACATTCTTACTGCCTCTTAAAGCAACTTTTTAGTATAAAAAAATTGAAAAGTCACTTCAAGAAACAGTAAGAAAGCCGTCTCAAGGCTTCATTTAGAATAGTTTTCTTATTGCTTTTCAGTAGAAAACTTTTTAGTTCAAAACTTTTTTATTAAAATTTTATTTTAAAAAATATTAATAAAATTGTTCCAAACAAAATCTTATATGATTTAGATCATTGTTTCATAGTTATGTGATATTTCAAAATTCTAAAAAAAATAGTGGGGGCGATGTACATGCGTATCACATGGTATACATATAAATTTTTTAATTATGTATATATTATTATAGTATTTAAATTATATCAAAAGATTTGTTGGAAAATTTTATTTCAATTTAGTTAAATTAATGTTAGGGATAATTTTGATGCTATTTAGATATCAGGGTGTTATATATTTAAATATAAATATTTTTAAATATTTCCTTGTATTGTTATATTAATATAAAAATGTGTTTTTGAAGTAGATTTTTCATTATATTTGTTCATATAAAAAAGAAATAATTAGTGGTCTATTCTTTTCCTTGGTTAAATTAATACGCTTATTTTTGGTGCTGAAGATTTGTTAAGAATGAATTATATGTGATTTAGAGGTTTTTTTAGAATTGATTTATTTTTATACTGTTTAGATTATATTTATAAGAGAGTTGCTTTAAATTCACTTGAATATTAGTGTATTTATACTTTATTTGAATTAAAAAAATTAAAATTTTATCTGGATTATAATTAATTTTGTATTTTATTAAAAATTTAACATATAATCTTGTCCTACAGTTATTATATAAGGCTTCATAAATTGCAACAAAACAACTTTTGATTGACAAAGGCATATAATATTATGATTGACGAAGTTACAAGCACCAAAAATCCTAATGCAAAATGCATCATTTATTTTTTATTTTGGTGTCATTTTAGAAGTACAAGATAAAATGAGATATAATGTAAAATAAATGAAATGTATTTCAAATTGTTTGGAGCTATTTGATGAGTGTAAAATAAATGCACGTGAATATTTTTTTATTTGTTTTATTAAAGTAAAATAAATGAAGTATAAAACTCAAAGCTGGTGGCGGTCAATGGCTGAGAAATATAGCACTAGTAGAGGCGGAGGTGGTTGATGGTGGAAGGGGTAGGTAGCGGTTGGTGGCTAGGGTGCAGTGGGGGGAGTGTTTGCGGCAATGGTAATAGATAATTTACAGTATATTTGAAAATTACTCAAATCTAATGTTTTTCAAATACATCAAGATTGAACTTAAGGGCGAAGGTATATATCAAATACTTTTAAAATTTTTGTTATGCATTATTTTACTTTATATCAAACATCAATATTTTTAAAATTATGACCTGGGAGAAAAATCCATATTTTAAATAGATATAAAAATTGAATTCACAAAAATAAGTCCACATGAAATATACAATTGTCATCATCATATCAATTAAACTTAATTCAAGTAAACATTTCTAAACCCTTTCAATTCAAATATATTAAAAAAACAAAATAAAAAACAATGAAGCAGATGGCTTGCAAGAAAGATTGTAAACTTTCATTAATTTGGGACTAAAATGAATATAGTATAAAAGAAATAAAGTGTTAAAATAATAGTTTTGAATTGTTTGGATAAATATAAAATAAATGTAAGTGAATGATTTTTTATATTTGGTGGTGGAGGCGGCGAGTGGCAGGCGGTATTAGATGAGGATGCTCAAGTGGATGAGTGGCTTTACCCGTAGAGATATGATACAAAATGAGCACATAAGTTAAAAAGATTGTAGTAGCTCCAGTAGAAGATAAGATTAGAGAGAGTCGCCTTAGATGGTATGGTCACATAAAACAACTGCCTTTCGATGACCCAATTAGGAAAGTAGATGTATTAGATTTGACTTAGTTAAGAAAGGTAGAGGTAAACCTAGAAAGACTTAGTTAGAAAATATTAGGAATAACCTTTCTTTATTAAATTTAAACATGAATTTGACTTTTAATAGGACACAATGGAGAAAAAGGATTTATGTAGCCGATCCCACGTAGTGGGATAAATGTTTGATGATGATGTTGTTGGTGGTGGTGGTGGCTAGCGGCGGTGTTGGCGGGTGGTAGGTGGTGGCTGATGACAGGGCGACCAACAGTGATGGTGGTCAGCAGTGGGGTCGACAGGCGGTGATGGGTTTTGGCGGTGGTTGGTGGTGAGCTGTGTTTAAATGTGCTTGGTTTTAGTGTAAACGATTTTTGCTCAAAATTGGGCTAGTTTGATTTATCTTAAAAAAATGAATTAAAATAATTTACACTACATTTACCTTAATTTTGCTATTTACTTTATTTTGCTCCACTTTGTATTCCAACTATATACCAAAATTTCAAAACCCTTGCATTTGGCCGGCCACCATCGCCTCTAGTGCCGCCATCGCCATCGGTCGCCATCAATCATCACCGCCACTGGTTTGATTTGAAGCAAATGAATGTAATGTAAAGTTTAAAGATAGTGGTGACTGGTGGATGGCGGTGGCTGGCGGCGGATAGAGGAGGTGGGGGCCGGCGGCGGCCCGTGATAGCGACAGACGACAGTGACTTGGGGGGATGGTAGTGGTGTTGGTGATCGGAGGTAGTGGCGGCAATGGCCGACAACGGGTGGCAATGGCTGGCGACAGTGGTCGAAGGCAGCTGACGGTGGTGGCCAGTGGCGGTTGGCAGCGATCAAAGCAAGCTTGCTTGGGGTGTAAACCCTTCTCACTCAAAGTTGGATGAGTTTGATTAGCTATAAATAAGTACCACATTAAATCATTAAAATCGTATCAAATTAAAAAATGTTGAAATATATAATTAAAATAACTTTCAAGTTTATAATTCAAAATGTAAAAATCTAAATTTAAGAAAAAAAATTCAACTTACCCAACCTAATGGCTAATAATATAATTGGCTATGGTTTCATGAGCGTGAGAGAAAGAAGAGCAACAGTAAACCCTTTTTCTCCCTACCCTCCTCCCCCCTACCCTCCTCTCTGCGATTATCCGACAGTGAATCGAAGAAAGCGGCAGTGGCGCGTCCGCGTCATTCTCAGACGATGGCTATATTACTGGGCGATGACGGTAAGGGCTACGATCTTGCTCGGAGGCTGGAGAGCTGCGGCGCATGGCGTGCTTGGCTGGGCGACGCAGCCTATGCTGCTTTTTCTCACTCTCTCTCTTCTGCTGCGGCCTGGGATGCCTTCTTGACTCCTTCTCCTTCTGGAACACGTGCTCAGCTTCAGCTACAACTCCGTGCACGCGCTCTCCTGTTTGATAAAGCCTCTGCCTCGCTCTACCTCAGGCCGTCCACGGTCGTCGCGGCGACGCAGATCTCCAATCTCAATCCTTCCTGTAAGCAAAACCTAAGTTTTTTCCTTTCGTTTCATCCTTTTTTATCTCTTTTTTATTTCACTGGGCTGAATCTAACAATTGAGATTGGTGTATAAAATTCTTTGACAAGGTTGGCATAGTGCTATTCTTTAAAATATCTGTACTGCCAAGAGATCAATTCCCCTTTTGCAAATTCTAGGGTTTCCTTTTTTTCGCTTCATTATTTCACTTTGAACTAGCTACATATACAAACATAGTAATAATAAGAAGCAAACTGAACTGTGAATAGCACCAATATTTATTTGATTTAGTCAATAATGATTTAAATCCATGCGGTAAGAATGCAAAAAAAAAAAAAAAACACTATCAAATGATGAAGCAATACGAACTAAGAGGTCTAACAAATGATTCCAAATTCTATTCACAAAGCTAACAAGGAAATGAGAGAAGTCTTTATCCAAAATTTGAGGAACTTTCTCAAAGAAATCTAATGGGAAGAGACGAAGAATTCCAATAATGATTTGAGGTTGGAGGTATGGAAACCTCGAGGTGGATTGGAATTGAATGGAGAGTATGAGCATAATAGCATTTGCGACAGCTAAAATTTGTTAAATGTAACCATCCCAATTTATCCTTGCTATATTATCATCTTTCCCTTTTGATTCAGTAATGCAAGCAAATGGGTTTGTTAGCGGGATAAAATCCTGGATCACGAATGATATGATGGTGCCCATGCACTCAGGCATCTTCCTTATTTTTTCATAGAGATGCTTTCTTTTTATTGCCAGAATATATTTTTTTCTTTTAACTATAATGAGTTGCCTTGTTATTTTCAGATTTTCAGTTGCATGAAGATGAGATTTATTACTCTTTGGAAGATGAGCAACATGATGGATTTCAACCCCAAGTATGCTCCATTCTACCTTCTTAAATAAATAAATAAATAAAACCTAGATCTCTCTAGATAAATTTATAGTTTTGATGGTTGATATATACTTAAGGCTTCTTCTGCCTTTATTCTTTAAGCTTTAAAGATGGCTGTGTTAAGAATTAATTTTTTACACATTCCGTTGTACTTGTATGCATTCTTTTCAATATCTACCAGGCATAATTTCAATTTAAGAATGTATTTGTTGGTCCAATCTGATAGGAAATACTTGAGTTCGCAACTAACCCTAAGGTAATACTTGAGTTCGCAAGCAATCCTAACCCAAACCAGTGAAAATTCAACAGCAAAACTGCTGTCCACAGCAGAAAAACAGCAGGAAACAGGGAAAAACTGAGAGAAACGCAATAGAAACTCGTAGGGAAATGAAGCAAACACTTTTATTTCAATAGAAGATGAAAAGCACTTGCAAGATACAACTTTCCTTCAATTCGAGAGGAAGGAAAAACTCTCCAACGATCTCCGGCAAAGCCAAGAGCCCAAGAACACCAAACCTTAAATCTCAAAATAATTCAAATTCAAGATGATCCCAAAACTAACATTATTCCCTAATTAAAGCAAAAGGACTCTTGCAAAATACCTAATCAGCCCCTAATTCAAATATTTTCCCCTCCCATACAAGAAATCAGCCCATAGTGGGCCCCACAACTTCCGCCCCCCCCCCCCCCCCCCCCGGGAGTTCCGCCTACTCTGGTAGACCCGGACCGGTCTGGTCTGGATCGGTCCAGCCGGCCCCTCCTGGGTCGGCGTAACATTACCGCCCTCCCAAGAATCACCTTATCCTCAAGGTGAAAATCAAGAAACTGATGTTTCGTCCTCTCATATGGCTCACACGTGGCCTCATAGTCAAGAAGTTTCTTCCACTGGATCAACACTTTCTTAGTTTCGTCTTCTTTCTGGCGAACACCCCTCAGCGCCAAGGGTTCCAGGATCATCTCTAACTCCTCCGTAAGTGTCGCCGGTAGCTCGGGAATGGTGATGTGATCACCAATGGACTTTCTCAACTGTGAGACGTGAAAAACCGGGTGTATAGTCGCCAATGGGGGTAATTTCAGTCGATATGCTACTGCCCCAATCTTTTTCATCACTTCATAAGGACCAAAGTACCTCGGAGACAGCTTTTCATTCCTCCTGTTGGCGACTTTCTTCTGCCTGTATGGACGGAGCTTCAGGAACACCTTCTCTCCTGCCTCAAACTGGATATCTTTTCTATGTTCATCTTCTTGCTTCTTCATGATTTGCTGCGCCCTCAGCAAATGCCTCTTTAACTCCTCTAGCACTCGGTCCCTCTCCTCCAAGTACTCATCTACTGACGAAACATGAGTACTACTGCTCCCAAAGTGTACCAAGTGAGGGGGATCCTGTCCGTACAACACCTTGAATGTGGTCATCTATGAAGCCGAGTGAAATGACGTATTGTACCAGTACTCAGCTCAGGATAGCCACTTTGCCCATAGCTTTGGTGTCTCTGAAACAAAACATCTTAGGTACATCTCCACGCTCCTGTTGACTACTTCCGTCCGGCCATCCGTCTGTGGGTGGTAGGCTGTGCTCCTCTTGAGAACTGTTTCCTGCAATCTGAATGACTCCCTCCAGAAATGGCTGAGGAACACCTTGTCCCTATCTGATATGATCGCCTCTAGTACTCCGTGTAATCTGATCACTTCTCTGATGAAGGCTGATGCTACTGTTACTGCGGTGTAGGGATGTCAGAGGGGAATGAAATGGGCATACTTGCTCAACCTGTCCACCACCACTAAGATCACCGTGAACCCATCTGAACGAGGCAGCCCCTCTATGAAATCCATAGATATCTCCTCCCATACGCTACCCGGCAAAGCTAGCGGCTGTAGTAATCCCCCTGGTGGCATAGCTAGGTACTTACTCCTTTGGCAGACCTCACATCTGGCTATCATCTCATCTACATCTTTATGCATCCCTTTCCAGTACAGCTCCTCAGCTAGCCTCCTGTATGTCTTCTGTACGCCTGAATGACCCCCCACTGCACTCCCATGAAACTCCTGGAGTAGGTTTGGGATGTGGATCGACGTCCAGGGCATTTCAAATCTCCCCTGATACAGCAGTTTGTCTCCCTCCAGTCAGTATCTCGGGTGGCTACTTGGTTCCTTCAGTAACTCAGTCCTGATCTTTCCCAAACTCTAATCTCTAGGACTTTCTTCTCTGATGGCCTCCTAATCAAGCATCAAAGGAACGGATAGAGCAACTGTCTGTAGTTCTTCCATACATCTGGACAAGGCATCTGCCGCCTTGTTCTCCACTCATGGCCTGTATTGAATCTCAAAATCGTACCCCAGTAATTTGGACAACCACCTCTAATGCTCTTCCGTCACCATCCTCTGTTCCAAAAGAAATTTCAGGCTCCGCTGATCTGTCCTGACAATGAAGTGTCTTCCAAGTAGGTAGGGCCGCCATTTCTGGATGGCCAACACGATGGCCATCAATTCCCTCTCATATACTGATTTTATCCTTGCTCGAGCAGTCAATACCTGGCTGAAATAAGTGATGGGCCTCCGATTTTGCATAAGTACTGCACCCAATCCATATCCGGATGCATCTGTCTCCACAATGAATGTCTGAGTAAAATCTGGCAAAGCTAGGACCGGCACTGTAGTCATGGCCTTCTTCAGGCTCTCGAATGCTGATGTGGCTGCTTCTCCCCACAAGAAACCATCCTTCTTCAACTGCTCCGTAAGTGGCCATGCTATGGTGCTGTACTCCTTTACAAATCTTCTATAATAACCTGTCAATCCCAGAAATCCCCTCAGCGCCTTCAGATTCTTCGGTAGTGGCCACTTTAGCATCGCCTCAATTTTGGATTGATCCACTGCCACCCCTTCCTTTGATACCACATGACCCAAGTACTCCACACTGGCTTGTGCAAAATAGCATTTCTTTAAATTTGCCTTCAACTGATGCTCCCGCAATACCTCTAACACTTTTTTCAAATGTTCCCAATGTTCGACCTCTGACCTGCTGTATATCAGGATGTTGTTAAAAATTACTAACACAAACCATCTGAGATATGGTTTGAAAACCTTATTCATCAGGGCCTGGAAAGTAGCGGGGGCATTGGTGAGACCAAAAGGCATCACCAAGAACTCATAATGGCCGTCATGAGTTCTAAAAGCCGTTTTGGGAACATCTTCCTTCTTCATTCGAATTTGGTGGTAGCCCGATTTCAAATCTATCTTGCTGAAGATCACAGTCCCGCTTAATTCATCCAATAGCTCGTCGATAACGGGTATATGAAACTTGTCAGGTACAGTCTCCTTGTTGAGTGCTCTATAATCTACACAAAATGCCAGCTGCCGTCCTTCTTTTTCACCAACAGAACGGGACTAGAGAAAGGGATGATGCTGGGTCTGATGATCTCTGCCTCCAGCATCTCTCTAATCAGCCGTTCAATTTCATCTTTCTGGAACTAAAGGTAGCGGTAAGGACGTACACTGATGGGTGAAACCCCTTCCCTCAACACAATAGCATGCTCTCGCTCCCTCTGCGGTGGTAATCCCTAAGGCGGCTTAAACACCTCCTGGAACTGCTGAATCAACGGTTGAACGGAGAGGGGTATATCTCCTCCCTCCTCCACTCTTGCTCCCTCCAAACTGTGCAATTCCACCAAATAGCCTCCTCCCTCCTGCTGAATGGTCCGGATTAGGGATTTGAGAGAAACCCCCGCCTTGGTCAACCCAACGTCACCCTAAATCATCCTCCTTCTCCCCCTATCACCAATTCCACCCTCAGTGTCCCCCAATTTATCTTAGTCTCTCCCAACGTACGTAGCCACTTCATCCTTAGGATGACGTCAGTACTCCCCAATTCCAAGGGAAGGAAGTCCTTCTTCACCTGGATCCCCTGGATCTTCAGCACCACCCCTTTACAAACTCCTCTACCCATTTCCACCTTTCTCGTGCCCATCATCACCCCATATCCTCCTGTATCTACTAGCTCCATCCCCAGCGACTCCACGATCTGGGTGGGAATGAAATTATGGGTTGCCCCACTATCGATCAACACCACCACCTCACGGTCAGCTATCTCTCCTCTCACTTTCATAGTGTGACTCGGAGTGAATCCCACTACAGAGTTCAGGGAGACTTCTGCCACATCCAAGTGCAACTTCTCTTCCTCTTCCACTTCAGACCTGCTCCCACCTTCCTCCTCGTCTTCCTCGTTTTTACAAACAAGGAGAACCTGAAGAGTTCGGTCCCTGCACTTATGCCCTGGCATATACTTCTCATCACATTGGAAGCATAACCCCTTTGCTCTCTTTTCCTGCACCTCCTTCTCACTCAGCCTTTTGAACTGTCCCCCATTTCTCCCTCCACCAGATCGCTCCTTGGGCACCTCCCTCTGGTTCCCTGGGGCTACCCCTTTGGAGGGTAATACAGTAGTAGTCATCTTGTACGATCCCCCTGAGTAGTTGTCTCGAGCTCCTCTTTCTGATCTCTTCTGATCTTCCACCAATTGTGCAAGCTCCATAGCCTTGCCTAAGTTCCTTGGCTCTAGCACTCTAACTGCTGTTCGGATCTCCGATTTAAGCCACTTCATGAAGTTCCCTTCTAGGGCAGACTCAGAAATGTGATCCAATCTGCTTGCCAGGTACTCAAATCTGTCCCGGTAATCGTCCACAATCCCCTCCTGTGTCAAAGCAAAGAATTGCTTATAGAAGTCTCCTCCCCCATCGGCTCGGAAACGTCTAATAACAATCCTTGAACTCTCTCCAGCTTCGAATAGGCTCCCTCCTGTCTCGCCACTGATACCATGCCAACGCCTTCCCTTCCAGACACAATCCTGCCGCCATCAGCTTCTCATCATCTTTCAACCCGTTGACAGCAAAGTAATGCTCCACCTTATAGATCCAACCATGGCCATCTTCGCCCTCAAAGATGGGCATCTTCAACTTCCTCACCTTCGGATCTCCTCCGTTACCCCGGTACCCTCCATAACCTCCCATTCCTCGAAGAGTAGGTGCTCCCCAAGTGTCCCGGTCCTCCCTCTGGCGTTGGTATCCGAATCCGTCGTCATATTCCCCTCCTCCCCTTTCAAAATCAGCACCTCGACGCTGAAATTCAGCACCTCAACGTTGAAATTCTTCTCTTCTTCCGCCAAAATCTGCACTTTCGTCATATACCCCTCTCCTACCTTCAAAATCAGCACATCGACGCTGAAATTCAGCACCTCGACGCTGAAATTCCTCTCTTCTTCCGCCAAAATCAGCACCTCTTCAATCATTTCCCATGCTCATCTCCTCTCTAGAAAGTGGCTCTAGAGGTGGCATGTCGTCCTCTCTCTCAAGGATCTCTACATCCGGATTCCTCCTCCCTCTAAGCGGGTTCGGATTTCCTCCTACGTCGTGGTCTCCGGTAGTCTCTCTTGCTTCCGACGTCGTCGGATTAGTCTTAATCTCCAGTAATTTCTTCATCATTTCTTCCATGGCCGTGAATTTTCCCTCCAACCTTTTCATTGTTGGTGGTGATTTGATTTTGAAAATAAAAAATCTTTCCTCCAAATCGGTTTTCAATTGACCAACTTCGCCTTCCAAGACATCTACCTTCTTCCCGGCCATCGTTCTTCCTAACGGATCACAAAAAAATCACTTTTGTAAGCCCAAAAGTTCGCTGTAAAATCAGATTTCAGCCGCCAAAAGTCCCCAAATCGATGCTCTGATACCAATTTGGTAGGAAATACTTGAGTTCGCAAGTAACCCTAAGGTAATACTTGAGTTTGCAAGCAATCCTAACCCAAACCAGTGAAAATTCAACAGCAAAACTGCTGTCCACAGCAGAAAAACTGCAGGAAACAGGGAAAAACTGAGAGAAACGCAATAGAAACTCGTAGGGAAATGAAGCAAACACTTTTTTTTCAATAGAAGATGAAAAACACTTGCAAGATACAACTTTCCTTCAATTCGAGAGGAAGGAAAAACTCTCCAACAATCTCCGGCAAAGCCAAGAGCCCAAGAACACCAAACCCTAGATCTCAAAATAATTCAAATTCAAGATGATCCCAAAACTAACATTATTCCCTAATTAAAGCAAAAGGACTCTTTGCAAAATACCTTATCAGCCCCTAATTCAAATATTTTTCCCTCCCATACAAGAAATCAGCCCATAGTGGGCCCCACAACTCCCCCCCCCCCCTCCTGGGAGTTCCGCCTCCTCTGGTAGACTCGGACCGGTCTGGTCTGGACCGGTCCAGCCGGCCCCTCCTGGGCCGGCGTAACACAATCTTGCTTGATTCTTGATAACTTGATCTTTTGTAAAATTTGCTCGAGCAACTCATGTGCTTGTTTCTTCTGCACTGCATATTTTTTACCATAATAAAATTTCCTACTTAGAACCTTAAACAGTAAAACTCATTCATGCCTTTTTTTAATCTGTTAACACTTTCCAATCCCCTCCAGTGATTTGGAAACAATTTATCAATTGCTTCCAAATTATCTTTTTCCCTTTCTTTGTTGAATTAGTATGTTATCATGTTGGACTTTTTTCCATAACTACCTATACTTTCTTTTTCTTTGAGTCCCAAGAACATCCATGGCTAATCCTTTCCCCTGTTGTCATAAATGAAAATATCTTGAACTTGTCCGTTTCACCCATGTCTCACCTGTGGGAACTCATGTTTCACAGGTCTACCCTTCCGGATTTTCAGCCCAATGCGTTGAATTGAAGGAATCAAGTGACAAATACATGAGTCATTTTTTATGCATAACATGTATTATTATAAAGGGCACATTTAACCGTGATTACATTTTTGTTTTTTACTAAATGCTTGTCTCATATCCCTTTAAAACACGCATTTTTAATTTCTTCTCATGTGTCTTGTGCTATATGTAAAGTGTATTGTGTCTGGGTTATTGGAATCTCTAAAAAAATTATAAACTAATTTTCTAAGTGCATAAAATCTTTTGTGTTTTGCTTATAACTATGTACCCAATGCAGTTGAAGTCCTAGGTCATGACCATGACTATGCTCATATTGAATTTGTGCTTCCAATTGAGCTTAATTTTTTTTATGCTTATTAAAGCATAGCTCGAACTTAGGCCTCTTTTGGTAATACTTGTCAACTGCTTTAATTTTCTATAAACTTCTCATCATATTGATTTGCATCTCTATATTGCACGTGTCACCTCCATAGTTTCATGACCAAGAGAATCACATCAGAGTTTTTTTGTCCATTTCTGTCAGAGCAAGGACTGTATTTTTTTGTCCTTATCTGCTTGCGACCATGTACCAAATTTTACTCTAAAGGGCGTTATTACCAATACAACATGATTAAATGAAGCTATTATTTCAAAGTCGGTTTAATACAGTTATCAAGCTTTAAGCTTGTACAAGTCATTAGAATCTGATTTGATTTAGTTCAGTTTATATGAATATGATTCAAGCTAGCTTTATTTAAGAAATGAATGTAATTATGTATGTATTTGTATTTATGATTGCATGGTTGTATTTCAGTACATAATTTTCCATCACTAATGTTTCTTTATTTATGTAAACATTAAATTCTTAATAATTTCCCTAAAATTAATTAAACAATTTTTAATAATTTATTTTATTAGAAAGACCATTGATAGTGTAAGTGTAGCTTTTAGAATTGAATGTAAACTTAGCAATAATGCTCTTGACAAATATTTTTTTCTTTATGACCCTATTAGGAGAGTAGATGTATTGGATTTGTTTATTGGACCTATTGTAAGAAAGGTAGAGGTAGACCTAAAAAGACTTGGCTAGAAAATATTAGAAATGAACTTTTTTTATTAAATTTAAATGAAAAATTGACTCTTAACAGAACACAATGGAGAAAAAAGATGGATGTAGCATATCCCACATAGTGGGATAAAAGGCTTGATGATGTTGTTGTTGATTAGAATGTTCACAAGTTAGATACATTGGTGGTGATATTAATCCAAATTTCTCAAAAGCGTTGGGTGCTCTCTAAGTGAATTCCCAAAACGTCAGGCGCCACCTTTGGCATTCACATGAGTAAAGTGAGACTAAAATATGAACATTTATGTTAGGTTAAAATTTAATTTTGATTATGAATACTACATTTGAAGTGTATAAAATAATAGTTATCATTTAACAAAATATAATTTTTGACGTTTCATTGCATTCTGATTAAATTTTTTTTGTAAATAGGTTTTCTCAAACCGGAAGGTTTATACCTTTTTTTAGCTTGTATATCCTAGGAATAATTCAATCAATTATCCATTCTATCTTTATTTGCATTCATTATAGCATCTTTATTCTATTTTTTAATCCTTCTTTGTTCTTCCTATCTACTTGGGTTCATACTTTTCATCCTTAAGATTTTCTACTTCAGAAATTGAAGCAGTTGTTTCACCGACATTTGTTCTTTTTTTTAATGCATATCATGTTTTTCTTATTCTTGATGCTCATTTTATATCACCCAACGAAATTGCCATCATCAAAACCAACTCATATGTACTGTCTGAACTATTAGTGCCAATCTCACCAATCATGTGAAAGCGCTCGACTATCTATTTGATGGCTTAATGGAAAGAAACTTATTGCAACATGTTTAGTAGTGGCTACTGCAAAGTTGTGTGAGCCATTGTGGCCTGGTCAGCACTTAGGGTTGTACCTGTCTCACCTTTAACATTGTGTTAGCCTAACATTTATATTTACTTATACCTGAAAGATAATAGTTTTAAAATTAGTCCTATATGTCTTGGTAATATTAACATATGTGTGACTATATATGACTTATATACATTCAATATATGCACAATATTTTCTTTTATTTTATTCTCTTGTTGTTTTTCTTTTTAATGGCAAATAGAACAATGTGCTTACTTATGTTTTAATTATAAATCATATTGTCTGTTTTTGATGATATGTTGGTTAAAGTTTCCATAAAAAGTTTATCTTAAGTCAGGATCAATAATTTATAAATTTAGAGTTAGTTTCACTTCTCTTTTTTCTGTTTGTTCTGTGTCAAGAAAAAAAAATAATGAAGCAATAAGCACAGCTACTTTTCTTTTTAGGAGAAATTCTGAACTCATTTTGAAAATGCTTGAATCTAAGGTAGTATATATCCCACTCCTGACCATCTTTGCCTTTTTGCTTGAAATACCCAAAATGTAAATTATCGTAATAAGCAAATCCTTGATAACCTTGGAAGTCTATTTTTCACAATCATATCTATATTCAGTTCAGCATCCTGAATTTATTGGGTGAGAATTGATATTCTGGTGCAAACTCAACATCAGCTATTGCTTCATACTTGTTTGTTGACAGCTTGTTATGTTTCTTGCTTTTGTTGTATGTTTCTTTTATACACATTTAGAAACTTTGAGCTTTACTTGAGATAAGTTCGAGTTTCTTTGGAGTTACGTTAAGCTCATTAGATTGAAATTTAATGAAATTTTAACTTTAGTTGGGCTTAGCCTAGTGTTCAGCTCGTTGACAACCTTACCTAGAGTTTTCCTTCTACTCATTTATCTCTCTCTCTCTCTCTCTCTCTCTCTCTCTCTCTCTCTCTATATATATATATATATATATATATATATATATATATATATATATATATATATGCATATTTATTTATTTATTTTTCTTTTCCTTCTCTAAATTCATCATTAACATTATTCTCATTATTTTTGTTTGGATGTATGAATCCTTTGTAAACATTTTATCATGTTGAGCATTAATTTGGTGTTAACTTTGATTTTTGTTTGCCTCCTTTGCATTTCTTGTCATTGCTAACTGGTGCTATATATATATATATATATTAGTATTATTATATTTTAACTAGTGCTATATTTATCATATAGATTATTCTAAAATTTTTTTCCTTATTTTTCATTCCCAAGCGTTTTCTTTTTCCTTTTTTTAACTAACGTTTCGTACATTATTAATGGCCAGTGGCCATTGGATATTGTTAATTCTCTCCTAAATGAGCCAAACTGTATGGTGGATAAACAAAACAGTCACTTGCATGCGAACTGTCTATCATCTTCGGTTTTCTTACCAAATGCTTTTATTTACTAATCAAAATTTCTCCTTGGTCTTGTTGTTTTTCATGTTTGTTCTATGATTTTTAGATCCATTATATTAGTCTTGATGCTAAGCTGCTTATATTTCTGCTATAAAGGATGCATAAGAGGTTGTTTTTTGCCTTGTTGTTGCTGTATTTTTTCTTTACATTTGTTGAGTAAAGTTTTAGACTTTTATTGCATTCAATGCCCTATGTGACTTGATCAAAATATAGATGTTTTGATAAAAGTGTAAGTGGACTGGTTTGACTTTTACCGCAATCTAACAAACATTATTCTCCTAAAGTGATTGCTTATACATAGTTAATCTTGTTTGGTGACAGACTCCTTCGAGGCCAGTGTACAGCCCTCACAGAGCAAGTCAACATTCTTTTGAACGAGCATCTAGTGTTGGATCCAGATACAATGATCCTGAACATGTAAATACCTCTAAATATGAAGATTTGCCTAATAAATGCTATAACCAATATGTTGAAAGATACAGAATAAAGCATCAGAAGTTGCCACATGGTGACAAAGAGTCACACAATAGAACATCTGAGGGAATGTCTGTATACTTCAAACTTCGTGATTTACATAAGAGAAAGAGGCAAATTTTTAAGGACAATCCTTTCCCTACTTTGGACACTGGATCTTCCCTGCATTTGAAAGGTATTTCTGAGGGGAATAACGCTAGTGAAGACGATATTTCATTCTTTCCTGAGATCATGTTTCCAGCTAATTGTGTGCCTGAAAGTGCTCTCCCAGTGGTAATCACAGAAAAGAAAGAAAAGGTTGAAGTTTATGGTGTACTTGATAATTTACCCACACTTACCAGCCCAAGTCCAGCGATGATGGAAAGATTTGGCATAAGGCCAGAGTATGTTAAGATGGGAAACAAATATAGGGGAAAGGATGGATCTGGAGGGGATAAAAGACCTCTTAGTCAGGAACAAGCATCCCAAATAGCTCACAAGGCAGCAGCTCGTTTGCTAATAAGCGTAGGGTTTGAAGGTGGAACTGAAATTTCAATGAAAGTCTTCTCTGAATTTTTTAGTAGCCATATCAGTAAATTAGGACGCAACTTAAAGCTTCTAACTGATAGCTACAAAAAGCAAGTTTCATCAATAGAACTTCTCAAAATGTTTCTGCAAATCTCAGGTCATGGGTGAGTTACTTGAACTTAAAAGTGTTTCGTCCGTGAGATTTTTTTTTTAATTTATTTCTTGAAAATTGGATGCATTTAAACACTTATCATTCTATGATTTTTAAATCTCAGTTCAACACTTTGCATGCATTTAAACCAGCATTTTCTACATTGTCATTTCATGTGAATTACCTTGGGTTTATATTAATGTGACATAAGTACACATAGTTCTTTTGTATGCAACTGGTTTGATTCCTTGATTCCATACCCCCCTCCCCCTCCAAAAAAAAAAAAAAATTTTTTTTGCTAACCAATTTGCTTAAAAGCTAATGATAATATTCAGTCTCCTCCAGTAAAATATTTTTCAAACATGAGATTGAATTGTGTAAAGTTTTGACTGCTTAAACATGTCAAAAAATGATTATATCTTGCTTTCCAAATCCATTTGTTTAGTCCTCGTTAGTTTAGGATCCATATTATACTGTGCTATTGTTTAATCACGCTTCACACAAAAAAGACTTGCATATACTGTAGGCCTTCCTTCATAGTGGACATGCATATTCAATAGATCCATCTGAGATTTTTTTTGGCGCTGAAATAGTTGTGAAGGGAGATATTGTATTAGGTGCTTTCATTGAGGTATTTGTTAGAAATCTCATTTTCTTAGGTAGCATAAAAAATAAAACTAGAAATCAAACAAACAGAGAATTTGCTAAGTGAAAATATTTCCACTTAAATGTCTTCTTCTCTGAATAAAGCCAAATGTCCATGTCGCTTCTGTGATACATGTGTTGATGATTCTGAACTATGATGCTATCTCTATCCAGACAAGCCTTAATAGCATGATTTGTAAAAGCGATGCAAACATTCTAGCCTCTATTTTTCTTGTTTTTCCAATGCATTCATCTGGAACTTAGCTGTAAATTCGAGAGCTTAGGAACTTCCCTAGCTTTGTAGGTTTTTATTTTATTTTTATTTTTGGTTTTACCTAGCTTTGTGGGTTAGTTTCCAGTCTACATATGGAATGACTTAACCATTCTCTGCTCATGCTTTGAACCTATGTGCAGATTCCTATTTGCTTGTTATCTCACTGGTTCTTTTATCTAGCAGTTAATCTAAGTTGTCACAATTTCATTACATGAAGCTAATATAACATGTTCATTGACTAAGGCATTCTCTTCTTTCCCTCCGCAGAAATCTTGGGGCCTTGACAGAAATTACTAAGAATGGTAACAAGGCTGGCTTCACTCAACAGACACAGCAAACTGTTCGTCAACTCCAGACACCTCAACAAAACCCTCTCCTACAAGCTCAACAACAAGCAAGTATTTTCACTTTAATGTTTTTAACTTTTTATGATGTTTGCTTGCTGATTTTTGAAATTTAGTTGGCATTTGTTCCATTCGGTTAACAATTTGCATGTTTTCTTGTAATACAATATGTCAAATACTTGCTGTTTAAGAACTTCATGTAACTTAGGGTGCCCCTTTATAGAATTTAAGTTTGCTTTACTCCATATTGGTGGTGATGATTGATAGCTTACCTCTTGGGAGACTGTGGTTCTTATATTGCTTGAAATGCAAATAGAAAAAGAATACTTCAAATGGATGTAGATGAATAGTGAGGAAGAAAGAGTTAGAGAGGATACATAGATAGTGGTTTTCTAGGAAAAATGCACTAACAACTCAATCAAATATTATCTTTTTGAAGGCAAAACTTGGGTAGTGTAGCACCTAATTTTCCACACTCTCACCAAGAAAATAGACATTATCGGCAGTCAGCAACCAAACTCTAAAGAAGTTTCTGGCTGACCAAAGAATCTAATTTCCATCGGCTAAGTTAACATGGGCCATTTATATTCTCCAGCTCTGATCGGAATGTTCACTGGCATTCAGACAAAAACCAACTACCAACACTGTAAATTTCAACTATATCATCACATTCCCCTAAATAAGGATATCCGACTTGCATTGTCCTTGAAATCTATTATTTGCTTGGCTACCATGATAAGATTCGAATGATCCTACGTTACCTTAAGTCACTCTCATCACGTTAGTGTCGGTCATCACTTGATATGTGGTGGCCAGTCATACAGAGGCAACTACGTGCCCAAAGCCTATGATTATGTCCTAACATCTTGGTTCACAATATTTATAGTTCAATCCATTCAGTGTTAGTTCGTAGCCTCCACGTGGAACACTCTTGTTGCTAGTAGAGATGATTCCATAACCATCAGCTTTCTCATCTCCAAGTGGTTGATTGAAGTAACTATTTTTTTACCTAGACGTTGCTAGCAGAAGAGACTTTTATGACTTGAGCTTTTGAACATTTATAAAATCTTTGAGATTATGAACTTAGTTAAAGGACAGTAAGAGGGCGAGATTAAGTGCTTGTCATTTCTTCTCTTTGCTCTATAGTTATACATTTTCACTCCCGTATAATGGAAGCAAGCTTTCACGGCCGAAGTACCGAACTACTTAAATATAATCTCCCTTTGTTATAGTTTTATATTTGTTCTCTTTTACTAATTTTTTATTGTAGTAAACTCTCCTCAGTGAATGAAACCAACTTAAAAAGATCCAGTATGGAACTCCATTGAAGCGACAAGAATTTCTGTCTATTGCAACTCGTTCATAGGTAGTATGTAATTTCTTAGGGCCTTCTTGTGTGTATGAGAGAAGTTGGAAGTAGTTTTTCCTGAGCTAGATAGTTTTGCTTAACCAAATTACTTATAATTTTTTATAAGAGTTTATTTAGATTTAGGGTTGAGACTTCCTATGAGTGCAAGCCTTTATAACTAATTGCCTCTCTTGATTTTGGGCGTTCACTCTCGATTACGGAGATTGTTTAGGCTTAAGCATTAGCCTATATTTGATTAGACTTTGGAAATGATTAGATGGGTGGAGGTATGCTCATTCAATCACCTATGGTTCTACCATCTTGGATATACTAGCAAACCTAGTCAGCCAAAAATAGTTTACTATGAGGTGTAATATCCAAGGAGCCTGATTAACAACATGGGCTTTCTTTTCTCATATTATCAAGTTGATTGAGGTAGACGTGTGTAGATGACATGTTTTTGAGATTGACTCATTTACATAGACTTGCTCACATACAGAGGGTTTGCTATACCATGTTTATTAAATGATTCAATAACGTGTAACATGGTCACATGTGATTTAAAGGTGTTAGACATGGTTAATAAGGATTCATAAGCATGACGTGGTTGGTGGGCTTGGTAGCATGATTGCTAGCCGTAATTCCTTTGACACTTGTGGTTAGTTGGTGGGTTTGCTAGCATGGATGCTAGCCCTTAACCAATATTTTTCTTGAGCGTATTAGCATGGGAACTAGCCCAAGTTATTATTTAGTTTTATATTATTGTTGTTGTTATGAACTTAGCTAAGGTTTAGGAATTACATACCAAGGAAAGCTCACAAATTTCCACAAGTTTTGTGCTGGTTTGAGTTACTTGCATTGAGGCTTACATTCAAAGAAAGGCTCAAAAGTGGAATTTATCTCTTTGAGTACCAAGAAGGCCCAATAGTAATGTTTTGATTTAATGATCTTGTTGGTACGCCCAGGATGATGAAACCATAGACTCTTATTTTGTCTGCCTTAATCTCCTAGCCATCCAGGGAATTTGGATAGATTATATCTAATTTACCTCATGGAAAATGAACTCGTGAGCGCAAAGTAGTGTTAATGTTTTCCCTAGCAATCAATCTAATGCATTTGCATGACAAACATATTTGTGATGACTCAACAAATTTTGTGAGAAACACAAATTTTATGCTTTGGATGGATTAAAGAATAACAAATACTAAATTTGTAGCCTTACCGATTTAATAATCATTTACATTTTACACTTGACATAAACATCAATAAAACATTTTTTGAGCTATTTTTATTGGTATTATTTTATTCTATACATTTTAATTAATTTTGGGTAGTTTTGATGTGCTTAGGGGTGTAAACAAATCAAGTTGAGTCAAGTATCTACCTTATCAAGACATGCTCGTGTAAGCTTTAATTAGCTCGAGCTCGACTTGTTTAGAAAATATCAAGTTCGAGCTCGGCTCGGAAGCTCGGGCTCATTTGGAAAGCTCAAGCTTGTCTTGTTTAATTTGCTCAATTCTTTAATTGTAAACCAAAATTTTCATTTTTTTAGAACTTTTACTTCTAACACTTAATCAAAATTTGTTTTCAATTATGATATATAACTTAAATAGGCATAAAATGTACACAACTTTAACATTTAATTTCTTTAAAAAAAATTTAAGTTGTAGAAAAAATTAATATGTACTGAGCAATCATCTTTCTTAATTTTTTTTTTAAATTTGATCAATATCAAGTGCAATTTTTATGCAGTTAAATACAATAAAAATTTGATCAATATCAAAATAGAGCATTTATATCAATGTTAAACCAAATTGTATATCATCACGTCATTAAAAAAAAAGTAATTGGAATTATACAACCCATTAAAAAGTTTCATGATAGAGCAAAAATAAAAACTCAACTAAGGATAAAACTATTCATTTCTTGTCTTTTTGATATTCAATATTCTTCTGACTCTTCCATATTTAGTACTAATTAATATAAACCTGAAAATTAAGATAAAAGATAAAAAATAAATATTTCTCAATGAATTGCAATAAAAAGAGAAAAAGTTAAAATCATTTTTTGCTAGCATGAAGCAACAAAAATCTTGCTACATCTAAATGTAAGAGAAAGTATGCTATAGGATAAAATCGGCAAAGATAAATATGTAACCACCAGTGCTAGCATTAAATATGTTCCAATTGTTTACCTGTACTTTTGTACTACTCTTGTATAAGAAGGCTAGAAGATATAACATTATCAACAACAGAATGTTAATTGAAAATAGCTGATTAGAACTACAGGTCAAAGAGTAAATAAAAGAATTTAGAAAATAAAAAAGAAAAGGGAATATGTTACAACATCTAAGTGGTCAAAGCATTGATTAGAAAATAAAATTCATAGAAAACAAAGTAGTATGCAAATACAGTGATATTATGATATACGATTCATCATAATGTAAAAAAAAAAAGCTTTTTAGAAGATGTAGGTTTATCATTCAGCAGGCTCTGATAACTATAAGAAAACAAATGGGATGGATCATGAGGGCCTGCAAGTGATGTCAGCCATGTATCAACAAAGATGATTGATAAGATGTTAGCAAAAGAGACCAATTGTATCATTATGAGAGAAACAACTAATTAGCAAACAAAGAACAGAAAAATCAACATGATCTCAAAACAACTGTTTAGAACTAGAAGAGACTAGACAATTCACTGTTTCAAGGAAAATAACAAATTTACCTTTTAATAACTTAGATTATAGGCAAAGAAATCTCCACTTCCTCATCTTCATCTTCATATTCTTCCTACAAAATAAAGGACAATTTCAAATAAATATGTTGATGTTTGATATGCAAATATATGAGTTCAATGACAAAAAATAAAATTGGTTATGATATATTTACCTCGAGTCTTCCCTTCAGCCCATAATGTCATTTAACCCAACCAGATCCACAAATGAGTGCTTGAATTGTTTCAACACCAAGCTTGGAGCAAAATAGATAATATATCAACTTCCATTCTTGATAGTATGCAATATTTTTCTTGGTTGCTTTTAAACCAAGATTTGACATCAAATGGTTGACTTCCATTTTCTATTTCTCAGCCATCCTCCAGATATTTGTATAGATCTGAGTTTACTAGCCTTGTACTTGTTCTTGCTGTAAAGTTATACTTCTTAGACTTCTTGCTTGAACTTATACATATACTTGAATTTCTTGTGACCCATTTGGAAGCTTCAATATCTGAATCAGACTGCTCTCCATATAACTTGTATGATAAATTTCGTACAAGTGAAATATTTCTAAAGCTTTCTTCATCAAAGTATATCATCGAATAAGCAAACTCTATAGCAACAAATTTCATCCGTGGATTCATTATAGCTCCAAAGGCCATCAAAAGGTTGCATTCTCACCAATATTTATCAAATTTTTCTTTCATTTTGTTTTTGTCATTTCCACTATGAAAGCATTACTAGAAATAGTGCCTTCGTCCAATACTTTCTTTATGCTACAAATTTGAGACAAGAATAAATTAGCAGTGGGATATTCTGTTCTTGAAATAATGTTAGTAGCTTCATTAAAAAAGCCTAAAACATTACAGACTTTCTCATTGTTCTCCCATTCCTCTTTTATTGGGCAGCTCATATATGCAATTTCCCTTTCACTGTAAGAGAAAAAAGCTTCTATTAATTGCAATGCAACTGCAAGCATGGAATACGTTGAGTTCCAATGAGTGGGACAATCTATGACAAGCTTTCTTGTGGGAAGTTGATGTACTATTTTAGAAAATGATAACAATCTGGCCTCAGAGGCATTAAGAAAACTGACTGTATATCTGATTTTATCAAAAACAAATTCAATACTTTTGTTACCATCCTTCACCATCAAGTTCAAAATGTGGGCATAACAGCGCATATGAAAAAGCCTACCTCCAAAAAAATAGTTTCTTTTTTCACTCTGAAGCTATCTTTGAGTAGCTTAATAGCTCTATCATTGTTAGCTGAGTTGTCAACATATATAGTGAAAACTTTATTTTCAAGTCTCCAATCAAAAAGAGCTTTGTAGAACGTACCAACAATCTCAGAAGCAGAGCTATTAAGAACAATCACTTTCTAAATTACAATCAACATAATGTGAGGTGGAAAGTGCAAAAAACTAAGAATACGTTTCTGCAATCTCAAATTACAATCAACATAATGTGGTGTTACAACCATATAAGATACTCTCTGATTTTTTAGACTTTCACAAATAAATAGTAAAACTCATTTTACTAATACTCTTGAGAGAATTTTTAAATTTCTTCTTTTCATTGTCATACACCATCATTACATCTTTTTTTGGATGGCCCTTGAATATTTCCTTAAAAAAGTTTACAATGACTTCAAGACTAAATTGAATCCAAACTCATCCACAATTGAGAAGGGTTTCTCATTGATTAATATGTAGTGAGCAATCATCTCTTTGACTTTGTCATGCTTAACAACCCTCCATCTTGTTTTGTTTGGGCACAAGAACAATCACTTTCTCTAGGTTGGAAATGTAATAATTTCTATTTTTTCAAGGCACGAATCCTAGCAGCGCAACGATCCAAATAATTCCTAAATTGAGTTGTTTCACTGATGCTTCCTAAATAAAGTTTTTTTTAATAGTGGTTGCATTCTCCTTTTCTTTGACCATCGGGTAGAATAACCTCCTTGAACTCATCCCAAACTTTTGATGTCTTCTTCCTCTTCTTTCTTTCTATAACATTTTCAGTATCATTGTCCTCATCAACGTTTTTGTCATCATTGTCTTGATTTTTAGTAGTCCATCTTTCAACCTCATCATCAATTTCAATATTATCATTAATTGTGTCATTCTCATTCATTGGTTCACTACCAACATAAGATTGATGTTGATCATCAAGTCTTTCAATTTCAACTTGTAAGGGCTCACAATTATCTGCTTCTATGCTTACAGGTGTTGACATGCTATGTAAAGATTTCAAATAAAATAAGGGATAAGATATTCAAATAAAAGAAGAGAAGATATTACAGGCGTTGACATGCTATTCAAAGATTTCTAATAAAAAGCGTGGTATATTAAAATTAACTAAATATAAAATTTTGAGAAGTCACTGAATTTATCATTATTTTATTAGGTTCATAAACTACCAAAGTTATTTTGGGTTCACCTAAGGTCAGGCTATTTTGAATTAATACATTCTGTTTTGAATTCTCTCATATTTTCATCATTTTTATACAAAACTATAGATAAGAAAAACATTTGAGAGAAGCTCATTGCACAGGTTTTATAATGAAGAGTAGGTGATTTGAAAAGACAATTTCTAAGCTTGATATTAAAAATTACTATGACGAAAAGATGGAATTTTCTTGGATTTATCCTTTATTGCTTTGCGTTTTATACCAAAGTTAATTGTTGACCCTCAATTTGCATTCTACAACTGCTATTTTTATCATGATTAATGAAGTTCTGCCTCCAAGATCTGAAGAAATTTTTATGCTACAAGCCTACAAGAACTTGTTATGATTAATGAAGTTCTGCCTAAACCCTAAAGCAATAAAAGGGCAGTTCAAGCTTGTAAATGCAAAAGCAATGAAAAAAAAAAAACTGAAGATCATAAAAGTGAAGATAACTACTACACTAGTTAAAAATAATGAAAGCACATTTACATAAAGAGGGAAATATAGAGAATAGAGAAAATAGGAAGCGAAAAAAATTGCAAGATTTTTTGAGCCCATGAAAGATTATCTTAGATCTGGCGAGAAACTACAGGTGAAGGTTGGAGAAGAAGAATAATAGCCGGAAATCGCAGTCGTCTGAAATGCCTGCAAGGGAAGGAAACCTAACGCACGAATCGCACGAAAGAGAACAGCTGAAGTCGCAATCGGCCACTGCTCTTCAAATGAAAGCCGAATATGAAGTGAAAGACGAAGTTGCAAACTACGTTTGAGAAGCCGAAGACGGTAGGTTTTGTGAAATGAGTTAGGGCATGAGGTAGCTAGGGTTTTTTACTTTATATTGTATAATATAAGTTAATACTTGAAAATAATATAATATAATATAATTTAGTAGCTCAATAAGCTTTCGAGTCGAGTCTGTTTGGACTCGAACTCAAGCTCGTTTAATATACGAGCTCGAGCTCGAACTAGATGCTTAATAAGCTCAACTCGCGAGCACGTTAATGAGTTGAGTTCGAGTCGTCTCACGAGCCGGCTTGGCTCACTTATACCCCTAGATGTGCTTATAATGAACACCTAGGTGAACTTCTTGTTGTCTTATACCTTAGTGCTTGGTTATTTACAATGTTGTGAAAATCAGACCAGACAACAAACCGAAATGAGAAGTTCACGGTTCGATGGTTCAACAGGGTTGAATCGAGGTTGAACCAGATGATGTAATAAATACTAAAATGATTCAAATATAATTTAAATTATAGAATAATTAAAGTTTTAGTAAAGAATACATAAGCACTTTGATTAAAGATAATGAACAAGCTCGATTGATCATTAGTGTCAGTATATGTATATTACAAATATAATTTTGTGTAATAAATGTCTTAAAATTAAAAAAGTTTAATAATATAAATGTATAAATATAAATATAATTTTTAATAAAATAATAATATAATATATAAATTTTATTATATAAAAGAACTTATGTTCTTAACTTTAATAAATTATACATATACTCACCCAAATTTGCATCCTAAACAATTTGATAGTTTAAATCATGCAAAATTCTCACAGTTTTTTAGCCCCACGTCATGCAAAAATTTTAAGTGGTTCTCTTTATATAGTGTAAAGCACAAACCACAAGCTTCAAATAATGTTGCATGATTTGGCAACTGGCAAGTTAGCAATTTTATATTCTAGTTAAATCTATTTACATAAATAAGCATATGCATTTAAATATATATTTAAAATTAAAAAAAAAATAAATAAAAGTTTAATATTAAAAAAATATTTAAATAAAAATAATATTTATTGAACCGGTTGGTTCAACCAAACCAGAACCGATTTGACGGTTTACTAGTTGATTTGACGGTTCAAACCAATTCGCAGCGATTCAATGCAAATTCAATTTTCCTACTTGACCGGGCCATCAACTGAACCTGTTGACGCGAATTGGTCGAACCGGTCGGTTCAGTCCGGTTTTAAAAAGACTGGTTATTTATATGGTTTGGCTTAGTATCAATTTAGCTTATTTGGCAGCTGATTCAAGACTCATAATGGTGTGTACTGTTTTTTGAATAGCCAAATATAATAAGGCTTAGCTAAGTTTCAGGATATAGACTTTCATTGTGGATGATTCGGGTTCCACACGTGTGGCATGTGGCAGCACATAAAAAAAAATTCCTATTTATGTTGGTGGTGATCTTATGTCTCGCGTGCATCGGCTACAACTTCTTGTTTATTAGGTACGGTTTGGTATGGGCTCATGTGCAGTAGCTTTAAGTAATTTTGATGTTTTCGTCTTCAATCTTGGTATTTATTTGGATAATTGAAATTTGAATTTTGAATTCACTGAACCAAATAAAACCTAATTTTAATGTCAATCATATATGCTTAACTAAGGATACAACAATCTATAGGTAGCTACATAATTGAGGTATTTAATTTTATTTTGTTTTGGATCTAATAATTTTCAGAATTATATTTTTCAATCTTATGTTTGCCTATTTGATATGGTAAGTGCTAAGTATAATGACAACTTTCCTTGGTGTTTTTTTTCCTTAATCTACTTTATTCACTAATATTTTTTTATTGGTTTTTATCAAATTCAATATAACTAGATTTAATCATCATGACTATTATAATAATGCTCCTAAATTTGTATTATGCCACCTCCAGCTTCAAAGGCAAATGCATTCCCAAATGAATATGCTTCACCCACAAAATATAGCATTTCAACAACAACAACAACAACAACAACAATGGGATAAATTGAGGCGTCAGCAAGTATCGACGCCTCGTTCCATGATGATTATGGACAAAGATCAGCCTATGGCAGATGTCAAAATTGAGAACATAATGGAAGGACCTATCGATACAAACACTTTTAATGCTCTCAGTAAACAACAGATGCAATTGAGGCAACAACAGATGGCTATGGCAAATCACCCTACACAATCTGGACAACATTTCAAACAACTTCAGTCCATTCAGATTCCTCAACTTCAAGCACAGTTGGCTCAGTAAGTCTTATCATGGTTCAAACAGATGACTAAACACTAAGGGCCTTTTTGAATTAAAAAAGAGAGAAAATGAAAAATAAAATAGATATAGAAATGAAATTGAATTGAAATTAGATGGTCACCTATTTGTTTGGTTGAGGAGAACTCAATTGGTTTTTATTTTGACCTTGTTTAGTTCATGAAAAATTGAGCTTTGGATTCTTGTAGAATGAAAAATACATTTATTTATTATTCCTTAGGTAAATCAAATTACATATTAATCACATTGAGAACAAATAATCACTATGAAGTAAAATGGGTTTACCCTCTATCTAACTTCTTCAAACCAAATATAAGGGTATATTTTGTTTGAAGGTATTGGGAATGAAAATGTGTTTTACTTCACAATTTAATCAGTAGTGGTTGGTTTAATTATAATTAATTGATGATTAAATGTATCACGTGGAATGAAGAAATACATTTTTTTCCTCGAATTGACAGTTTTCTACTGAGTTCTGGTGAAAAAAAAGGTGAATATTTTATCATTTCATTATAATTAAATTTCTCATCAACCAGTAAATATTATTTTTTACTCAGATTTCTGTTCGACCAAACAAATGATTGAAACATAATCTCAATTCAATTCCTTTATCAGTTGCATTTAACTTTTTTTTTTCCCTCATATTTTTTTCTATTTATTCCTTCAAACCAAACTGAATCCAAATAATTTGTGTTTTTTTTTTTGTAATGATTTAACGCTTGCAAGACCATTTCATTGGTGCAGGAATGCATTTAATATGAGAACTGCTCCAGTTAAAGTAGAAGCTTTCCATGAACTGATGGGTGGGGATTCAACACTGAAGCATGAACCAGATCAGAACAAACTCACCTCTCCAGCAAAGTAAGGTGGTTGAAGCAGGATTTATTAGTCAGCAGAATCAATACTTCCTTTTATGTAAATTATGCATTCAGGTAAGCAATTGTATTGAATTAATATAAATACAATGAAAGATAAAATATTATGCATTATACTGCTTAATTCTATTCTTTTATCCAATTATTTTAGCTAAACTTTTGAATGATTTTTTTGAAATATAGTACGATGGCCTTCGGATGACCTAGGTGGGAGAGTAGATGTATTAGATTTTGTTTATGTTAAGAAATGTTGAGTAGACCTAAAAAGATTTGATTGAAAAATATTAGAAATGATCTTGTTTATTAGATTTATATGAGAATTTGGCTCTTAATATGATACAATGGAGAAAAAAGATTTATTTAGCCGACCCCATGTAGTGGGATAAAGACTTGTTGTTGTAGTTGTTGAATATTTTTCTAGATTTATGTATGAGGACTATGCAATTTGATATTTTAAAGCTGAATTTGATGTATATTATAAATTTCTTTATCTTACAAAATTTGCTATGAATAATTACAAATATGCTTGCCACGCAATTGCAGTAGATTGATTACTAGGAAAAACGCTTGACACTTTTGCACCAAGGAGTTCATTTTTCATCAGATAAATTAGATTTTATCTAACCAAAGTCTCCTAATGGCTAGGTGATTAAGGTAGACACGATGAAGAGTCTATTGTTTCTTCACCCTGGTCGTATCAACAAGGCCAAGTCCACCAACATCAGAGAGCAATAAGCCACAATATGTAAGAAATCTAACTAACATCTCATTTATCTCAAAAAAATATGGTGACTGAATGTGAGTTTTGGCTGATTTTATTTTAATAGATGAGGATGCTTAGGTGAATGAGTGACATTTATTCTTAGAGACAGAATGCGAAACTAGTATATTCGTGAAAAAGGTTGGAGTAGCTTTACTGCTTGATAAGATTAGAGAGAGTCAATTGTCTTAAATGATTTGGCCACATAAACCGTCGGTCTTTTGATGACCTCAAGATCCCTATTTTTCGGTCAGCCTTATCTTTGGCAAATGCATTCAACGGTATGAAAAACATTAATGTCCTCCCCCTACAGCTATATGAGGTAAGCAATCACTCATCAATCAAGCGAAAATCTCAAATCCCTGGCATTATTAGGTGTTTATGCTATCATGATTTGAGATCGGTGATGGATAAGTCGCTACTTGTAGGGGATTGCGGTTTATTAATTTATGATATGTTGTCGCTTTAAGTTGCTGTGAATGACGCAGCGCATAGAAACTTTTGGACGTGATGATTTACGAGTATAAGGACGATGAGTTCGGCGACGGGGAGCGATCTGCTTTGTTTTTCTCCCTATTCTAGAGGGTCAATTCCAGGGCAAATTATTGGGTCAGGTGACCGGAGGCGGAAAATAAATTCGGACATCCAATAAAAATTTGCCGCGTCACCTTGCGCTTTAGTTGCGCTTTTTGACTTGCGCTTTAGTTGCGCTTTGGTTGCGCTTTAGTTGCGCTTTGGTTGCGCTTTAGTTGCGCTTTTTGACTTGCGCTTTAGTTGCGCTTTAGTTGCGCTTTGGTTGCGCTTTAGTTGCGCTTTGGTTGCGCTTTAGTTGCGCTTTAGTTGCGCTTTAGTTGCGCTAATTTTAAAATAATATTTTATTAATATCCGGACCCATCTCTGCGTTCGGTCACCTGACCCAATAATTTGCCCATTCCAGAGACGATATGAGATCTAGATTTGCTTAGAGAGCGGTGAGTATTTTTGTTTGGTGATTTTCTCTTAGGTTATTGAAGAATGTTTTGCCAGTTGTTGGAGAAGGCAAAGGCCGTAGTTCGATTACCAATTCAAATCCCGCCTATCAATCAAATTTGAGTGGTAATTCAAATGTTATATTGAAACTGATCAAATGAGATTTTTCCTATGTCGTCCAAGGAGCCGGAGCAACTGATGAAGATGGACCATGATGCGATCCAGATGGAAGAGGGGGAAAATCGGAATATTCTCCAGCCATCATCCCCAGGAAGAAGGTGCAAAAGCCCCCCGAACGAAAAACCCTAAGGGCTACGAGAAAGGGTTTTGAGGAGACAAAAACCTAACGCGCAGCGTATGTCCGAATATTTAAATCCTCACAATCTCGAAGGCATCGATTCAATGAACGCTTCTGTGTTTGTTATATATTGATAATGATGGATTCCAGGCCAAATAAAACACGACTTTCCATAAGACATAATTTTTATTATAACTAAACTTGACTCCGAGACTAGATCGACTTTAATAGGGATCTTGAGGTCAGTCGGATTTCCTTTATTTGGCCTAAACCCTAAACCCTAAACCCTTTAATTGGCCTGGAATCCATCATTATCAATATATAACAAACACATAAGCGTTCATTGAATCAATGCCTTCGAGATTGTGAGGATTTAAATATTTGGACATTCGCTACACATTAGGGTTTCGTCTCCTCGAAACCCCTTCTCGCAACCCTTAGGGTTTTTTATTCGAGGGGCTTTTGCCACTTCTTCCTGGGGATGATGGCTGGAGAATCTTCCGATTTTCCCCCTCTTTCATCTGGATCGCATCATGATCCATCTTCATCAGTTGCTCTGGCTCCTTGGACGAACAACTTTTCATCGGCTCCGGTAACTCAAGCTGAGGTTTTTCCTATGTCGTTTATCCCTCCACATCATAAACTTTCCTTTAAAGTAGATGATCTCTCAGAAGGTATTTCTCTTTGGAACTTGTCTCTTATCGGTTACTCTATAGGTTAGAGACTTAGAGACCTTATTATGAGAGGTTGCTTACAACCATGAAAAAATTGTGAAATTTGAAGGGTTCTTTCTCGCTTCTCTCGTTATCTGATGGTTTTTTCTTACTGAAATTCAATAATATTGATGATTACAATATGGTTTGGTTTGGAGGTCCCGTGTTTACAAATGGTAAACCATTTGTTCTTCAACAATGGTCTCCAAAATTCAAACCAAAGAGGGATGAATCTGCTTCCATCCTGATTTTGGTAAAAATTTTAGATGCACCGCTCGCTCTTTGGACCCCATCGGGTATCTCGAAAGTTGCGAGTTATATAGGAACTCGTCTAAATTTTGCCAGGATTTGTGTTTTGATTTCTAAAGATTCTAAACTTCCGGAAGAAATTCCGATTGATATTGATGGAGAGGATTTTATCCTAAATGTGGTTTATGACTGGAAATCGATTCCTTGTGAATTGTGTGGATCTCTTATCCATTCTTCTAACATTTGCCCTTCTAATCCCAAGCAAAAACAAACCTTGAATACGAGTAACTTACCTTCTCTAAGAGGTAGGAGTACTAGTAGACATCCCCGTTACCGACCCCGCACGGTTTCTAAGCTTCCTCCTTTACTTCCGACACCTGCTTCTGAAGGCCCTAATTCCAAAACCGCTTCTCCTTCTAAACTCGAACCTCCCAGTCAGCAGGAAAATACTTGAGATTTGTTACAACTCCCTCCTCAAAATGCTAAAGCCATTGTGGAAAAATGATGCAATCAAAAATTTGGGAGAGGGACCCAAAATTTTTATCACAAAAAACAAAAATCTTCCTATAACTTAAAAGAGACTAAAATTTAACATAAGATAAGGCGACGACACTTGCACAAAACAAAACACAATTTTAATATTATGAAAGGACTTACAAGACACTTACAAACCTTGACGACTTACAAACGACTCACATAAAACACCTAAAGTTGCTTTCATCCATTAGAAGAATGATACAAGTGAAGTGTAAACTTGCGGATAGAAGAAAGAAATTAGGAGCCGAGACGAATGTTGGAAAGAGCCCGCAGGATTTCCGGAGGGGATGAGAAAGAAGATTGGAAAGAGCCCGCAGGATTTCCAAAGCAAAAACCACTCAGGTTTTGTCCCAAAAATCACATTATCACACTCTCTTTTTATAACCCAAAAAATCTACTATATATAGGCATAAGAGGGGAACTAAACAGCCATTACAATATTAATTAAAAACTGGAAATAGAAGGCCAAAAGGCACTAAAAACTGCAGTAAAAAACTCTTGGAATTCCTCCCCAAACAGCCACCAAATAGTCCCAAAAACTGTCCAAATTCTGTCCACAATACAGCCCAAAAACTGCCCAAAAACTGTCCAAAAAACTGTTCATATTCCCATATAAATGAGGTGATAAAAGCCATCAATTTCCTGCACAGAAATTCCAAACATCATAGCAAACTTCAAGATAAAAAAAGCCACGGTTCCAGCTCAGGGAAACCAAACAGCACCAAGGGATTAAAGGCCACGGATTCCAGCACAGAGAAACCAAACGGCACAGCAAATCCAAGGAGGAAGGCCACGATTTCAGCAGCCAAGCATAGGAAATCCAACAGGTAAGTCACGGTTTTCAGCAACCAAACAACCACCATTTTTTAATGAGAGAAAGGGGACCACGGGAAATAAATCCAACAAAAGGCTGCAGCATCCCAAGAGGCAAAAGGGAGATGAAGGGGCAAGTTCAAGAAACAATGAGCTAATTCTTTAGTTCCATAAATGAACTAAAAAAATAGCTCATAAGCTAGCAAGCCCAAAAGAAGTCAAAACCAAAATATTCATTTTGTTTTGACCCCCCCTTTGCATGCATCAAAAAGGATCTCAGTATCCCCAATCTTAATTTTCCACAGAAGATCTATCCTCCTATGAACCTAGTCTCAATATTAATACTCAATTGGCTATGAATATTCCTATAACCAATAAATTCAATATTTTGAATTGCGAAGTTCTATCTGAGCCACATCAAGATTCTGATACGGAAGACGTTTCTTCTCAGAGAACTGGTTTATCTCATACTAATCCTCTAGTAAAAATCCCTCACCATTACAGATTTCTTCTAATGTGATTAAACCTCCTCCTTCCCTGCTAAAAGACCCAATAAAGCCAAAACTGCCAAAAAGGCAAAACCTTCCTCATCAAAATCCAAATGATTCCTCCTCCTATTGCTTGTTGGAATGTGAGAGGTTTTAACAGGCTGGATAAAATCCTTGCCTGTAAAAATCTTATTAACATTACAAGTTGAAAATGTTGTGTTATTGAAGCTAAAATTCAGCAATCCTCACTCGATGATTCCTGGTTTGTTAATTCTCACAAGCTTTTTGAGAATGAAGGTAACTGTCACAATTTTGATGTCTCCTCTCCAGGCAGAATTTGGGTTAAATGGGATTTAATCCCATTGTTACTTCTTCCCAGTTTATTAACGAAAAGATTTCCTTAGATTCTTCTACTTCCTTTTTTATTACTGTTATCTATGCGGCTAATTCTCCGGATGACAAGAAATCTCTTTGGGACAATATTAGAGAGCTGACCAATAATATTTCCCAACCTTGGATTTTAGTTGGGGATTTTAATTGTTGTAGATATGACCAGGAGAAGCTGGGGGGCTCCTCCTCCAATCCTAGTTGGCTTGGGGACTTTAATAATACTATTTTTGATTGGTGAATCCCTTCGCTATTGCAACACAACAACATTCAAGATATCGGTGGCCCTACCGTGCTACTGTCCCATTATGCCCTATATATAAAATGATACGTCTCTCTCTCTCTCTCTCTCTCTCTCTCTCTCTCTCTCCAATTTTTATAGAGAGAGTAAAAATAAATATTTATAATAATCTTGAGTTTATTTTTCGGTGATGTATGAATAATATAATTTGTTTATTTTGATATAAATGATTTAAAAATAAATATTTATAATAATCTTGATATATAATATATAAAACCTGAATTTATAATATTTATGATAGTAATAGCATCAAGATATAAAAATTGCTTTGGATTCTAACTATAGCAATACCTTCATATTTTTTTCTCTTTTAATGATATATTTCCTTCATTTACATTAATTAGAATTATTGCCTATATTTATGTAATTATATTTCTATAAATGGTTTCGTTTAGTTGTGATTTTATTTTGGCCGCTCAGATTCGCTATCTTTTGGGGCTATAGTTTAAAGGAGGTGGCCTATATTTAGACATCTAAGAGACTCATTAATTATTAGATAAATATAGGCAATAATTTTAATTAATGTAAATGAAGAAAATATATCATTAAAAGAGAAAAAAATATGAAGGTATTGCTATAGTTAGAATCCAAAGCAATATTTATATCTTGATGCTATTACTATCATAAATATTATAAATTAAGGTTTTATATATTATATATCAAGATTATTATAAATATTTATTTTTAAATCATTTATATCAAAATAAATAAACTATATTATTCATTATAGTTCCGACCGACCTCAAGATCCCTATTAAAGTTGATCTAGTCTCGGAGTCAAGTTTAGTTATAATGAGAATTGTGTCTTATGGAAAGTCGTATTTTATTTGGCCTGGAATCCATCATTATCAATATATAACAAACACATAAGCGTTCATTGAATCGATGCCTTCGAGATTGTGAGGATTTAAATATTCGGACATTCGCTGCGCGTTAGGGTTTCGTCTCCTCGAAACCCCTTATCGCAGCCCTTAGAGTTACTCTACAAGTCAGAGACCTTATTATGAGAGGTTGCTTACAGCCATGAAAAAACTGTGGAATCTAGAGGGTTCTCTCTCGCTTCTCTCGTTATCTGATGGTTTTTTCTTACTGAAATTCAATAATATTGATGATTACAATATGGTTTGGTTTGGAGGTCCCTCGCTTCTCCTTGGTAAACCATTTGTTCTTCAACAATGGTCTCCAAAATTCAAACCAAAGAGGGATGAATCTGCTTCCATCCTGATTTGGGTAAAAAAATTTAGATGTACCGCTCGCTCTCTGGACCTCATCGAGTCTCTCGAAAATTGCGAGTTATATAGGAAAATCGCTTACGGTTGATTCTCTTACTGCTAAAAGAACTTGTCTAAATTTTGTCATGATTTGTGTTTTGATTTCTAAAGATTCTAAACTTCCGGAAGAAATTTCAATTGATATTGATGGAGAGGATTTTACTCTAAATGTGGTTTATCACTGGAAACTGATTCCTTGTAAATCGTGCGGATCTCTTAACTATTCTTCTAACATTTGCCCTTCTAATCCCAAGCAAAAAACAAACCTTGAATACGAGTAACTTACCTTCTCTAAGAGGTAGGAGTACTAGTAGACATACCCGTTACCAACCCCGCACGGTCTCTAAGCTTCCTCCTTTACTTCCGACACCTGCTTCTGAAGACCCTAATTCCAAACCCGCTTCTCCTTCTAACCTCGAACCTCCCAGTCAATAGGAAAATACTGGAGATCTATTACAACCCCCTCCTCAAAATGCTAAAGCCATTGTGGAAAAGGATCTCAATATCCCCAATCTTAATTTTCCCACAGAAGAGCTATCCTCCTCTGAACCTAGTCTCAATATTAATACTCAATTGGCTCCGGATATTCCTATAGCCAATAAATTCAATATTTTGAATTGCGAAGTTCTATCTGAGCCACATCAAGATTCTGATACGGAAGACGTTTCCTCTCAGAGAACTGGTTTATCTCATACTAGTCCTCTAGTAAAAATCCCTCACCGTTACATATTTCTTCTAATGTGATTAAACTTCCTTCCTCTGCTGAAAAACCCAATAAAGCCAAAACTGCCAAAAAGGCAAAACCTTCATCAAAATCCAAATGATTCCTCCTCCTATTGCTTGTTGGAATGTGAGAGGTTTTAACAGGCTGGATAAAATCCTTGCATGTAAAAATCTTATTAACAGTTACAAGTTGAAAATGTTTGTGTTATTGATGCTAAAATTCAGCAATCCTCACTCGATGATTCCTGTTTTGTTAATTCTCACAAGCTTTTTGAGAATGAAGGTTACTGTCACAATTTTGATGTCTCCTCTCCGGGCAGAATTTGGGTTAAATGGGATTTAATCCCATTGTTACTTCTTCCCAGTTTATTAACGGAAAGATTTCCTTAGATTCTTTTACTTCCTTTTTTATTACTGTTATCTATGTGGCTAATTCTCCGGATGACAAGAAATATCTTTGGAACAATATTAGAGAGCTGACCAATAATATTTCCCAACCATGGATTTTAGTTGGGGATTTTAATTGTTGTAGATATGACCAGGAGAAGCTGGGGGGGCTCTTCCTCTAGTTGGCTTGGGGACTTTAATAATACTATTTTTGATTGGGGAATCCCTTCGCTATTGCAACACAACAACGTTCAAGATATCGGTGGCCCTACTGTGCTACTGTCCCATTATGCCCTATATATAAAATGATACGTCTCTCTCTCTCTCTCTCTCTCTCTCTCTCTCTCTCTCCAATTTTTATAGAGAGAGAGAGAGTAAAAATGAATATTTATAATAATCTTGAGTTTATTTTTCGGTGATGTATGAATAATATAATTTGTATATTTTGATATAAATGATTTAAAAATAAATATTTATGATAATCTTGATATATAATATATAAAACCTTAATTTATAATATTTATGATAGTAATAGCATCAAGATATAAAAATTGCTTTGGATTCTAACTATAACAATACCTTCATATTTTTTTCTCTTTTAATGATATATTTTCTTCATTTACATTAATTAAAATTATTGCCTATATTTATCTAATAATTAATGAATCTCTTAGATGTCTAAATATAGGCCACCTCCTTTAAACTATAGCCCCAAAAGATAGTGAATCCGAGCGGCCAAAATAAAATCACAACTAAACGAAACCATTTATCTGCATGAAATTGAGAAACATCCTTTGGATGATTCTCTCAGCTCCAGATTAAAAGATATCAATGATTTGATCTCTAATTATCAAATTTCCTGGGCTTCTTGGCTGAGTTAAAGAGCTAAAGCTATATGGTTATCAGCCGGTGAAGAAGATCTGAGTTTCCTCTATGCTAGGATCAGGAGTAGGAATAATATTAATATTATTAAAGTGTTATCTACTGCTGACGATAATCTGAATGTCCATAATGGTATTGCCCAAGCTTTAATAAAGCACTTCAGTAAGCTTTTTAATACTCTCGTTCCTTCTAATGCTATTTATACGGATATTCCCACTGGTAATATGCTTACTTCTGAGGCTGCCAACTCCCTGATTGGTCCTTTTACCAATCAAGACATAAAAGAGGTTGTCTTTTCTTTTCCCACTGGTTCTTCTCCAGGGCCGGATGGTTTTACAACTGAATTTTATAAGGATAATTAGGATGTTGTTGGGATCAAGGTGTGTAATGCTGTTAAAAATTTTATGAATTTTGGTCATTTCCCTAAAGGGGTTAAGGCTGCTGCTATTATCCTCATTCCTAGAAATTCTCATGCTAATTCTATCTCCGACTTTAGACCGATTTCTCTGTGTAATGTCTTTTATAGAATTGTGGCCAAGATTCTTGCTAACTGATTGAAAAAAGTTCTCCCCCTCATTATTCATGATAGCAAGGCTAGTTTTATTAAGAATAGATCCTCTTCTGACAACATTATTCTAGCTAATGAAATATTAAAAGATTTCAATAACTCTAGGAATTTTTTTTTTGTGCTAAGCTTGATATTCTTAAAGCTTTTGACTCTGTTTTCAGGGATTTTTTTATTAATCGTATGAGATCTAAAGGTTTCCCTGAGAAATTTATTAGTTGGATTAAGGGTTGCATTAACAATGTTAATTTTTTCATTTGTTTAAATGGCACTTTAGAAGGGTTTTTTAGCTCCACTTATGAGCTTAGACAAGGTTTCCCGCTCTCTCCTCTTCTTTTTAGCATAGTGATGGATGCCTTATCTAGTATGCTGCATGATAATAATCATTACCAATTTAAAGGTATCATTTCCAACGGGCATGAGTATATGCACTTACTTTATGTGGATGATGTTCTTATTTTTTGTGAGAACTCTATTAATAATGCCAGTAATCTCAAGTTAATTATGAAGGATTTTGTTAATGTCTCTGCTCTTCGTATGAATCCTCACAAGAGTTCTATTTTTTTTGCTGCTCGGTCTATTCGGCAAGAGGCTATTTGCAATATATTGAGGAATACTAGTACGGCTCATTACCTCTTCTATCTTGGTTTGCCTATATCTTCATCTTCTAATAAGTTAAATGCCTCTCATTTTCAACCCCTTTTAGATAAAATTAATGGCCTCCTGGATGGTTGGAAAGTCAAATTCTTATCTCTTGCGGGGAGAATCCAATTTCTCAAGTTCTCTATTGCTAACACTCTTATTTATTGGATTAGGGGGGCTATAATACCTAAAAATTCTTGCAAAATCATTGAGGGGTTGTGCTCTAGATTTATATTCCATAGAAATACTAAAGAAAAGAAAATGCAAACCATTGCTTGGTCTACTGTTTGCACTCCTAAGAATGCAGGTGGTCTCGGTTTGCCTTCTATTAAAGCTCTTTATCATAGTTTTATTTACTCTCTCATTTGGAGAATTATGACCCGGGACAGTGGTTTAGCAAGTTGGTATAAAGGGAAATTATTCTCCCCTTGGAATACTCCTCCATCAGATGCTTCTAAAATGTGGAAACTTATTTGTGAGGTAACTGGCAATATAAAGCATAAAATTTCTTTTCAAATTATTGACAACATCTTTTTTTTTTATTGGGATCCATTGTGTAATGGAAAAGATATTACTGAAATCATTAACCCTCATGTTGATTATTTTGTTCCGGTTAATAATTTTATTTCAGTTGGAGAATGAATATGGATACTCCTAGGATTGTGATGGATGAAATCATGAATATTATTATTGGTAAGCAACTGGCTTTGCTTTGGGATGGCTTACAAAATTCGACCCATAGTTTATTTTTGGCCATTTTTTATGAGAATTTAGCTGATGTTATTTGACATAAATATATTTGATTTAAAAGGCATGCTATTCGGTACTCAGTCTATATTTGGATGGCTATTTTTGAGAGATTAAAAACTGCAGACGTATTGTCAAGAAGGAATATTGGCATTAATCTCTCTTGCACCTTTTACCAGAATAATGATGAAAATCATAAACACTTATTTTTTGAATGTGATTATTCATTTTTAGTAATCTCTTATTTACTTCCTCAAAGCAACAAGTTCTTTATGAGATCGAATTTACTTCAATTGCTTGATCATTTTGATCAATTGAATGAATTTTCCAGCATTGAGAAAAACTTTTTTACCTTGTAATATCCTCTTTGGTTTACTTCCTCTGGATTGAAAGGAATAACAGACATTTCTCTGGGAATTGGATCTCTCCCTTGACCCTCTGTTATTCTGTTAGGAATGCCATTAAATTGAAAATATCAAATTGAGAAAAATATGAGGAATTTAAAAGAACTTTTCCTAATATCATTTACTGAATCAGTAAATGATCTTTCTTTCATGTTTGGATCGCTATCTTGTTGGAGTGAATTGGACAAAGACGATTGGGAGCTGATTTATGGAGCTTCTGGAGGCTGATCTTTCGAGGCTGGGTTGTGGCTGGGATTGACAACCACTGTTATTTCGAATTCGCTGGTACACTGCTGAATGACCCTATGGTTGGAACCTACAGACTGACATTCACTCAGGATGACTTGGCTCGATTGGATGCCTTATGCTCTTCACTAGCTTTGATTATCTTAGAGCTGTTGATCCTTCTCCTAGTATTTGTTTTGGTTATTTCTCTATTTTGTTTTTGATTTCATTCTAAACTAGTTATAGAATGAATTTCATTTTTTCTGAGAAAATTAGTTTTAATAAAATGGGCTATGCCCCAAATTGTCCAAAAAAAAAAAAGAAGAAATAATTAAGTTGGTTTATCTGATCTGATTAAGGCATAGCTCATAAACTTCAATGCTAATCAGTTGTAGCCTTGTAGGTAAGAAAATTAATTCAACCGGAATTGATTAGATCACGACTTTGATTCATGTTGGTCAGCTCTATTATGTGATTTCTGAAACTTTTTGGATGTTTGGAAAATGGGGTTGGAGAATTCATAGTTGACGGTAGGCTCGGTAAATTGAGTTTTCTTTTTTGGGGCATTTAGGTCAATTAAGATAAACAGTTCACCTAAATTAAGATAAACTATCAAATAAGGTTAAATCAAATAAAAAAAATCAAAAGGGAAGTGAACATAATACATCCCATTCCTAATTCTCCCAACCAAGCAACCCAAAAATTTTCTTTTATATAGCCATTTCTCAAATGATGAGGACTATTATGAGGAATGCATTCCACTTGTGGCATTGCTTTTATTGAATAGTCGAGCCAAAAAAAAAGCCCTAATTACTCTATCTCATCTTCCTTTTTCATCTTCAATAGCTTCACTCGGTGCTTGACCTTTTCTATCACAAATCATGAACAACATATGGCCTCCTCTGTAGACCGCAACTCAATAGTCGAGCCGGAAAAAAAAAGGCATGCCCTACTTTCTCCACCTCATCTTCCTTCTCCGTCTTCAACAGCTTCACTCGACGCTCAACCTTTTCTATCGTAAATCATGAATCTCATATGGCCTCCTATGTAGATCACAACTCCTTCGACCTCCATCCCCCCTATTGAAGGCGATGGGATGGGCATATGAGAAGGGGGCGGCAATGGACAAGGTTAAGAGCACGAAAGCTATGATGACGTGAATGGCAAAGGAGGTGTCACAAAGATTGGCATAGAGACACAGGATTTATAAATCAACCGATGAGGGCGATTTCTCAGTGGAGGAAAAATATGGTGCTTGAGGTACTAAAAAAGTCAAATCTTTACTTTGCATTTTCTTCACTTAAACCAAATAAAAAAAATGTTTGTAAAGGGAAGTGAACAGAACACATCACATTCCTAATTTTCCCAATCAAACAACCCGTAAAAATGATTCTATCTCGATTTAAAAGTTGCCTCAAGTGGAATGCATTCTCCATATGTAATAGACCCCATCATTTAAAAAATGACTATATAAAAGAAAATGTTAGGTAACATTTGTTGAATATAGTTGAAAATATATTGGATGATTTAGAATTCAAACATATATAATAGACAGAGGATAGAGCACATATACTTATTAAATGGTAGATACAATTAGGAGGGGGAAATGATAGAATTAGATAACATTAATATTGTTTAGGTTTCTAATATTAATAAAATTAATTTAATTTGATGCGACTCAAAATTAGTAGCTATGGTAATAATGGATAAAGGATAAAAGAAGAGAGAAATTCATGTCATCCTAGCTAGGTAAGGTTTCTAATATAATTAACAAACAATTAATCTTCTATAAAAAGATGCAAAAAAAAAAATGACTTAAATCACCAATAAGATTCTTTTAGGATGACATGATAATATGATATCATATTGATGAACATAATAATCAAGTCATCAACAAAAAAATTAAAAGCTAAAATTGCAACACATTGGTATTCAAGTTGTGAAGAAATAAATAAGCTTCAAAGAGAAGAAATAATTGTGAAAGTTATTTTATTTCTTGAATGAATTTTCAATAGAATTTTGATGTTATATATATATATATGAGAAACATGATATATATGGAAGCCATGTATTGATATCATTTAATCTCTCCTTGTAGCTAGAAATGGTATGTATAAATACAAATTATTACATTTTATTAACATGCCAAGAGTGGTTGAGATACTTTTGGATATGTTGATAATATTAATTTCAATCTTAATTATACCCTTATATATAATTATTATTCGCTTTTATTAAAAGGATTATAAAGAAAAGATATAAATGAAACTATATTAATTGTTTTCTCACCGAGCTAGTTGAGGGTTTTTTGCTATATATTTTATGTATACATAAATATAATCAAGCGGATATCATTTAATCTCTCCTATTAGATATGGTATGTATAAACACAAATTATTACATTATGTTAACAAAGAAATTAACAGCTATGCAGAGAACTCTCAAAAATATTTTAAATGAGTGTGGAGACACAAAACACGGGATTTATAAATCAATGGATTTAGGCGATTTCCAATTGGAGCGAAAAAATGTTGTTTAAGGTACTTAAAATAACCCCTTTATTTTAAACCAAATATGAAATGCTCAAAATACATGCAAATATAATACAACATACTCATTGTTAAGTGCTTAAAATTTTGTGTTGACCCATAGAGGGATTGTTTAATTTCTTAGTTTTATAACATGATTATATATGATGTCTCCTCTTGCTTTGGAATTTTTATTTTGTTTGGACACCTGACGTAGCTCTACATCCGGACGCCAATAAAATGTCTCCACGTGCTCTTACTCTTTACCGTGCAGCCCGACGACCCGACCCGGGATGGACACCCAGTATTGCTATGTTCGTGTATTTCTAGGTGTTGCTCGGTATTGCTTGACAATAACGAGAAATACCACTATGTCAAAATCAATACCTAATAATACCGAGTAATACCTAGCAAAACCGGGGTATTGCTCAGTTATACCGAGTAATACCTAGCAAAATTTTTTTGGATTATCTTAAACCACTATCAGATGATTCTGTCAAGTGAGAAATTATTTTATGTAATTCAGAGACGAATTAAAATGCACCACATCACCTAGTACATAGTACCAATACATAAAAAAATACGGCGCTTTTTTATTCTCCCCTAATGTGGTCCGGTGACCGTACATAATAATTTATCCCATTGAGTACGTCATTTACATAAAATTTTATTATTGTTGGTTATTATTAGAATTATTTATGTTCTCTTTTTACAAGTAATGATAGTATAAAATCCCGCCAATATAATTCCACAACATAGCTGTCGGCCGTGGAGAAACCGAAAGCCTCATAGATCTTCTCCGCCTTCTTTCTCTTCGTGCTTCTGCTTTTCTACGAATCCTTCTCTACAGAAAGCTCCACGGATCTCCGGCTTCTCGTCGTCGTCGATGATTTCTCCGTTAGGTCTTCTCATTCTCTCTTCTTCAACTCCCTCTACTCCAGGTGGTACGATCTCGACTTTCTTCCCGACGATGACTAAGGTTTCCCTCCAGCGATATGGACATTTCATCTACGATGGCCACGTAATCTTCTCTTTCTCTGTTCAGCGTAAATTCCTAGTAGTTGTCGGCTACATTTCGTTTTGATTATTTATTTTTCCTATCTAGGCTTAGATCTATTTGGGTCGTTAGACGTTAGGTTTGGGGGGTTCTTTGGACCAGGCCGCGTTGCTAGACTTCGTGGATGCAGGCCACGGTCTGATACTGTCTGCGGATTCTTTTGCGTCAGATTTGATCTAGGGTCGCAGCGGAGTCTGGCGTTGATTTTGGTGACGCGAGTGCGAGTTTTTTGGCGCGGGAGACGGGGTTTTTTTGTTGATTATTGATTTATGGTTGATCGATGTCGTTTTTTGATTCAGGATCCGGAGGCCGCTGCTATCGATCATAGTGGATATGCTGTTTCCGAGATAGATGGCCGATGATTTCTTGCAATCTGATGTTATTTTGGGGGAGAAGAAGATAGAGGTGAGTGTATTTGCTTTCCTTTCCTTTTTCATTGTTTCTTCATCTGAGCTGCAGTTATCTTGCCTAAGTTTCCATACTAGATTGTTTCATCATCTGAGCTGCAGTTATCTTATCTTTAATGTTTCCATACTAGATTGTTTTCTGTAATCCATTAAACACGGCACTACAAAAATTATATAGTTTGTTTACTGTATTTTTTTTAGTTTTGTTCTGGTTTATGGAGGTTTCATTGTCAGGGTTTTGTGAAGAGATGATATGTGCGTTTTCACAGCTTATGCATATTATAGTTCTTGTTGGTGCTTGATATGTTGAAAATATTCGAAGGAGCCATTCATTCATTTCTTTTGTCTCTAGGTCTGATCCACGCATTTCTGAATCAATTAAACCAATTTTAAAGTTGAACAGGCATTTGAAAGTAATCATGCCAATCTTCACGAATAAACTGGGATCTGTGTTTTAAGTGCATCTCATATTTGACCATCTATGACCATATTATATAATAACAGATACACTATATATGTACCTGTACACGTATTTAACCTGCTATACTTCTTGTATCTGTATCTAGGTTATGACATAGGTTTAGATCTATATATAGACCTCTTGTATCAGCTCTTTGTATTCATTTCTTCTATAATGACAAGTCACTTAAACTCTGCTTTTATGGTATCAGAGCCGTCTCCTTCTTCCTCTCCTCGTCCCTGAGTTCTTGTTCTTTTTCCGGCGAAAGGAAACCTCCTACACCTCTCAGACCACATATTATCAAGAAACTGCCTCCGATGATCATTACAACATACTAGTAGCTCTCAAGTTCGTGATCTCTAATATCAAGATCATCATACCCACATAACTTTCTCCTAATAATTACTCGGTATGGAGATCTCAAGTACTTAATGCATACAATTCAAAAGGAATTCCCTAAACAGTCCCTGCAATCAATTTCCCTCCTAAACTCCCTCAAATTTCATTCCCGAAGCCGTCCCGCAAGGCACGCGTCTCGTGCGGCTTCCGCCCAGGCGGAAGCTTTCTCCGCCGTTTTTGCGATTTCTCCCGTGAACCGGTCCCGCCTGGACCGGCTGGACCGGTCCAGTGGATCGGTCTAACAGTATTCAGATTAGTTCGGCAAACAACTCTTATTTCTTGTCCAAACGAATTATGCTACTTCCATTCTAGAAATGGTTGGCATGCGTTAATGCAAGCCTTTGTCCAATCCGTCATGTACTATAGTTCCAGATATTATATCCATGGACAACCTCCTGACCGATACTAAGCTCTACAGATAGATTACTAGCTCCTTGCGATACCTCACTCTAACAAGACCCGACATATCCTATGCGGTCAACTTACTGTGCTAACATATGCACAATCCTACCTCCCAACACTTCTATTTACTTCATCGATTATTATGCTACATTCACGATACACTATTGTTTGGTCTTCCTATATTGCAGGGTCCACTGGAGCTACAATCCTTCTCGGATGTTGATTGGGCCAGCGACAAAGCAACACGACAATCTACATCAGGTCATTGCACCTTCTTGGGTAACACTCCATATCCTGGAGTGTCAAAAAGTAACACACGGTGGCCCGCTCCTCAACAGAAGCTGAGTACCGGGCAATTGCAGCGGCTCTTTCTAAAATCATATGGCTCCGTCGACTTTTGCTATATTTCAATATTCGTCTTACTTCTCCCACAAGTTTACATTGTGATAGCATGTCTGCCATCTCACTTGCAAACAATCTGGTCTTCCACGCCAGAACGAAACATATATAAAATGACCATCACTTTATTCGTGACCATATTCATTCGCAAATAGCTCGCATCTTCCCCGTCTCCACGAAAGATTAGCTAGCAGACATCTTTACTAAACCTCTCTCGACTCCTCGGTATCATTTGCTTCTTGACAAGCTTACTGTACATCCTAGTCCATTAGCTTGAGGGGGTGTAATAACAGATACACTATATCTGTATTTGTACACGTATTTAACCTGCTATACATCTTGTATCTATATCTAGGTTATGACATAGGTTTAGATCTATATATATATATATAGACCTCTTGTATCAGCTATTTGTATTCATTTCTTCTGATAATGACAAGTCACTTAAAACTCTGCTTTTATTATACTTGGAAAAAAATAGTTTATTGATTATTCAATGGGATTTTAAGATTAGAATGATAGATTACAGCTATTTGTATCTCATAGTTGATTGCTGTACTTTAATGTGGGAAATACATTCCGATGAAAGCATTCTTTATATAAGAACTTGGTTTGATTAATTATAAAAATTGGAAAGATTTCTTATATAAGCTGATTAATGAACAAATTAAGTAATAATGTGTTCAATTTACTGCTATTTGCGTCGAAATCAATCACTAAAAATTAATGGCAACAAAAATATGAACTAACAATTAAGATTCAAATAGTTATTTTCTAAACTCATCGTTGAGATAGGCTTGTTATCTGCTACGAATGTATCTCATAGACTAGGGCTCCAAGCGAACCAAACGTTCGACGAGCCAATCGTTGTTCGGTTCGATTAAAGCTCGTTTGTGATCATTTAGTTAACTAAATAAACAAACTTGAACAATATTTTAAATACTCGATTCTTAAATAAACAAACTTGAACACTAATGTGTTCGACTCATTTATGTTCGCGAACAACATCATTTGAAGTTCATGAACAAGCTCAACATTAAGCTCGATAAGAAGCTCGATAAAAGCTCGATTCGTGTTCGATTTGGAGCTCATGAATAAGCTCGATAAAAATAATTAATATTTGATTATATAATTAATAAATATTAATAATATAAATTTTTATATTTATTATAATATAATGATATAATTATTGCTAAATAATACAATTTAAAGTAAATAATATTATATTATATGTTAAAGTAAATCATTATCACTCAGCTACAATTATTTGGTTTAGTGGCATATGTGAAGGGCCATTCATGGAGACTGTTTGCGTTCTCTTTGCTGGTCTTACAATTCTTTTGTGGCCACTAGCTGTTACTGGATCAATAATTGCTGCAGGTATCAAATATTACTTAACTTTATGTCCAAGTATTTATAGCTTTATATGGCTATTTATTTATAAATCATTGTCTTTATTAATGTTGCTGTTCGGAAAATTTTGTGAAGATGAGATTTGCTTATAAATCATTGCCTTTGTGTTACATAAGAACATATGGTCCAGCAAACAAATGAAAGCTATTAACATTCAAGCAAACAAATGAAAGCTATTAACATTCCAGACAAAATTGGTTTTGAATCTATTTTTATTTTTTTAAAATGAAATGCATTTAAAGCTTGCAAGTTCTTATAAGCGTATATATTAGTGGAACACTGTGGGCAGTTGCTTCAATAAGGTTAGGATTACTTATATGGGGAGGGCAGGGACAAATTGCTTTTAATAGTTGTAGCATATTGTACTATATTTCTAGAATTGAAATTGAGATAAACAGTCACAGGCTTAGTGAAAAACAATTTATTCAGAAGTTGCAATGGAAGGTTGAATTTCTTTATAGTTAACATGTATCTGATGAGAATATGCTGAGTCCGATTGGAGAAAATGCCTATGAAATTTGTTTTTGATAAAGTCATATCTTGTCAATATATATAACTAATTTTAAGATGGATTACAAATCTTCCATTTCCCTTCTCAATAATGATGAAGGTAATCTTACATTCGACTTTTGCTTATATAGTTAGATATGGCCCACTTTTGATTGCTCTGAGTTTGGAACCAAACTACTAATAAGCCTCCAACCCAACACTTACGATTAGCATATTGAAGGGCCGAAAGAGTAGTTTGGTGGAATAGCATATTGAAGGGGGGCCAGATGATTACGGTGTCTTACATTTAAGGTGGAGTATCAGAAACTTGGTTACATAAACTAAATTTGATTATGCTGACTTTTTTGGCCATTAAATTTATTTAAAATTAGTATAATATTAGAGCTTGCTAATTCAGTATGTATTATGTTTATCTTAAAATATATTTAATGGCCCAAAAATCTATCATGATCAAATTTAGGTCTTGTTTCCTTTCATATTTTCAGTTTAATAAGTTTTCTTCGATCAAACTTTGGCTTTCAGATGAATATGAGAGATCTATCCCAGCTGCCTATCTCTACTACGGAGCCTCAGTATACTTTCAACTGTAAGTGTGCTTCTAAGTTCCTCTTCTCATATTTTTTATTCATAAACTGAACCCGCATCCGAGCACTATTTATTACTATAGTCAAGCAAAACCTAGATTCTGAGAAGCCGCAGTTTATTTTTCGTCACCAAAATTAGTGTCTGATAAACTCTGGATGAAATATGTTCTATTCAACAAACGATAATAGCGAACAACTTCTTCCTACTTGCTGATGGCTTGTTTCTTCATATTTACAGCAAATTGATTGCACTTTTTGCCCAAGTGGAAAATGTGTCAAAAGGTAGTTTTCCAATATAGCATTAGATGAAGAGCGGTTGAGGAGCTCTTTTTATTTAGTGTTGAAAATGTTTCTCAAGGAACTTTCAGAAGTTTAGGAGTGTAAATTTTATCCCAGGGCTTTTTTATTAGTATTATTATTGTTGCGTCATGGAGCATTCGCGGCGGTAGAGAAATATAAAATTTAACGTCTTAACTTTGTACAAAAATCTGGCACGCAAACAAATGAAATAGAGAGGGTATAGCATTCACTACAGACATCAATATTTTTACGTGGAAAAGCCCTAAAAGAGGAAAAAATCACGTGGCCTAACCCAGTTTGAATAAATCCACTAGTATTGCAGTCGATTACAAATGAGATCCTTGGGAAAGGGCCTTAGTTTGATGTACATCTTATATAGTACATTACATGGTGATAATACAAAGAAACACTATTAAAGTGTTTGTTTGGTAAGAAGGACCATAGTCTGGTGATGGAGGTCAGAAGAACCATAGTCGGTGGGCGACGAAGGTCATAAAGATAATTGTCTGGCGATGGAGGTTGGAAAGATTGTAGTAGGTGGGCGACGTAAGTCATAAGGACCGTAGTCGGCATGCGACGGAGGTTGGAAGGACTGTAGTCGGTGGGCGACATAAGTCAAAAGGACCGTAATCGGCGGGCGACGGAGATTGGAAGGTTTGTAGTCGATAAGTGACGTAAGTCAGAAGGACCGTAGTCGACTGGCGATGGAGGTTGGAAGGATTGTAGTCGGTAAGCAACGTAAGTCAGAAAGACCGTAGTCGGTGGGCGACGGAGATTAGAAGGACTGTAGTCGGTGGGCGACGTAAGTCAGAAGGACCGTAGTCGGCGGGCGACGAAGGTCGGAAGGACTGTTGTCTGATGACAAAGGTCAGAAGGACGACATCAGGTAGAAATCCAACAATGGACATAAATCCAACATTAGATAGATGTTCAACGAAAGTCCGATAATCGGTAGAAGTCCGACGTCTGGTAGAAACTTGGCGACGAGCAGAGGTCCGGTGTCGGGTAAAAGTCCGACGTTAGTTGACAGCTGAGGAGAACTACGGCGTTACTTGGAGTTCGGGTGAAACTCCAGCGTCACTTAGAGGTCCGGCGGAATTCCGGCGCCACTTGGAGGTCGAGCGGAATTCCGGCGTCACTTGGAGGTCGGGAGTAATTCCGGCGTCACTTGAAGGTCGGGCAGAATTTTGGCGTCACTTGGAGGTCGAACGGAATTTCGGAGTCACTTGGAGTTTGGGTGAAACTCCGGCATTACTTGGGTGGAATTATGGCGTCACTTTAGCGTCGGAAAAAATTTCGGTGTCACTCGGGTGTCAGGCAGAATTCCGGCGGTTGTCGTGTTGGAGTTTTTTTCCTCCAATAATTCTCTTCTTCTTCTTCTTCTTCTTCTTCTTGCTTCGGTCCCCCTCGCATGAGAAATGAGGGGTCTATTTATAGATATTCTGGAGTGATATGACTTGTAAATATGTGAGAGATCAGGGGTAAATAGGGAGTGGTCGAATAGACGGCCGATATTGAATCCCTTGATCGTGTATCGTTCGTCAGACATTTGAAAGTCTTAATGATGTCAAAATTTGGCGATCTTGGGCTCGTTGGATTCATCTCATCGAGCCGCTTGATTCGACTATAAGAACGTCATATTTGAAAACCATTTGGTAATACAAATTGTGGTTCAAACCTCCCAACAGCGCTTCGGATCCTTGATTTGGACTCATTTGGGCTCGGATTGAGTTGAATTTGATGTCGTTGGGTTAGTATTTCCGAGACGATCAGTTCGACTTTAAGTTTGCTGAAATCGGAGTTCAGATGATCCCATATTTAATTTTTGAAGTTTCCAACTTGACTTTTGCCTTTTTGATAACATATCAATTATATATGTTGTGGAAAAAAAAACGAGCTGAGGCATCTCGTATTAAAAAGGAAAATGTTGTAACGCAAAGACATTTTGAAGAACACCTAACATAAATTTTTTTAAAAAAAGTGATTTTGAGTGTTATCTTTGTGTTTAATAGAATTGTTTTGTTTTGCTTTGATTGTGATTGTATGAGAGGAAGCAAGCAGATTTCCTTTGCTATGACTATGAGTTGTTTCCAATTACATATAGGAATGATGACGGCAACTATACTTCATATTGGATAGCTCGCGATATTTGATATTGATAGAAATTATTCAAAATATTTTAAAATGAAGTTTAACGAACTCCCGATTATTGGTGCTTAAGAGTACGTTTAACAACTACAATCCTATGCAGTGATATTGTTATAGCTAAATATACTTGATTGTTGTAGAGGTAGAGTTGTCTAGTTTTTAAAAGGAACAGAAAATATAATAACCATAATAATTTTGAAACATTTATTTTACCCGCTAATTTTTAAATACAATTGATAAATATCTAAATTTGTGAGTAGGTTTTAATTTCATTAAATTTGAAAATAAATTGAATGAATATAATAATCATTATGGGCTTTATATCTTAATCTAAAATTTCTCCATTGATAATTGCATTAATAATTATTGTGAGGGATTTGAAACTTTAAATATGATGATGGAACTAAATAAATTTCAATTATTGTAAAAATTATTTATATTTTAAAAAATATGATTAATGTTAGATATATATAATTTTAAATTTAAGCTCTTAAAGTTAGTATAAATTGAACATTTTTATAAAAATTCTATTATAGAAGAAAAAATGTATATTTTATTAAATAATTTAAATGTTTAGAATGACCACGTTGACGTTAATTACTTCCCTAAACACTAAATCTTTGCGGTTCATTTGTTTTCATATCCAGCAAGCTTTGGAATACCTAAAAAGAGAGGAGTTGACAAAACGCCTTCTGTGCATTGTGGCGGCAGCACAGACTTTGCCACCGAATCGAATCCATTCCTGGCCAACAAGCTGTTTGAAGATGATTATTTTAAACATTTGAGGTCTTCAAGGAAAAAATCTCAACTCATTCAAAAGAAGCACCTTCAAGGGTTGAGATATATAGAGTGCGTAGGCATATTGGTCTGCTTGCGCAGCCCAATTGTCTATCGCTTGCACATATGTCTATGTGCACTGTACAGTTAGAATTAGCTTACAAAAATAAATAAAATGCTCAATGTTCAACTCTAATTAGCTGGCCGGAACACCAACAGGTCGAGCTATGTTGCAAGCAAAATAATATCGATCATTAGAGTAGAGAATATCAACAACGGTATACTGTGTAATTCATACATAATGAAATGTCTCACGTGAGAGATTAATCTCATAATGCAGCTGGAATCGGGATTATTATACGGAATGGGCTGGGTGAGCCGATTGTTGCAGCCGGGTTTAGGGACCTTCATTGGGACAGCAGCATGGTTGAATTGATGGCTATGGAATCCATACAGTTTGTGTTGGAAAGCTGGATGCTAGAGGCGAATGGGGTTGTCATTGAAGGTGACAATGCATCAATCATTGAATTTATGCAAAATTTTAAGAAGAATGAGGAATGGAGGGCTCGACCTCATGATAGTGACAATTTTGATTGGTTGAAAGTTTTCCACAGGATTCATTTTGTTCATATATACATAAGACAAAATAAGGCTGCCTACTTTTGTGCTAAAAAGGTCATTGACGCTGAGTTTTTTTTGGAGAGCTATATGAAGAGATTTTTCTTGTTTCCCCCAAGAATTTGTTTCAATTCTTGAGGATGATAGTTGCTTGTTTCGTACTTATTTTGTTGGCTGTTTTGAGCTTTAAAAGCTTATAGTTGAATAAAATATATGCAAAATTTCAAAAGAAATTATCTCATAATTAAAGTGATTTAAGCTTTCTCTAAGGAAGCCTTAATTTATCTTTGGCTCAATCTTATCTTGAACAATGTAGTTAGCTGGCCGGAGCACTTGCTTACTCCGTATCTTGACCTCATCAATCTCTTAAATGCCTTTTACAATAATGATAATAATAATAATAAAAAAGATGTTTACCATCCAAAGAAAGATAGATGGAATTTCATACCTTACCAACCGGTCGAGCGGGGAGAGGTGATGCCTATTTTCGCAAGCAAAATAATATCAATCATTAGAGTAGAGAAATATCAACAATGGCATACTGTGTAATTCATACATAATAAAATGTCTCACGTCAGAGGTTAATCTCATAAATGAAGAGATTTAAGCTTTCTTTAGTTACGAGATATATATATATATAGTTTTAATTGGCCTAAATGCCCCCCTAAAAAAAAAAACCTTTCACGTGATTAGATTACAGAAATGCTGAAATTACTTTAAAAAAAAAGGAGACCAATATTTTGCTTGGATGATGATGGAGCCATAAAACAGAGCTTCAACCACGTTATTTAACAAGCAAGGCATGAGAGAGGAAAGGGAGAGAGCAATGAAACCCAAGCATCAATGAAGAAACAAATTTGAAACAGGGACTCCGTTGGTTTTGAGGAATTCAGAAGAAATACCGTAAATAGAATTGTTAAATGAATTTTATTTACCTCACTAGTCTTTTGATTGAGGAGAAACTAAGAAGTAATTTGTTATTTTTTCCACTAAGATTTGTTAGTGAATTCTTAATAATAATTATAAAAAATCCCAATAATTCTCAAGTAAAATTTAATTTTCTATTAATTTTATTTTGATCGTTGGAACACCTGAAAAAATTATGAACTAATCCTCATAATAATACAAATGCAATTGATTTGGATAATACTAATAATGATGATATAGCTATGTACATTGATATATCTTAAGTACTGTAAATTTATTTTAAAATTAAAATAATATATCAATTTATGGTTTAGGGCTCATTTAGTCATTTGATTCTTTAGAAATAATAGTAGAGTATGTTTAAAAAATAATGATATTATTTTTCTCATATAATTCAATTCGATTCATTTTGTGCGTTAAAGCTAAATTATTTTGACTACTTATCCTAAATAAATGTTTGGGGAAAATATTTTGCATGAGAATATTTTGATAATTTTTTTTTTTTTAGCAAATGAGCTTCATAGACCTTTGGTTTATATTAAAATTAATGCACATATCATTTATCTCATGAATCATGATGCATTTTATAGGCTGTAAATTTGTGCTATGACTAATACACTCCATAAACGAACACTTATATTATAGAGGACATAAGTATGCTTCTCTAGGACTCGACCAAACCTCATATCACAGTCATGATGACCCAAAGAGACTTGCCCTTTACACTTAATAGCCTAAGAGTTATTCTCAGGAGCTTGCCAGCACAAGCAAAGGACATGCCACATGAGCTCATCCTATACAGTCTATTCTAGGAACTCATTCATGCACTCTGGCTCATGAGACTCACCCTAAAATTGAGAATCAAGCTAGAAATGGAAGACCATGCAAAAAAACCTATAAGGCACAACACGTATCATGTAAAGTATGTACTGAGTCATATTATATATGTACTTCTTACCCTTTAATATTTTATATAGCTTTTCATGTTGCTCTAGAATCACCATAAATTAAGATTGAAGAGGCATCTTTTGGATCTTTTGATACTTAAAATCTTTTGAGCACTATTGCTTTTAGCTTTATTGCTTAAACAATTTTTACACTCACCCCTAATTCTCAATTTCTCATCTAAGAGGGTGCTTACTAGAAATATCGGATGTTATTCACAGATAAATTTGACTGCAATTAGATCAAATGAAACTCTTGAGTTCAGGTCAATATTGGAATTTATAAGATAAAAAATACAAAGCAACGAGGAAGATTGAAATATCCAGACCTAGCTTGCTACCAACCCGTCGAGGTTTATGATGAGGAATATCTATATACAAAGAATGCTGCCCTCGGATCGACCAAATTGCTCATTCAATAGAACGATGAGAGAAGTATTAACATGACACCAAGCTGATTGGAGAGAGACCACGACGCAAAGAGAAATGCGTCGGCTATCGAGTTTTTTTAATTTTATAATCAAAATCAGTGATTAAATTAATTTGTAAATTAAATCATTCAGATCGATGAAATGCAAAAACTAAAGGTTTGCATCATAGCATCTTATGGAAAAAAAAAATGTTTATAGGCTCAAGTCCATCAGGCTTTCAGTAAAGGTTCCCAAAACCTCTAGAAAAGCTAAAGCCAAAAGCGAGCCAGAATCACCCAACGGCAGAATCATCCAATCAATCCCCCTCTAAAGGATACCAGGCCACCTGCCATCTAAACACTCCATTGCAATGCTTCAGCCAATCAAAAGAGTACACATGTCCAATCAATAAGCTATTTAAATCAACCAAAATCTATCTTTTCCGAGAAATGAAATTGCATTCCGCTGCTCCAATGATGGGAATTTTCTTTTCCTTGCGTTTTGATTTCATCCGAAATTCATTAATATTTTTGTATTTTTAATTAGGATTTAGGATAATGGTGGAACGAGGGGAAAGAGAACATGATTGACATGCTAAGAGTTTTTTTTTTTTTTTCACATTTAGGTCTCACACACACATCATATACATAAAACTCAAACCCAAAACCTCTTAGTTGATAGTCAAAGCTCCGAAACAAATAAATTAAGATAAGTTGTTAGCTGTGAGTACTTGACACATTGAGAACAATGAAGACAACTCTCGCTAGCCACTTAATTCAACACATTTGGTTTGTTGGTTGAGAGTTTTGACTATCACCCAACAGGTCTTGGATTTAAAACTTATGTATGTATTATGTGTATGAATTTATCTTAATTAATCCTAAATGTCCAAAAAAACACACACACAGTTCTGACAATGAATTCTCCAACCTCATTTTCCAAACATCCAAAAAGTTTCATAATAGAGCTGATCGATGATCGGATCAACTGCGGTTGAATTAATTTTCTTATCTACAACTAATTAGCATTGAAGTTTATGAGCTATGCTTTAATCAGATTAGGTAAGCTAGCCTAATTATAACTAAACTTGACTCCGAGACTAGATCAACTTTAATAGGGATCTTTAGGCTGATCGGATTAGCTCAAGATTTGATCGGTTTACAAAATAACAATCAAATCGAAATATAACATTTAAATTACCGCTCAGATTTGATTGATAGGCGGGATTCGAATTGGTAAACGAACAAGAATTGGTAATCGAACTACGGCCTTTGCCTTCTCCAGCAACAGGCGAAACATTCTTCAACAACCTAAGAGAAAATCACCAAACAAAAATACTCACCGCTCTCCAAGCAAATCTAGATCTCATCTCGCCCCTGGAATTGACCCTTGAGACGGGGAGAAAAACAGAACAGATGGTCTCCCCGTCGCTAGAACCATCATCCTAACACTCATAAATTATCTCGTCCGAAATTTTCCATACCCTTTGTCATTCACAGCAACTTAAACCCACAACATATCATAAATTGATAAACCTCAATCCCCAACAAGTAGCGCCAGATCCATCAACGATCTCAAATCCCGATAGCATAAACATCTAATAATGCGAGGGATTTGAGATTTTCGCTTGATTGATGAGCGATTGCTTACCTCAGATAGCTGTAGGGGGAGACATTGATGCTTTTCATACCATTGAATGCATTTGCCAAAGACAAGGCCGACCGGAACAAGGAGTGAGATCGACGTTTTCCGGCCGAGAACCGCCAACTTACTGGCAGAAACTGTCATAATCCTCGATCGCCGTCATTGTCTAAGGGAAAAACAGAGAGATCGGAGAAGAGAGAGAGAGATGAAAAAAAAGGAAGGGAAGGAAGGAGTCGCCACCAGTGAAAGGTGAAGGAGCGGAGATATTTGATGAGGCATGATCACATTCGAAGTATTTAAAGACGCTCATCAGTAGGTTTTTAGGGCCAAATCCCGAAAGTTTTAAGCAAATTACCTTTTTGTCCTTTCAACGCAATAATAAATTTTAAGTAACATAATTCTTATACCTTTACTTGCATTCTGGCTGAGGATGCATGCGTAATAATATGATATAAATTATGTATAAATATATATTATATGAATCGATAATTTTAATTTGAAGTGCTCACTTATTTGAAAATTATAACTTTTCTTTTGTATAAAATTTGTTGAGCGTCAGAGAGAAAATATTTAATACTTTAATTTTATATAAAAATTTATCACACATTAATAAATAAATTATACAATATGCTCATAAATAATATAAGAATTTTTACATAAAAAATCTTAAAAAAAAAAATCAGACCATATCCAACTAAAATAATTTCACGCATATTACAAATGATATATTTCTTCACAACTGAGGAAGGTATTAATACAATGTAATAGATATGACGGTGAATGACTGATTTCAGTTAAAGGAACCTTGCTGTATTGAACTATGAATGCACACTTGATGTCTACAAAGGCCTTTTTTGTGATGACGATAATTGAAATTATGAGTAGGATCATATGATGGCGTCGAAATTTATTGGACTTAGTGCTAATGGTATACATCAATCTTACAAGCAATAGCCTGTATCAACTGAGCCTTATAGATGATGGTGTTTATCAATGATGTGCATCGATCTTATAGGCGAATACGTCGATGAACATTATTGTCGATGAATTGGGAGATCAACGATGTATTCGGCTGATGACAATGATTGAGAGATTATAGTCAGACAAAAATGATTGAAATGTTATAATCAAGTGATGGAGTACATAGTACAATAACAATTGTTTGATGATAATGTTTGAGAGATTATAATCGAATGATAGACAATTTAAAAGATAGCCGAAAGTTAATACTTTCGCAATACTTAATATTTAATTTTGTCTAAAAAAATAATGATAAAAATGTTAGAATTGTAGTCACTCTTGTTTCTATTATAAATTAATTTAAAAATTAGTAATTCAAATAATCTTTTACATTCGAATTTAAAAATAAAGCATGTTAAATGTTTGAATAATAATATAATATATTGATAATTCATATTTTCCAAATATTATAAATTTTAGCCGAAAATCATATTCTGCACGATGGCGCCAACTATAAATATGGCATAGGCCTATCCAGAAATCGATCTTTTCTCCTCCCATTCCAAAAGATCCTCCTGCCGAGTCTGCTCTCCCCCTAACGAGGAGGTAAGCTTTCCTCAGCTCTTCCGCCATGGCGGAGCTTCATTTCTACCTCAATTCTGTTGTTGTTCTTATCTCCTTCGCGCAACAATAATAGATTACGTTTCCACATTCATATTGTTACCCTAAAATTATCCGGCATTCCTGATTATTTATCCCTCCCGATTCTCAAAGAAACCCAAGATCAATGATCTACGTCCCTCGATTCATCAAATTCGTTATCTAATTCTTTAAAAACCCTTGTCCCATAATAATTTGAAGGCGGTGAATCGTCCTTGCCGTTACCAGCCATGGCCTTCTCCGCAAACTCCGGCGACCAGTTTGAGTCGCAGAAGCAATTCATGATCCTGGAACTACAGCGTCTGATCGAAAGCTATAACGATGCCTTCTGGCAGCTCCATCACACAATCCGCCATGTTGATTCTCTCAGAAAGGAGCACCTCTTGCTCTCCGCCGAAAATCTCAAACTCTTATCCCTAATCCAGGAGAAGGAGAGCTCCTCTGCTTCCCCCATCACGGAAATCCTTCCTGCCTCTTCCACCATCGTGACCGGATTCGACGGGAAGCTCCAGCCTGCGAATCTGGAGTCGGATATAGTGGAATACATTCCAGATCCCACGCGCAACATTCTGCCGAAGTGCATCTCGATTCGCTCAGCTGGGTTTCTGGCAGGAAGACATCTATCGCCTCGCGGTAGAGGAATGAGCTCCACCCGCACTATCCAACCCCTCCGTCTGCGGCTCCCGGTTGCATCGTCGATACAGGTAAGCCAGTGTAAATCATCAATCCTCGTTCCCTTTTCTGTCCAATTGTCTAATTAGGTCACTGATGGATGTTTTATTCGGTTTTCGTGGAAAAATTTATTTTAAATCTGGAGGATAATGAGGAGGTGGAAGTGGAGGCGTATAGCCAAGGAACGACAAAGACAGAGCTGTGCAACAAATGGGGGGAGATGGGTATATGTCCATATGCGGAACGTTGCCAGTTCGCTCACGGCTTAGAGGAACTTCGCCCTGTTATTCGGCACCCGCGGTACAAAACGCAGTTTTGCCGCATGCTCAGCAGCGGCGGTGGATGCCCTTACGGACACCGCTGTCACTTTCGTCACGCTGCCACGCCTGCCTACCATGGTAGCTAAAATCTCCGTCCAATCGCAAGAGAATCCCCATCATCCCTCCGCCTAAGAAACTCCTGGTTGCGGATTGGTTCGGCTTAGAACACAAGTCCAATGACTAATTCTGTTGACTGATTTTGTGTAGCTTGATATCATTTCCTTTTTCTTAGTTTCTCTTGAAAGGACTTAAATAAGGAACAAGCAAATTTACCTTCTGTGAAACCTTTATTTTTTTTAAAGGAGTTTTTACATACATAACACTTAAAATTATTCTAATTACATATTAACATCTAAAATTTACTATTTACTTATCTACCACTTAATACCTTTCCTTTCATCTAAAACACTTGTCACAGGTCGCCGACGCTTTGTGGTGTAGGTGGAGACGAGGCCGCCGTCGACATCGAGAACATGACATGAGAGTGCACAACAATGTTGGAGATCATACCCGGTTTTGCTACAGTGGTATAGACGAAGCCCCAGATGTCTTGGCCACAAGCGTTGCAAGGGGGAGTTTTTATTTGGTTCGGTCGACCGAATGAGAGAAACATTCGGTCGCAGTCAAAAATCCCGCGGTACCGAGGTGAAAAACTCTGTACACCTCGGTACCACGGGATTTTTGCCTACGACCGGATGTTCCTCTGCATCCGGTCGGAGGACGTAATAATTGTTCTGCAAGGGGAGCCTCTAGGAGGGTAAGTGAGGAATTGAAATTGCTTTTGGGTAGAAAGGGTGACGTAGCATACGGGTGTCAATATTGGACACGACCCGAAAATTCAACTCGAATTTGATCCGAAAATTTCGGATTCGTGTTACCGAATTGGGTCGGGCTCGGGTTAAGGTTTTCGACATGTTTGCAAAATCGGGTCGAGTTCAGGTTGATCCGAAAACCCGGTAATGACCTGCCGCCCTCCCTGACCGGGCCTGGCCGAAGCTGTCCGCGTCGCGCTCGAGGACAATCCTGCGTCTGCAAGTCAGCGTGTCGCGCGTCGTGACCCCCGCTGTGACATTGTCCCAATCTCGGTTCGTGAGTCGCAACCGTCACAATCTACCCGCCGCGGAATTGCCCACGCACCGCTGCCCGCCTGCCCACCACGTCGCTACCTGTCTGCCCACAGCGTCCCGCTGCGGCGCTACCCGTCTGCTTCGCTTCTTGTTGTCTGCGGCTGTCGGTTGCAGGTGTGCCGTCCGTTGACCCGTCGCTGATGATCCGCAATTGCCGGTGTTTCATTGAATAACGAGTCGGGTCAGGTTGACTCGAACCCGAAGCGGGTCGAGTTCGGGTCCGAAAAATTGACCCGTTTGCAAAAAATAGGTCAGATTTGGGCTGATCCGAATGGTGTCGGGTCAATTCTGGATTCGACCCGAGCCCGACCCGTGACCCGAAATTGACACCCCTAGCATAGAGCGATGGCAGTGTAGCTAGTAATTGTGTTGTGAGTTTGGAGGTGAAAGTTGCAAATGATGCCGTTGAAGTGGGAGCCAATCTCGACTTGGTGGCAACTATCCTATTCAAATGGATACTCTTTGTTCATAAAATACAATGTGTTGCGTGTGACTAAAGTGGTATGCAGGAGAGGAAGAGAGAGAGCGAGGGCCGACGGGTGGAGAGAGAGAGAGAATGGATTGAATGGAGGAGAACCAGCACTACAAGGTGGGGTCAGAGATAAGAATACCAAGTTTTTATCCCACTATAAGAATTCTTTTTCTTCATTGTGTTATATTAAATGTCAAATTTTCATTTAAATATTATAAAGCAAGATCATTTTTTATATTTTCTAACCAAATCTTGATAAGGAGATAATTGCATAACATTATATATTTTAATATAATTTAAAATACTACGATATTAAATATTTTAGTAGTAGAGATTCTACGCAAAGAAGGTTCAGCTAAAATTTCAGATTTTATATCCATCCATCTTTTAATTCAATCAAATCTAAATTGGCCTAACTCAGTCTGACCTCCATTAACCCCCGCGAATAACAAATTACTACATGTAGCTCCTCTCCTATAGGAACTTCACATTAAAAAAGGAAATTTATTTATTTATATTATTAAATAAATTTAAATAAAATGTTAAGACCTCGTCATATAAATGAGCAATTTTAAAATTTATTAATTTGTTTTATAAAGATGCACATTTGTTACATAATAAACAATTTACTAAATTTATTTTGATAAAATTCTTTATATGATTTATTTGTTTATTTGATATTATGTTCTTTATTATCCATTAATTTTTATACCATATCTCATTCACTTCAAGAATTATTTCTACTACTATAAACATAAATATGATAAAAAAATCATACAAACTGTGAAGTATTCATATTAAATTAATTTGAACTAATATTTAAATTTCATCAAATAATGCAAATAAATCCACCTTAATTATAGCAATATTAATTAAGAATTATATGTTTAAACATTTAAGATAAAAAACAAAATTAGCTAGACTATATTACAATTCTAGCATGATAAAAAAATCAAATAAATAAATATAAACAAAATTTGAAAATTGTAGTACTGCTTCAGCTCATTCAAAAGATAAATGAAAAGCCCTAATAAAGCTAGGTCCATTTATAGCGCAATATAATAAAATTATGATAAGCAGATTCAATCAAAATAGATTTAAATCAAGTTTGGCACTGAATTTCAACAAATTCTTGAGAGGAAAAAAAAAAATTGCTCACCTAAATTTAAATTTGATCAACATAAAATTTTATAAAATTAAATTTCTTGTATAATAAATATAATATAAATTTTAATTGATAGTCATATATTACACTCAATTTAAAAAATAATTATTATTATTATTATTATAAACACCCATCGATTAAATTTAAGTCTTAATATTCTCACCTGAAATTTCACCTTTTTTTAGGTCCTAGAAAATGGCAAGGGCGAAAATAACAATAATTAATAAAAAAAAATCATTTCATATATATAAAGCAATGACTTTACCTATCCTGCAATGAAGTTGCTGAAGGTGAAAAATGCACCAAATGGCTGCGATAAAATGGTTGAGAATTCAGCAAAAGAAGCAACTGTACATCTTTTTTTCTCTACGAATGGATGAAGCATAAAGTTACCGCCTCCTTCCTCTGTCACTCCCCCAATACAAAATGAATCATGATTGATAATTTAATACCTGATTATAAACATCCAAAATTATCCAAATAAATATAAAAATACTTCATCATGATATGACTTATATAATCATTAAATTTACTATGAGATGAATATAATAAATAAATTAAAATAATATTCATCTCAAAATAAATCTAATGATTATAAAAATCATCCGGATCAAATTTAGATCAGGCTTCTAAGGCACTTACCTGGGCAGAGGAAGCCATAGCTAGAGCAGGAATTTTCCTGTCTATGGAATACTGGAAACGGTTAGAGCCGCCGAAGCTTTCTATTGACCTCATATATTCCGACGCATTATTCTCTATAATGAGAGAATCCTCGAGCTCACGAACAATGTCGACGATGTTAGGTCGGTAAGCGGAGAAGGGCTCGATGCAGGCCAATGCGGCCTCCACCACGCGCCACATTGCCTCTGCATGATAGCTACCCTTCATCTTTGGGTCCACCATCTCATCAATCCTTTGCTCCCTAATGTAAGGCTTTGCCTGCATTTGTATGGTGTATGGGGTACATAAGGATATGCGGAAGTAATTTGTTTACTAGAATGTTGCAACTATGCAGGATATGAAGAGAGATTGAGGTCAGCAGACTTATTACCATGTTTACAGAGAGGCTGTTTCTATTACTCAACTTCGGATCTCTAGAATATAATAAAGATGACTTGATCATCTGCCCTGACCTTCATCCCGAGAGATTCTTTTGTGCGGACACCGGACAAAGCATACCGTCCTGAGGCGAATCAGGTGCAGCCATGTCATCCAGTACCGAGCTCGGTACCCGAGCAATATCGAGTAGGGGGTGGCGTGGCGCATTTTCGTTGGCTTTGGACAGCGTTCGGCGTCCGCACAGAATAATTCATCCGTTCATCCCATAGAACCAGTCTTGTAGCACTCATATTACAGGTGCAGATGAAGATACTCTAAAGGATTTTCCTATGCTCACAATAATATTTACAAAAAAAAAAAAAAAGGACGGACAAATTTTACAAGAGGTAATGGAAGATAGCGTTGGAGTGGCGCCGTTGTTTGAAGAAATAGTGGAACAAAATTGGTTGAGTTAGTGCGGACATGTGCGGTGGAGAGCGGATGAAAAAATGGAAAAGTCGGCTTAAATTTTGGAAAGGAGTAGTGTTAGGCTAAAACTGACAAAGGACAAATATTAAAGGTGCTTCATTAGTATTTACTATTTAGCAAGCCCAGAAGACCAGCTTGAGAGTGTTAGGAAGCTCTTAGATGTCTTTACCAAAAAATAATTAGAATGAGCTTTGAAGTTCTTGAATCTGCTTTGATATGAGGGAAATATATGAATAATTTGTATTGCAATCATCTCAAAATAAATCCAATAGCTTTAAAGCCATCCTGATCCAATTATTGTTTGGAAGGCAATTAAATTGTTCGATTTGTCGAAGAATGGAGAATGCAAATACTAAACAAGATAAATGAATTAAAATTTTCTTCAGTCTCTTTTTTAAGAAAATTTTTAAATCAGAGAAAGAAAGGCATGTTGAATGATAATAAAGTCATACCCATTCAACTAAGCTCCATTCGCTATGTGGCCTATGTAAATTTAGTGGCTCTCTTCCAGTCACAATTTCTAAAAGAACCACTCCAAAGCTAAAGACATCACTTTTGGTTGATAGTTGCTGGGTCGAATAGTATCTGCACAAGAAGAAAACAAATTGTTCAGCTTCCATTTTCAACATCATTTGATAACATTTTCCATAAAATAGTAAAAAATTATGCGCTAAGAAATTTAAATCTCATCATATAAGTTATCCTAGACTCCAACAGGTGCAGTCATATTCTAAGAATTATTTAAGAATTCATACACGATCATCCTACGTAGATAAAATATCAGACTTTTTCAAATCAGTGGCACAACGGGAAGAACACAAATTTGATTAATTATCGTTAGCCTAATCCCAACAATTCGAGATAAATTATCAACTTCCAAAAGTTCACTTTTCCATCTTTCATATTTAGCGTGATGTAGGACATCTCAAGATTAGAGCTTCCTAATATAACAACTAATATTATAAACAAAATTGAGAATCACATATCATAAATTCTCAATTAATTGCACAACCAATTTTTTAAATAAAATAACGATAATAGCATTTGAACTTAATTGATAATTGAATGATTGTAAATATTTAAGAATTTCAATAAAATTTTGAAAGAAGAAAAAAGAGAGCAAACGAACTAATTTTCACAAAATCAAATGTCCAACACATCACTTTTTGAACAAAATCAAGAGCCCTAAACTGGTCAATAACAAATTATGTAGAAAAAAAAAATAGATAAGAACAACATTACTAAACTAGCCCTCACACTTGTACAAGAAGGTGACTTATCCTAGGTTGTCTACATTGTACTGCATTAAAAGTAATTACCCATCCAACTTGCACTCACAAAAATGAAAATGGAAAGAGAAATGTTTTGCAAGCCATAAGTTTTAAATCAACTATTTATTAACTCCACAAAACCATAAATTGAAAGAAACTCATCCATCCTTAAGTACAATACAAAGAAATAGGAAAGTGCCGTACCACCTGCTCAACAATCAAGTAATACAACAAGAAAAAACCTCATGTACAATAAAATTGGATCCAAGCATATTAACCATACAAATATGAATACCTAAACTTACTCTGGATCCAAGTAACCAGCCGTTCCTCTTACTTCCAAAGAAGCGCCACTATCCCCCTCTTGAGGTGCATATTTAGAAAACCCAAAGTCTGCCACCTTAGCACACATACTATGATCCAAAAGGATATTGCTAGACTTCACATCACGATGAATAATGCATCGTCCGGGAAAGGTATGCAAATATAGTAAACCTGAAAAGAACATAGAAAAAAGGATAAATATGATTTTGTCTTCGGCTCTTTGCCGTTGTCTTCGTATGTTTTTCCATCATCATCACCACCACTATCATTACACATTGGTACAATAAGTCTAGCCCAACAGAGGGGTTGTCTTTTATATACAATTTTACGACAAGCAGTAAATTGTTCATTCTTTATAAAAGGTTGTTAAATTGTGTTCACAGAACTAATCACAAAATGAAGGAACTTTTCTTGCCTCTAGCAGCACCAAGCGCAATAGAAAGTCGTGTTGGCCAATCCAGAACTTTTCTTTTTGATGCCTCCCCTATTGATGCATTAAAATTAATAGAGAAAAAAGAAAAAGAATGATTAACCCAAACATAGTTGACACAAAGCTGAATACCATATAGCCGCTCTTGCAAAGAACCATTAGACATGAAAGGGTATACTAGAATTTGTTGATCATTTTCACAGCAGTAGCCAAGGAGTGGGACCAAATTCTCATGCCGAAGTTTTGAAAGGAGGTTTACCTAGCAAACAAAATTTTGATAGAAAACTAAGTTTAATCTTATATTTGATTCTAATAAACAATTCATAAAAATAGACCGACAAAAAAATGAGTGAAATAACTTAAAAGTGGCAATAACATTAAACTAAGCCAAGCTTATGTGATATCACCACAGTAGATAATCTGTGAAGGATATTGAAAAGCATCATTCTGATTATTAATGTTTTAACAAAAGAACATGATAATTTGCCACCATCTTAGAACAAGTTCGTCATGAAGTTTGAAAAATCAATGAAAGCTTGTCATTACAATCAATCAAGGAATCAAACTACTGGTCAATTGGCAATTAACTTATTATTAACAAAACAAGAAGTCATAGAACAGAAACTAGAAAGCCAAAAAATAATGCATTTACATTTAGCTTGATTCAGAAACTCCTAAGACCTTACAATAATGAACAAACAAACTTTCACGCTAAAACCATAACCCGAAAAACCATTCAAACAAAAGCACAATGAGCAAAATGTAATCTTTAATATTTTACCTCATTATCAAACTCACGTGTGCCCTGTACTGATGTGGCTGACCGCACCTTTACAGCAACTTCTTGACCAGGTGAAATCGTACCACGATAAACTGTCCCAAAACCACCTTCACCAATTAATGTTTGGTAACAGCATGTAGCTTTTTTAACGTAATCAAGTGTAAAGGTCTTCACTTCAGATCCAGGATTCTTAAGAGCGTATTGGATGCTGTGGTCTATAGATCCCAAATCTGCACATTATGATCAAAACTCAGTTAAGGCTCAATTTAATGAGCATACAGTGGACAAGGCTCCTGGAGCTATGTGTAACTTAGTTATAAATGTACATCTCCATGTGGTAATCATGTGTTCTCTGAGAAAGGTAAGAGTCACGCAAATTATATGAGACTACTGACATGAAAGGTACCGTCCAAATAATTTTTAGTGCCATCTGTGGGGCAAAATAAGGTTTTTAAGGAATATAGAAGACATACTCTTAGTAACTGGGTAATTCCTTTTCAAGGTTCGATGGGGACGCTTGTAAAAGCAGCTAAAAAAGATTCCCAATATAGATGTCACTGCAGCACATGCACAAGCAACACTGCCTATAACATGAATATTACTTTTTTGAGGCGTTGGAGCATTGCAACTTCCAGATCTGCTAGCAAAAATAAAAAGGATAATAAGTAAATGATACAGAAGCTTCCTCCCAATACTTCAAAGATATGACAATCCCACGGTAGCTTACATACATGACAGTTAGATTTTTTCTAGTGGACAAGCTGGATGGAATATGGCTGCTCAGCTGTGGGTTGCATTTGTTGGATCTAGAAGCAAAAAATAAGTATATGTTAAAATGGGAAGAACAACTAAAATTCTCTTTACCATGGTCATTCAAAAGATGGTTATACTAGAACTGAGTTACAAATGTATGCCATTTCTCAAATAATTTATCAAATTTAATAAGCGTAACTTGGAAGGCATGAAAAAAAGGAAAAAGATAGTGATATATGAAGATCTGACAGCTGAAACGATAAAAACGACAAACATACAGTGTTGACAAATTGGGAAGAGTAGCCAAGAAATCTGGAATAGGCCCAGTGAAATTATTATACTGCACATCCCTGCAGATAAGAAGTTAACAAGGATTTAAACTTGATTGCAGAAATTTCAATAAGAACAAATCAATAACTGTGTGAAAAATTAAAACATACAAGTCCGTGAGTTCTGTAAGATCTCCTATTACTGTTGGAATTGCTCCTCGAAGATTCATTGATGTAAGATTTCTGAGTAATAATGCAAAAATCGCACCCCTAATCATTTAAATAAGTACAAGAAAATACAAAAGAAAAGAGTAGAAATGATAAAAATGTTTTGAGTACAAAAACTAAACTGTAAGAAAATGGTGGCGTGGGATAAAATGAAAACTAGAGAAGCAATAATAATAATATTAATAGGGCATGGAATGAGGCCCTGTTGGTCTAAAAGCCACGACATGTACACGTTGCGTTCACCAATTCAGTTATTGTTAGAGAAAATATAAAAGCCAGCTAGCTTCTCATGTCAAGGCAAACTTACATCTTCGTGATGAAAAAGGATCCATTCTTCTCTTCACAGGACACGCCAAACCATGAAGCAGGATGGCATGGGTCGCCTTGCCAATTCCTGAAGACCTCATGCTTAGAATTTTCCACCATCAGCTCCTGCTTGAGTTTCATGACAGCATCCACTGGAGAGATTTTTGAGAACGCATTAACAACTTAACAAGAAAGAAAAGAAAACCACTGATCAAGAGTAAAAACTTCAATTGGTTTATCATTTCTTAGGTTGAAATAATACAAACTAATAGATGTATAATTCGTAGGTTACATTAACTCTATTTCAAGCATAATAAAATAGAATCCCGAAAAAGTCACAAATATTTCTTTGTATCCCATTAAAGCTATATTATGTACTCGTTAAACCTTTCAAGGTGGAGGTCAGTTCGATGACAATGACCTGTCAGCTATGATATTCTTTAAATTAAATATTCACTAACAAGTTGTGTGGAATTTGATTTATAGCTAACTTTCTGCCCTCTTACCTGTATGTGAATATATATAACCCTAATTTTGTTTAAAAAATGTATGTCATGTCACTGTTATATATGATTTGATACTACTTGAGGCTCACAAATGGAGAACATCTGACAGAACCACCAATCAAACTGGGAACACGGAGACAATTCAACCCCATAAAAGAGAGGCCCTTATTCTTCTCTTGGATCTTTCAATTTCTTTTATTTCACCAATTGAGTATTCTAGTTAGCTCTCGGCCTCAATTCCTACGAATTCAGTTGCTAGTTAAGCACCGTGCACACCTCTTGTAACTTTTTTCCACTTTTACATTTATTTGGGACTTTTTTCTTCCAATGTATTCCTTTATGCAATGAGAAGAAGTCAAAAAAGATGCCATGGAATTGCTTTACCGGCTAAACTCATTACTGTATTCATGCATAGATTACCCATCGTGGTCTCTTCATACCTCTGTGTAAAATATTTTTACTGGAGCATCTCCTTAAGAAATTCCTAGTAGACATTTTATTGCCTAAAATAAAGATGGGAATTCTAATATACCAATGCATGATGGGTGAATTTGAGCTAAGCAAATGAGACCTTATTTTGGGAAGTGACCCATAAAGTCTGAAGGTCTATAGTATGACAACACATGCAGTCAACTCCAAAACATCAATAGAATCACATGTCGAGATGTTGATTTGGCCTTCAACATAAAAGATATTGATTTTACCCATTCAAGTGATAGTGCAAGACTTGAGGCCTCTTTATCCAAACCTTCTTCTTACTCCCAATATTGCTAACATTCTCAACATTTATTATGGTGTTGCTTTCACTCATGGGTAACCATCCTCATTAATCAATTCCTTACTTGTTCTTGAAGCTTTCTATTGAACATCTCCATCATCTTGGCTATTTGTTGCTACAAAAGAGTGATCTGGTAGATCAAATAGCTCAATGCCTCTCCTCATGATAACATAGCTTCTTTCCTTGTCTATTTTGGGCAGAACTTGCCAGAGAATGACATTGCTCTACAATTTTCTTATGACTGCTTTTTGTCAACACTGTACTCAGGATTAAGAAATCCTTGGGTTTTCTACCACTTGATTCAATACTACTTGAGGTTCACAGATAGATATCCTCAAACAAAATCACTAAACCTAAAACTTCGAGAGAATTCAACGCCATGTAAGAGAGGTCTTTGATCTTCCCATGGGTCTCTCAATTTTCTTTTGCTTCACCCCTCGAGGCTCTCAATCAATCATCAAACTCAATAAAAGGAATTCACCTGTTGACCTCTACACATCCGCCAAATTAGCGCGAGCAAAAGGGACTGAAATCAACAACTCAAGTGTCGGTAGGCAGGTGCGATGCATCACTTGAATGGTCAAACGACCTCCAATTGTCGAACAGATCGCGCTGATGCAATGAGAACATCAGATTTACCTCCGAAGGCAAGCGAAATATTGTGCGACGTTGCCCAAACATTATCAATTTCCAAAATTTTAGGGTGCATGGATATATAGATAGGGAGTCTATGCACATGGGTACATATGTAAATGATGCAGTGAATGGGCATGCATGATTATGAACCAATAAGTGTGTTTTTAACACATAATTATGCAATGATGACATGTGAGAGCATCTTTAGTTTTGTTCTTAACGATCCATACCTTGATCAATTGTTCAAATGATACTAGCCTAAGTTGAAGCAACAAATGTAAAACAGTTTTGTGGTGTGAATTAAAGAGAAAAATCATATAAAGCAATTAAAAACAGTTTTTTTTTTCTCTGCAAGAGAGATTATCATTATTTTGTTCTCAGAAGCCTCCTATATTACAATTCATCACGGTAACTAGAACGTACATCATACATACCATCTCTTTGAATCGTTTCGGTTTTTCTTTGGAGCACCTTATAGATCTCATAAGCATTGCAAATGGGCCCATATTTAGCTGTTTCCTGAACTTTGACTAAAGAGAGATTTAAAAAACCATTTGATTTCACCTGAGTGGTGACTACTTTGTAGTTAGAAGAATTCTCTTTGTCCAGTATATCAAAGTTCGCAAATTGTTTATCACCATTAACATATATGTCGAAGACCCTCTGCCCAGGTTGCACATTGACATCAAGTTCGAGGAAATGAAGAATTATAAGTAATTCATCATGGTTTGTTACAAGGCCCTTTAGATTAAATATCAACTGTTCATCATCAGTGATAGCAGTCTGGAGAACTTCGAGTGGAACAGAAACATTAGCTCCATGCAAAGTTATATCAGGTGATTCGAATATCTTGCCTCTGATTAAATCTGCATCCTCATAGTGAACATGCCAAATGCGGTCCGCAAGATCTTTTGGAAACCTAATCACCAGAAGGTAAAAATGTTATATTCATTGCCTACATGTAACATTACATGAACAAGTTAGCAAAGCCAGGATATAGCAAGATTGAGCCAAAAAGAAATTATACCGGTAATAGAGATTCTTATTTCCAAGATCAACACGAGTTACCAACTTCAGAATGGTGCCAGGGTAGTCTTGAAGGTAAAAAGCATCATTTAATGGTCTCAACTCTAACTTTGATATATAAGCATTACCATGCTCATTTCGAAGGCAGAAGTTTGTGTGGTCGTCATTGGCTGAAAAGATACCTTCTAATTCCAAATATTCTAACGATGAATTAATTTGAGATATAGATGTGGATCCGATTGAAAAGTTAAAGGAGGATCCAGTTACAAATTGGGGGAAATGGCCATTCAAGAATGTTGCTCTCACTAGGTACTTCCGGCTTTTAATTACAGGAAGATAATAGCAGAAACTTTTAGAATCGCTCTCATCAAAAACACGGGCAATTTTATAGTCATTTCCAGAGAAGGCAGAAAAGTTCTCGCATCTCCCAACACCATGAAATAAATAGTTATCCAATGTCCATGTTAAGTTAGTTCCTTGATCAGTAAAATTTGATGCTGCACAACACTGAATGCTAACAAAACCTGCATAGCCAATCACAATTTAATCAAAAAGCAACATAATAACATAAATTTTTAGTATGGTACCAAATGCAGGAAGCAGGCTTTCAGCTACACATGCCTGACCGAGGAAAATAAAATGAAAGAAAAAGAATTCAGTTTCCCGGTTTCTCCAGGGCTGCATTGAGACGACTCTTCCAATTCGCTAATCGACCAAGATCAACAAATTTACACCCTAAATCAATTCATCAATTCACAAAACCCCAATCCCCCTTCAATGACCAAAAAAAGCAAGAAGTCAAAAGAGAAAATGATGACGAAAACGCCACCGATTACCTTCCTGTCCACAAACCCGACGAAGAAGGGAAAATATGAGGGGGATCCCGATCGCGATCGCGATAACTCTCATGTTCATGCTATCTACAGGGTTGATGCAGCCAGTGCCGAACCATGTTACCTCCCTAATTGACCTCAGGAAGACTCCCGATGTTCCACCCCCATTTCGCCACCCATCGCCGGCGACTTAAGTGGGTCACCGTCACCGGCCACCGCCGAAGATCGCCGGCGAGGTCTTGAAGTCCACTTCTCCGAGTATTCCTTCTGAAGAAGAAAGCCACAGGGGAGCTTCTGACGTTGGTGTTTACTTCCCATAATTATACTACGAGCAGAAGGTAGCAAGTAAGCTCTAAGCCACGAAGAAGTCCAAATGACTGCAATGGGTGTGACATGTCAAGGGTTTACAAATACATCCAACAATTTTATAAATTTATAGTGATTACCTATATAACATTTCAAATGACCTCATTTACATATTTAACTCTTAAATTGTATTATTTATAAAATATAACACTATATTAAAAAATGTAATAAGGGTCATGAGAGAATTACGTTGAGATCTTACTGGGAAAAAAAATATAAATTAAATTGATTTGATTTGATTTAGATATTAAATTAGCGTTTCAATTATTAGTTGTAATTTTAAAATTTTTTATTGTTAATTAAATTTAATTTTTGTATACATATTGTATATATTATCTATACTATATAAGCTGATTTTATGATATTGTTTGTAGGATATATTTCAGTGTTTCCATGACAGATTGATTAGAAAATAAAATGAATACTGGTTTGCAATTTCTTTTTCTTCTTTTCTCTACAAATTAATGTATGCTTAGAAGTACGGTAAAACATTATGGTTACTTATGCTAGGAAGTCCACAAGAACGGACAAATTTATTAAGAAAATAGCTAAAAAGACAAGAATTAAAGCATTTCCAAGAGGCTGTCTTGTTTTATTTATATTTTTTGTGTTAAAAAAAGCCAAATTATTCTAAAAGAGACGAGGAAAAAAAATCAAGCTCTTTGCCTCTTAAGAATCTTGGATAGATGGAGGAATGTAATAACATTTTCTTTAGCATGATCTATTTCTGAAATTGAAATTTTTTTGGGGTTACATGCAAATTTGCCTAATCAGGATATTTTTTTGTAAATTTTAGAGATAGTTATCTTTGTATTTTTATGCATTTATCTATTTAATATTTAATTTTTTATATTAATTTACATAATATTTAAGAGTATTAATATTATATAAAAAACATATAATTTAAATATTTAACACATACATAAGAATTATATGATTTATACATAAATGCTTTAATATCATTTACCAAATTATATAGAAATTTATTTGGATTAGGCTTTAGGAACCAAAACATTATGGTAAGAAAAAAATGAGCTATTTAAAAAATGCTCAAAAAGACAAATTTGTTAAAGAAAAAATTTTAAGTTCGTCTACAAAATAATTTCCTAGCAATTTCCAAACCTCTAAAAAATTTAACATTTATCTTAACATTTTCCAAACCTCTAAAGAAATATATTTGTTTGAAACCTTCGTATCTCTTAACACTGCTTAAGACCAAATTGTACCCATAAACTTAAAAATAATAAAAATAATAATATATCACTATAAATGGATTTTTAATTGAAAATATTCAACAAAAAAAGCATACCCAAAACGATATAATTTTCTCAAGTCACTTGAAGCTGATCCAATCTTGACCCAAATCCTACATCTGCTGGTTTGAACTGATCCAATCTTGACCTTGCAAACATTAGAATATCATCTCGAACAGGGCGACCATGCCAGCATCAGTGCAGCCAATCCCATCATAACTCCGCAATAACAGAACTAATATGGACAACCTCCCGAAAAGTTCTCGATTTGCACCACTTAAAAAACCAAAAGAAGAATATCATCTCAAACATGTATTTTTTCAATAACACATCTCAAATTCTATGGTGATTATCAATGAATTATAACATCTAAGTTTGTGTTTTTTTTTTAATATTTGATGGATCAATTTACAAGAACTTGAGGATTGGACTCATTACCATGAGTTAGCATCTACTGTATGCAATTCTCTACATAAAATATTCATATTAAAGCCGTTATACAACTATCATTCAGTGAATCAACTGCTAAGAAAATACTATCATTCATAAGGAATACAGCACTAATTGAATCATCAAGATCTGATATCTAAGCATGGAGTTAAGCTCGTTCAAAGCTATATAATTCATAGATAGAAACTTAACAGAATGATATACAAAGCAATCGTCGGTCACAGAAACAGAGTAAATATTCAGCAAAAAATAATCTCGCTCACAAAATAATTTCCAATACTGATGCTTTATCTGTCAAAATAATAATAATAACAGTTTTAGCCATGAAGTAATAGGGCTTGAATTAATCAAATCATGGGATCCACCTCGTTTTTTACATATAATAACTGTAGTGGAATCGAAATTGTATATAAGCATACAAAAAAGATTTCTGCAACATCAGAAAACTGAACTTTTAAATCACTAGCACATAAATAATTGTCATGGAAGCTTCGACCTACTGGATCTTGCAACAAACCTGAAGGCCCTCAATCTACATACATAGCTTCAGACCCGCGTCCATTGGCCTCCTCAATGCTGGTCTTTTGCTCTTCCACCATAGTCCTCAGCTCATCCATTAAGCTCTTTTGCTCGTCCTCTACAGTGTTCTGCAGTTCATCCACCTATGACAGCACAAATGGCATCAGAACTTCAACAAATTCAGATCAATAAAATACTCGTCTGACAATGCAATCCTTTAAAATGTTGAAAAGAAACATAGACAACATAAAATTTCGCTTTCAAAAAATAGAAAATAATAAGAGAAATTTACATTTATCAGAAATAGTTGCAAAACACTAAGATTTATCTAGAATCTGGTAAGGTATGTCAGTTCATAATCATTGCTTACAAATATTTTCAAATGTCAACAGGAAAACAAATAAACAGACACCCTTATATTTTTTTTTAGCCATTCTGATAGGCCGGTTCACCCTGAACCACCTGAACCGGCCCAGCCGGCTTGGGCCGGCTCAGCTGTTCACAGGAGGCGGAAACAGTCTGTCTCCCCTGCTCTTGTCTGCCCAATGGGTGGGCCCCACTCATCTACTTGAATTCAAATTGAAAAGGATGGGGCAGCTAGGGTTTGGGAGGAAAAGTTGATTTGGAAAGCTTTGAATTAAAGAGCATGAGAGGATTAGGGGGATTATGTTTTGATTGATTCGAATTAGAGTTTCTTAGTGACTTGGACTCTAGACTCTCTTGTCTAGAGAATTGGGAGAGACAATCGTCCTCTCAAATTGAGGATCAATTGTATCTTGCTTTGAGTTTTGCTTCATTTTGTTTCCACGATCGCAATCTATCTTTCTAGATTGATTTGTCTGTTTTTCTCGCTGTTTTGAACCAATTATTGCCAGAGTTGCTTGCAAACTCAAGTAAATCCGATAGAATTACTTGCGAACTCAAGTAAATCCGATAAGATTACTTGCAAACTCAAGTATTTCCTATCACATTTTTAGAAATTAATGATTATGCCAAAAGATTAGGTAAAGACCCTAAGAAATTGCAGCATTGCTAAACTAAACAATAATGAATAGAGGTAGAGGGCAATAAACTAAAGAGACCCTAAATACTTAAGACAAGGCTAATGTTGAATGAGGACATTGATAATGATCTTCGGAGTAAAGCTGCAGTCATATTTACCACATGTAGCAGAAGAGAGAACTGTTTCTTCCTGAGATCAAGCAATCTCACACCTGCAGCATTCTCAGCCTCCAATGCTGCAATTTCTTTCTCAAGGTTTGAAATGGTCTGCTGGGTTTCATACCTTGGTGGCTGCAATGCGATCAACTTCCTGATCGCTTCACATTCCTCTTTGTGCTGCCTCTCAATCTTGCTCTCCTCAAGCTGCGTCTTCAGATCTTCTATATCAGCCTGGGCTTGCAAAATTTGGCCATGGATTTCTTCCTGCAGCTCATTGAAACTCTCCTTCTCTCGGATGTTTGCATCAACCACTGCCTTGCTTTTGATGAGTGGCAACTCAAAGGTGGCCATCTCTTGTAAGAAGTTTTTGTACAACTTCTCACACTCATTGTAGTTATCTAGATCCTTCTCAACTTCAAATACAAGTGTAATGAACTTCTTATTGAGCTTCTTTAAGGGTGGTTCACCCCTTGTGGTTGTAGTGCGTGTCAGAAGCCTGTGTTTGATTATTGCATCATCTTCCTGGGGGGCAAAGGCATAATTTGTTGCCATTTCTTCTCGCCCAGCAACTTTTCTTACCTTGGCAGACATTTCTATGACTGTCACCAACAAAGGAATGAGTGAAGTTAATGCTAGTCATATTAGGGGTGTAAGATATGAAAATTTTACTAAATTAAATTTCTCTTATCTATCCACTGATGAAATTATCTGTATAAACAAAATGGTGTGGTTATAACCCAGCCAGCATTTTCCACCACAGACATCAAATTTCAATGAAAAAACATGGAATGATTATCAAATCCTCGCATATTATTTTCAAGTAGGATAAATTTATGCAGCTAGAATAACAAATAGATGAGAACTATGAAGTAAAATCAACCAACAGTCATTGCTTCAATGTCCTTCCATGACAGTCAAAATTGGTAACAAATACAACTTAAGGTCCTAGCAGAATAGCAATATGAACAGCCGCCTCATTGAAATAGAAAGAAGCCATTAGATGGTATATATGAAATAAGATTCCTCACTTGGCCGCCCATATCTCCTTATCTCCTTATATTAAAAGGACATCGTTTCTTATAATTGTCACCTTGATAAAACAAGTGGATTTGTGCAGCCACGGATTTTCCTCTTTTTTTTTCTTCATTATTGTTTCCTAATATTTGGTTTTAAAGTCGAGTTCTTAAGAGGTGCTTGATAATGATGGCTACAAAAGAAAGTGGAGAACAAGAAATAGACAGTGAGGATATTGAGTTTAGGTAGAGGTGTGCTTGGTAAATTTCTAATCCAAAACCAAACCGAACATTCGCACAGAACAAACAATACTGAACATTCGGATGTAAGAGAAAATTAATACATTGATAATCAAATCAAAATCAAACCATCTATTATACCGTGAATTGAGAGTAGGGTTTCTATGAAACTCCCCACCCAGAACCAGAAAGCACTAATTTAAGATCTAGCCAATTACTGTAGGTAAAATGCTAACTATATATACAATTCACCTTGGTCTGTTGGTTGGGAGCTTAGGCTACCAACAAAGAGGTCTTCAGTTCAAGTCAAGTGTATGCGATGTGTGTGTGAGTCTGACTTAAGTGGCCTAAATGTCCCCCAAAAATAAAATGCTAACTATATACTATCTGGCATCTTCTATTGATAGCATATAATAGCACAGTGACAGAAAGATTGCTCCAGCCTACCTATAAAATTGTTTAAACAAGGAAATCCGTCATGATTTTGTTTTGATAAAAACATATCCCTATAGAACCTTCAGAAATGAATTTCTTCATCAAATGCACCACCTCTTTATAGTCAGACTAATACAAACAAGATAAATTTGGAAGAGAACAAAAATAGATACACACCCTAAATCAATAATCTGATTAAAACACCACATATAAAAAATATGAAAGAAAAAATATAAGGCAATTTTTTAAGGCTAACTGCATCTAAAAGAACTATTGAGCAGTGGAGGAAATGTGACAGCTTGCGAGATTGATGGGCTCTCGCAAAGAGAAATTCAGAAGCGGCAACTATTATTTTATGCGGTTCTAAATCCTTATTGAATAGCTAGAATTTTTTCAATCATTTTGTTCCATATTAGGTTTTAATTCAAGTTTTTTTTATTTTTTTACGTTTTAAAAAAGAAAGCTAGTTAATTAAATGGTAGCTTCTAATATGTGAATCACCAAGTTCCTTTGCATAAATTTATAATGCACATTATATTAACTGCTTTAGGAAACCATAATCCTAAGTTGTCCTACATCAATATAAGAAAAAAGAATCCTCTGTTGGTCTCCCTAAACTTCTCATATTTGAAAGGTTGTCTCACTAATAAAATGAGTGAACTTATGCAACTAATGGATGCTGAAAAAAGAATATTGATCTCAAAGCTATTTAAATAAAAATTTTCTGTCTTCCTGCAAAATTCTTTGTAATTTTACTACAGTAGTGTTGCTTAATATCAAGTTTCCAATACAAACTAATAAGGATGGGTGAAAATGATGGCAAAACATAAAGGAAAAGTGAATATCAACAAATAGATGGAATAGATCTTAGTTTCGAGTATAATTGCACAGTATGGTTTTAATGGAATGATAGCAACAGAAAAGGGAAAAGTTAATAGCAACAAATAGATGGAATAGATCTTAGTTTCCAGTACAAGTGCACGGTTTGGCTTTGATTTTAACATAATTTTATCTGAAACCAATACAAAAATTAAAAACTGCAAACCAAAACCAAAAGAAACATTTTGATTTGTTTCAGGAAGGCCTCCGACATTCTGCACACAAGTATCACAATACTGAACCTCTACATACATCAGCAAAATTCTACATTGATGATCAACCAAAGCAAATGGAACCTATGCAAAACTGCAATGAAAATCACAATTTCTGTGAGACTCAATCTACCACCATAAAGTAATAACTAAAGAATTAAACAATTTCTATAGGTGAACGATAACTATAGCCCAAATAGAACTTCTATTGATGCTATATCGGAAACCTCTAGCAAAATGAGCGAATGATAGCTCTAAACAAATTACATGCCTGTTCAGTAAAATAGAGCACTTTATGCTCAGATTAACGCAATCAGGATAGCCTGGAAGACGAGAAAAGAAAAAAGCTTCAAACCTTAAGTGCTGTTTGGTATCGGATTTACTGCGGGATTTAAGTCGGCTTTACGATAAATCCAGCCAAACGGTTTTTGTGAGCGCGTTAAATCCCGGATTTAAGGATTTACGGCTTAAATCCCGGATTTACTAAATCCCTCGGTTCCGCGGATTAATGGGATTTGGCCGAAGAAGCGCGCGAAAGGTAGAAAGTTACCTTCACAGCCAGCGAACTCCCGTTGCTGCTTCCGATCAAAATGTCGTAACTTCCGTTTCGACAGGAAGGTAAAGCCGTCGAAGGAGCGAAGTCGAACAGCCACGAAGGAGCCGAAGAAGCGACGCGTGCAATCTCTAAAAGAGAAGATGAAAGGCAACCTACACGAAAGGAAATACATATGGCGTTCAGTAAAATAGAGCAAGCACATTTAGAAATAAATTTCTTCGGTCACTGCAAGCTCAGATTAACGCAATCACTGGAAGACGAACAAGAAAAAAGCTTCAAACCTTAAAATCACTAGTCTGATAAAAGAATTTCATGTATAACAATCACGAAAGGAAATACATATGGCGAGATTAGAAGGATAAATGGATCTGCTACCTCTGGTGAGTAGCGAACAACGAGAACGTTCGAGTGCAAGGTATCGAAATCTAGGGCTTGAGCAACGAACTGCTTCTCAAAGCTCAAATCCCCTCGTCAGCATCGCCGATGATCCTAGACGCCTGGAGATGATTTCTTGAAGAGCTCTGGATAACTCCTAAGGAGGGGTTTACAAAAGAAGCATGCGAGACCTCCGGCAACCGCGAGGGCTTATTACTTTATTACTTTGGGCTTTTAGCAAGAAAGCGGATGACTGTTGATTTATCCTTTATAATTTTGGGGTTTTTACATACCTAACACCTAAAACATTTCTATTTACTTATCTCATACATAAACATTAATTTTTACTATTTTACCACCTTAAGGCTTAAATACCTAGCCGTCAACAAATATAACACTCCGTCTGCTTCGTCAAAACAAATTCGTGAAAAAAGGGTTTTGCGTGCAAGAACCAGCTCTCAGAGCATCTCTCTCACATTGAAAAGAACCTCCATTTTGAGAGACGGAGTTGTTGCCCTTCTCTTCAACTCGAAAACAAGGTTTTGCGCACGAGAAACATTTCCGACCAGCTATCTCCCTTTCTCTCCTTTCCATCGGACCGAGGTTCATCTTGCCACGCCGATGCTGTGAAGTGCCAAAGCAGGTAATTTCTTTAGGTAATTTCTTTATTGAAGATGAACGTTTTTATTTGGGGAAGAAGCGATAATATCTCATCATCAAAATTTTCTCAGTAATATTTGCCATCAGCTAAGAATTTTTTTGTGAGAATGAAATCATTCTTTCAGCCAAAATTTTATATGATGAAAAATCAAGAATCCACTTATTAATCTTCATCCATATCCACTTTAAGCAATGAAATTCATGTTTAAGCTGATATGTGATTCTCTAGATTTGCCTTCTTTATCGGTATTTTTGTCTTTATTATGAATGGTAGTGGGAGAAGCGCTAAAGGCCAAGCAGACGCTGGGAACTCTGTTTTTTGCGAATTCGTTTTGACGGAGCTAAACAGAGTGTTATGTTTGATGAGGGCAAAATATTTAAGGTGGTAAAATAGTAAAAACTAAAGTTTAGGTGCGAGATAAGTAAATAGAGATGTTTTAGGTGTTAGGTATGTAAAAACCCCTATAATTTTATATAGCGATCTACAACAAATAATAATTAAAAATATATGTACTTAATTATTTAATTAAATACAATTTTAAAGTTTATTAGTTAATTTGGAGATTTACATGTAGACCATTCAAAGTATTAAGATTTATATGTTTAACATTTAAATGTTATCATTTACATCATATAACACTCAATTAATAGAGTTAATAGATCTTATTCGACATTTCTGGGACATAGCACAAGGTCTTCTTCCAATGAGCTCATATGTGAATTCTTCTACTTCTTATTTGTAGATCATTTGACCTATGAATTATTTTGCACATTTGATCTATGAACTAAGAGGTCTTGAATTTGAATCTTGTGTATGTGATGTGTGTATAAATCTGCCTTAATTGATCTAAATATCAAAAAAATTAAGGACGAACCATTATACAATCTGAATATTAAATTATTTCACCTCCAACAAGTTTTTTAGTTACTATATAGGAACGAAGGATTCAGATTGTTTTTCAGTTTTTTTAGTTACCTCCAAATCTTTCAACATCAAATTGGCAAGCGTTTTGATGCAGGATTAAATATGAAATGCAGTTAATTCATATAAAAATGACACAACTTTTGATTAGAATAATCAACGAACAAAACTAGTGGCAGTTCAAAACAATGAATCAAAACAAATAAGGAGATCACGCCCACTTAGGCTAAATTACATATCCAAAGAGTAAGAAGAGCTTTCAAAATAAGTTAGAAAATAACATGATGCCATAATAGTAGTTTCAGATACAATCCCTAATCTAACAATGAAACTAGTTTGCAAAGAGGCACGCTCAAAAACACTACGTTTACTAAGCTTGGCAGTAGCAGGAAGAGTCGTCCTTGGTGACTACAATCAAGCACAAGATGCGGTTAGATTAGAGAAATATAATAAAAGGAGAAAGGAAAACTTTTCGTCAATGAGTGGTGGAGATCCTCCACTCGATGCCTTCGAAGTGCTCGTCAATTGCTTCGACCAAATAAATCAAAGTGTGCTCCAGATAATCCTCGACCGTGTGATCAACTCTCGGATTGACGTCGAAGCAGGTGGACAGAAGAATATCCACGAATCCGCGTTCGTCGTATGCAATTCCGTAGTCAACTTCGGGGTCAACCATCCATGTGAGATGATGTCGTCTTGACTTTGGAAGAGGTTGGATGACAAGGAGAGACTTCTCCAATATTGCTGTAGAAACATCAGTTATTAGGCTTCCGATTGCTGGAGACGTGATAACAGTGGTTAGAATTCCTTGGCTGCAGTCTTAGAAGGTAGAAGGCTACATGTGGGAGGAGTTTTGGAAGGATTTAGTGGAGAAAACTAATGTAAAGGGGTTGGGAAAATTCGGCCAGCAGGAGAATACAGGAAAGAATTTTGGTTTTCAAAATTAAAGGATGAATTTTGGTAAGAATTAAGACGTGATTGCATAGGTAGGATTTTCGGCTAGGTAAAGGGGATGGGTTTTAAATTCTTTCCAAGTGAGAGTAGAGGATTAGGAAATAAATCATGAGGATTTGGGTTACTTAATTAAGGCCTCTATGAATTAGGAAAGTGACTAAATAAATTCAATTTGAATTTGAATTTCAAATGGATTTAATTTAAGAACTTTCCTAAAATAGATTTGATAAATTATGAAAGATTTTGAATTTCAAATTAATTGAATTTGAATTTCAAATCGATCCAAATTAGGCTCGATCTTAATTAGGAAACGAGGCTTGGCGGTGAAGAGGGGGGCACGGGTTAGGTGGGAAGCTGGCGGGTGGAAGTGTGGGCTGCGATTGAGTGGGGCTCGGGTGGGGGGGGGGGGGGGGGGGAGAAGGAGGAGGTAGAAGATAAAACCACGAACCCAACTTATCAAGGTTGGTGGGTATTGCACCAATCTCCCACTCCTAGGGATCTCTCTCCATTAGAACTCTCAAGCTCTCACAAGAACTCATGCAAGAAAATTTTTTGATCAATCATTCATTAATCAAAACATCAGACAAGAGGCTATAAATAGCCAAGTACAATGAACTTAAAGAAATAAAAGACCAACTTGCCCTTCAGCCTCACACACGACAATTCCCACTAAAGGGGTATAAACGGAGAAACCAAAATGACACTAAAAAAATAGAAAAATACATGAATAATAAAATAACATAAATGACTCAGAAATACAAAGACTCGATCGTGGCCGTGGATCGGTGGCCATGCCTCTGATAAACCTTCCACGATCTGACGTCCCCATCACGTTTCTAATAACATCAATTGAGAAGTTCGAATGTTAAAATCAGCAATGTACAACATACAAATTGTGTTGGAAAGAGAGAGAGATCTCAGCCTTGGCCACCACACCTAATGGCATGATAGCTTTGATGAAACAAACAGAGAGGATGACCATACAAGTCAAAGAAGATGGACTTATTCGATGTCCATAGCCTTTTGTTTTCCATTACTTCTACTGGACCAGATCTTGATGGTGCGGTCATGAGCTACTGTTGCAATGTGCTGTCCATCTACATTGAGAAAAAAATAAATCAAAAATAAAGTCATACGGGATTTGTTTGGTTTTGAGGAGTTCTTAAGAAAGGAAAAAAAATTTTGTTTTGGATGTGATTCATAAGAAATTAATTCTATCAAAGATATTAGAATTAAAACAAAAAAAAAGATCAGAATAATCTATTGACTCTTTACAAAAGAACAAAATGATCCGCAACTATATTAAAAAGACTATTTTAGTCTCTCAAATTTAAAAAAAGGAATCAAAATATTTTCATAATGGGACTATTTTGATCTTTTATAACAGTCAATGGACCATTTTGAATATTTTTTCTATTAGAATATATAAGTACTTCACTATGAAATAGTTTTCTCCACTAAATTTCTCATGCAAACCAAGCAGATTCTTAAAATCCTCGCAAATCTCAATAGAAAACTAAAAATAAGGTGCAGCTCACCTGCTGTAATATCTAATCCAGTAACCTTTGATTCATGGCCAGAGAGAGTCTTAATAGGCTTAAAATCTTGAGCTGACCAGACCTGAAAAATGGTTAAGGAGAAACAATAAAAATGAAAATAGGCAATAGATTGAAGAACTTATCTGCAAGAAAGAAAATAAATAAACGGAAAAACATACCACTGCCTTTGTATCAAATGAAGCAGTTGCCAGAAAATAACCTTCTTGCGGTTCATACTTGACTTGAGAAATCAGGTTTGAATGCGCTGGAATTGTATATTCACATTTTCTCTTCCTCAGATCCCATATACGGCAAGTATTATCTTCTGCGCCACTTGCTAAACGAAATCCGTTAGGAGAGAAGCAGATTCCTAGAACCTGTTAAGTTCAAAATGAATATTAGGCTGCTAAATGCTTGATAAAAAGGAGAAGCAAAGGCACAACATAACTGGCTTAACATGGCCTTCCATGGCAAGAATGCTTCTTCCTGTGCGGAGATCCCACATGCGAACAAGCGAATCGAGGCCACATGATGCAGCTAGAGATCCGTCAGGATGGAAGCATACGGCGTAGACGCTTCGACTATGACCTTCTTGGAGAAGCAACTCTGTTCCAGCTTCAACGTCCCAGAGTCTCCATGTCTTATCAAAACTAGCAGTTCCAAGGTATTTTCCAGATGGATGAAATGCAATTCGGCCAAGCCGGTCTAGATGGCCATCAAAAGATTTCAAAAGAGATCCATCACTTTTCCATAGTTTTGCAGTTCTATCAGCTGATGCAGTTGCTAAAATATCATCAACAGGAGAAAATACCACATCAGTTGCACGCTCTGTGTGACCTTTCAAGGTTGCCTGCTTGGATACTTGAGGCATTCTCCATATTTTAGTGATTCCACTCCAAGCACTATATAACCAAATACCCAAAAAAATGTTTAGGATAGTCAGTCTCCTGGATATTTGCAGAATAAAATCTAAGGTCAGAATACCGGAATCATAAATAAAAACAACTGTAAACGCCAAATCACCAAAAAAAGAATCTAAAAAGGCAAATTAAATAGATGAAACAATGAATAACCAGCATTAATAAAAGTACGAAATTAGAACTAAAAATAGCAACCAACCAAGCACACATATAAACAAAGTGTTAAGCATATTTGCCAATGACAAATAGCGCACTATAACGAAAAGGTCCTTTTAGAGCCATAACTTATAGTATATGGCACAGCACATATTATTTTAAATATCACATAAAATATTAAAAAATATGGATAAAAATACACCTAAATGTGAAATAATATTAAAATGCACTACCTACAACAAACAAAATATGTGAAAAAAGAACCCATGATACAACTTAAACCAACAAAAAGAGGATATGAACAAACAGTCAAAAACTTCATGTCAAGTGCATGTTAGGCAAGAGTTGAAGCCTTGGAAGCTTCTTGCGTCAAAGGCTAAGCAGCAAGAGCGTTTTAACCTTTGTGCAAGGTAAGAGCTATGAGATACTTAGACGGTCGAAGCCTTCATGCGAGGCAAGAACAGCAAGAATGTTGAGGCCGATAAACCTTTTCCTTCGTCAAAATCTTAGAACGTTCATGTGTCGAAGACAGAGCAAAGAGATCATCGTAGTGTTTATGCAAGGTGAGAGTAGCGCATAAGTCAAAGCCTTCGTACAAGGCAAGAGCAGTGAAAACTTTATAGCCGAGAGACACAAGCCTGGCCACTTGTGTGAGTGAACCAAATCTTGTAAGCTTTATGAATTGATTTGAAGGCGAGACCATATGTTGAATCTAAGAGTAGTGTTCTTTAGCAAGATCAGAGCTTAAGGAAAAATCATAAATCATGAGCCTTGTGAGACTGTCTTGATGCCCTACCCTAATATTGCAAATTGAAATAAAATATAAGAAATAGATTATAATAAAAAAATAATAAAAAATAAGAAATAAATTATAAACATAACTAATATTAATTTCAAATCATAAATTTTATAAATTAAAATAACTATCTATCAAGGATATATGTTATTTCCCCTGCATGCCATAAATAGTGTGCACAATTTTAATACTCCATGGCTTGCCATGAAATGGCAAGGCTAAGGGGTATGCCGCGCTACACTTTGCACTATAACAAACAACAACAACAACATCAAGCCTTTATCCCACTACACTTTGCACTATAGTGTATGCTATTATGTGCTATTGATATATATGGTGTTAAATAGTTAATACCAGTAATATGGCATAAAAAAGGTTTAGGGTTCTAATATTGTTAAGGGTTCTAATATTGATTGGATAAATTCATAAATCTAGTTCCTTGGTTCATAAATTCAGGTTGGGAGAAAATCTTGCCTGATCAATGACCAACTCGGCCATGTCATAGTAAATTGAAAACAATTTGAATACTTCGTTCCTATAAATTCAGCAATAGATATAGTAATAGCGCACACAACCTTGGATGGTGCTTCTAATAATAATTCTAAAGCAATCACATAGAACCATTTTTGCTCTACTAGATCCATCCTCCTTCAACATCTCATCGAAATTAAGCAATCTCATGAAAACTGGTTGCCTTACGTTTTCCCCATCACTGACATGTCTCGTTCCTTTCTTTTTTATTTCCTCTCTCTCGAAGGCCAAAAAGAAAAAATAAGAAGTGCATCAAACCTCAATCATGTATCTGCATGTTCAACAACAAAGTTGCACATCTGGCATATAAATTTCAAATACCCAACTCAAATATGATGCAACCCAATAAAATCACCAAAAGCAAACAATCGTAAAGACATATTAGACCTCTCAATCCAATGAAGTTTTCTGGTAATCTTAGCAATTTCATCAAAAACAATCATGGGAACACAACAATGTACCCAGATTCTAGAAGAAGACTAGTATGAGTAAATATTGATGGTAAGGACTAATCTACAGGGCATGCAGACCCAAAAAAACTAATAGAGTAATTGCCCGTTAACATCTTTGCACAAACCTTTTGAATAATTGGAGGAACGTGTTAGACCGGTCCATCCGGTCCTTATGGAACCGGCCCAGGCAGAACCAAGGCATAAACGTCCACCTCTCCTGTACACCGATCACACCGCAAGCGCCAACAGAGCAATTTTGGAAGGGTTTTTTAAGGGAGTTTAGAAAAAGTGCTGTTTGGTATTCCCAAAATGCTGTTTGGTATTCCTTAGGTGTTGTTTGGTGTTCCGCATGCTGATTTTTAATTCCCAAAAGCTGTCCCTTTGGTTGTCGTGTTGATGCTTCGATTTTACCACGCATTGGTTGCTAATTTTTCTTCGATTTCCCCCCATGGCTACTGCCCTCTCAGTCCCTGTTGGCTACGGGTTTTAAGTAGTTCTTATTGGCTAGTTGTGTGGTGCATTAACTATATAGTCTCTTACTTTTTTTATTATAAATAGGGGCTGGTTTGGCTGTTGTAAAAGGTGGTTTTGTGAAGAATTTTTTGAACAAAAACTTGCGGGTTTTTTAGCTTGAGAGCTAAGTCTCCTTTCCCCTTCTCCTCTTATATTTCATCTTGAACTTCTAACCTCTTCTTCTATATCCATGGTTTCAGCCTCACTTGTATCCTTCTTCTCTAAATTAATATAAGTTATATGGTTGTAAGTTTGTTATGTTTATGTTTTAAGGAAGACTTTTAGTTGTTTTTGCAATCTTTAATTTGTTTGTGTTTTTTTGGTCGCATCACAACCCCATTATAAAGCATGCTATTATAAGACTTGTTCGTATATCATTGTCTATCTAAATTGGTCTATTCCCAAACTAGAACCAAGCAATATCTTTCTCCAAGGCACTCTCACTGACAAAGCCAATATAGCTTAGCCACGTAGGTTGATGACAATTCACATCCTCTCTAAAAACTCAACAAGGCTCTCTATGAACTGAAAAAAACACCATGAACATTGTAAAATGAGCTTCATCAATTTCTAACAAGTAGCATCACAAACTCTCTCAATGAAAAATCTCTTTTTATCCTCAATACATGTATGTGGTCACACTATCTACCTTCTCATTTATGTTGATGATGTTATTATCATGGGTGGTAATTCAAAGGTTACCCAATAATTCATTAACCTCTTAAAAAAGCAATTTTCTCTCAAAGACGACCGGTGATCTTCTTCCTTGGGTAAAGTGAGTGAAGACTCACTTTCAAGTTATCTTTCTTTCTCAAAAGCAATACACCTTCAATCTAGTTAAAAAAGCTCACATAGAAAACTTAAAATCTATCATCAATCTTATGGCCACAAGTCTTGTCTACACGTTTTCCTTAGGTTCCTCCCTCTCCGACCCAACCGTTGCAATATCTTGTCAGCACTCATCCCAACATTGCCTAAACTAACTACAAGTTATCTCAATTCATGCATCAACCAACAATCAATAATTGGTCCACAATCAAAAGACAAGCAAATTTGATCATGGCATTACACTTTGTCATAATTCACCCCCACCTCTTCAACTTCATGCATTCTGCAATGTTGATTGAGATAGAATTGTTATTATGCTACCTCCATTGGCACTTAGATAATTTACCTAAGCCAAACTCACTTGGCTTACCTCTCAATTTTTCTGAACCTGGCATGTGCTTAGTACATACATCAATAATTTACTACGACAATGGTGCTGTCACCCATCTAAGTTCCAACCCAATCACTCACTCCCAAATGAAACATTTGACATTTGATTATCCTTTTGTTCACAAGAAATTTCAAAAAGGCAATCCCCGCGTTGTTGATGTTCCTTCCGCAGATCAAATTACAAATGTGATCGCCAAACCATTAACTCGAACACATTTTCTTCTACAATGGTCCAAGATTGTCATATACAATCGAAGCTAACTTGTGGGCATACTAAGAAATAAACATTACAGCATTTACTTCCTGCAAATATTCGGAGTCCTTCAGAATTTCTAATTCTCTCAATGTAAGGAAGATTGGCATCCATCATTAGATGTATTTAATTCCATGTAATTATTTGTCATCATTTGAATTTGATTATCTTAATTTAGGGATATTTTTGCGATGAGAACTATATATTGGCAAGCAAATCAATGGAATAGTAGCAGTAATTAGTCTTCAAATTTGTTGCAAAATAGTTTTCCAAAGCTTAGATACATCAACTCGATCAAAACCAGTACTAAATGTTATAGAAAAATACCATGTGGCAAGAAGAGTTCCATCATGCGAGAACGAACAACCGGTTAGCGGACGATCGTCACCAATCTCACTACACTCAAGCACTAACTCCCCAGCCTGCCTCACAACCTCCATGGACTCGGCCTCTTCATCCTCATCTGGATCATTTCTCCTCCGCCTCGCCCTCTCTAATCTCGCTGCGGCCCTAGCTAACGAATACTTTGCAATCTTCATCCTGGCATCTAAAAGATCTTGAGTTCCCTCAGTAAAAAATGGGTACACCTGCGGCCCCTCATCCTCCGCAGGCACTGTGATTGCCTGCTGCTCCTCCTCATGCGCCTTCAGAAGGCGCTCAAGCTGCCCCTCACTGTCTAACTTGAGCATGATTTCACGGAGCCGGTCACGGCGCTCCATCTCGCGCTCTCCAAATAGTGTGACAGGTTCGCCAAGCCTGCGAAGGCGGACGCGGACTGAGACGTCGTTCGTGGGAACAGCCATGGCGAAAGCGCGTCGCTTCATGAGGAGATCCTGCACGGCCTTCTCATGGCGCTCCCGGGCGAGGCGACTCTCATCGGAAATTTCATAGTCGTCGGTGCGGGGAGGGGGGAGGGAGCCTTCACGGTCGGAATCTGAGGCGACCGCGGTGGCGGTGCGAGAGCGGGGAACGGGTAATGGCGCAATTGGAGGGGGAATGGGAAGGATGGAGGGAGGAGGAGGTGGAGGTGGATCATTGGGAGGGGTGGGGTTTAGGGTTAGGCTTTGGAGCTCGTCCTCGTCCATAGCGGATATCAGGACTGAGTAGAGGTATCAGCTGAGGGTTAGGGTTTTGTGGTTTTAGGGTTAACTTCTGCTTTGATGGGAAGGCGGAGGACGACGAAGATGACGTCGTTGTAATGATCGTTGTAAGAGAGTGAAGCGCTTTTTCTTAATATTCAAAGGCTTCATCTAATGAGCAAAAATTTGTGTGCAAATGATCTTGGATCAATACTCTTGCATATAATTATGAATTTATCTAAGCCCCAAACATCCACTGGTTTTATATATATATATATATTAGGAGAGCAAAGGCTTCATCTAATGAGCATAAATTTGCGTAATTTCTATGTGATTAAAGGGTTGAAAGTATTTAGAATTTAAGAGTATTTAAAAAAAAAAGTCAAGCAAATAAATCAAATTTGAAATAATTATGGTTATCTAATTTAGGGTTATTTGATTGGCTGCAAATGATATTTGGTTGCTTGCATGGGTTTTAAAAATACTACTATTTGATTTAAAGTCAAATAAATACATCAGAAATTTATTGCAATTGTAGCCGCCAGCCTACAAGCCACAGTATGTTATCACTGGCCACCACCAGTCGCCACAACCACTGACCATCATCACCAGGGACCGCCTCTACTGTCGGCCACCCACCACTGCCGGCCACCATTATTGGCTACATCGCCGTCAATATTGACTACCAACCACTATCAATTTCATACATTACTTTTACAATCATCCAAATAACTCCAACGTATTCATTTTACACTATATTTTTGTTACATTGTATTTGTTTTTTAGGCAACCAAAAAATCTCTGTGTAAAATAAATTTAGGAAATTATTTTTTACATTTTAGTTGAATTGAGATAAATATAAATTACAATAATTAAATTAAATTAATCGAAGGCATTGCAACAAAGTCATGCTAGTGATGTTGGAATTGTCGCAAGTTCAGCAAGGATGCCTTTACAAGGTTGATGAGAGAGGAATATCATGTGAAGAGCCAGAGGTTGCGAAGTGTTGCGAGAAGGGATTGAGCTTGTTTAGTGTTAGCGATGTTATGGGGAAGGATGGAAATCATGGTGATGGTTGCCATTGTGTGTGGGTCTCACAATAGAGGTTTTGGGGGTAGAGGTGTCATGAGATCGTTTGATGTCGTCACCGGATCTGCCGAAACCTGCGTGAAAGGATCGCAAGCCGCAACAATGGAACAGGGAAACGGAGCTATATGCTCCAGGTTTTGTATATTGATAAAAGGGATAAAAGTTGTCTAACAAGCTCCCGGCTCTCCTCCTCTTATATGTATCTTTTCTATATTTTTTAAAATAAACAGAAAATACTATAAAAGCAAAAGGCAACAGTAAAGCAAACTATTGGAGCAGTAAAGAGAAATGGAATAATCGGTAGTGGATAGCGTATCTGGTCGTTAGTCAAGGTTGTGATGTGCCGCGGGAGTAGTATAGTGCATCAGTCCTCCCCATGTTCAGAAGAGCTCGACTCCGACGAGCTGACATGGATGACGCCCTCATCTGGTGGAGAGTATGGCCAAATATCCGCGACGTTGAAGGTCGGGGAAGTGTTGCAACCAGCCGGTAAAGCCATAGAATAAGCATTGTCGTTTATCTTGGCAGTAATAGGAATAGGGCCAATTTTGCGACGAGAAAGTTTAGAATAGGTGCCCGGCGGAAACCTTTCTCGACGCAGTCTCACCATGACTAGATCGCCCACGTTAAACAAACGTTGGCGTTTGTGTTTGTCAGCAGCTTCCTTGTACCGCAGGTTGGATTTGAGAATTTGGCGACGAATCTCGGACAACATGTCCGCATAATCTCCAGCAAAAGTAGCAGCAGCTTGGGATTTACATTTGGGCAAGATGAAGAGATCAAGAACGGTTTTGGGGGGCTTTGTATACACAATGCTAAATGGTGTCTTGCCGGTGGTCCGACTGGTCATAGAGTTGTAGGCAAACTCGGCCTTACTCAATGATTCTTCCCATGTGCGAGGATGTTCTTGAACTAAGCACCGGAGCAGATTACCAAGCGTGCGGTTGACGACCTCGGTTTGCCTGTCCGATTGTGGATGATAAGCGGAGCTTAGACGAATGTCGGTGCCGAGTCATTTCCATAATTCCCTCCAAAAATTGCTTATGAATTTCACATCCCGATCAGAGGTGAGGCTACGGGGGACTCTGTGTAGGCGGACGATTTGCTCAAAAAACAGGTTAGCAATTAACATGGCATTGGCGGTCTTTTTACAAGCAAGAAAATGAGACATTTTTGAGAAACGATCAACGACAACCATGATTGAATCGTTACCTTTCTTCGATCGTGGGAGTCCCAAAACAAAATCAAGACTGAGGTCCTCCCAAATAGAATCGGGGACGGGTAATGGCATGTACAAACCCGTATTTTGCGCACCGCCTTTGAAGCTTTGGCAAATTGGGCAGCTGTCAACGATGCGGTATACATCACGACAGAGTCGAGGCCAGAAGAATCGAGCCTGTAGTTGCCGTAAGGTATTATCTCGGCCCACATGTGCGGCTAGGGCGCCGGCGTGAGCTTCCCGAATCAAGTGTGGACGCCAGGATGAAACTGGTACACATAAGAGATTATGTTTGAACAAGAAGCCATGCCTTATAGAGTATTCAGTGCCTGCAGTTTGCTCACAGCATTGCGCCCATATGTGGCTAAAATCTGAATCTGTAGCATATAGATCTTTAAGTAGCTCTAGACATGTCAGTTCGGTTTGTAATGTGAGCAATAAATTTCTCTTCCGACTCAACGCATCCGCCACCTTATTGTTGGAGCCCAGCTTGTGCTTAATAGTGAAGGAGAATCGTTGAAGAAATATGAGCCAACGCGCGTGCATGTAATTGATAGATTTTTTGCTATGAAGATACTGTAGTGCTTTATTATCACTACACAGAATAAAATCTTGATGGAGCAAATAAGATTTCCAATGTTTTAAAGCACGGACGACTGCGTATAATTCTTGCTCGTACGTAGCCCATTTTTGTCGAGAGGAGCATAACTTTTCACTAAAAAATGCTATGGGTTTGCCCTCCTACGAGAGCACTGCACCCACACCAATTGCAGAGGCATCCGTATCTACTGCGAACACCTTGTCAAAATTCGGTAAGGCCAAAACAGGGGCAGTACTGAGAGCCCGTTTAATTGCAATGAAGATGTTCTGTTGGTCCTCGCTCCAGGAGAACGACTTAGCTTTCAGACAGTCAGTTATGGGGGCCATAATCTAGCTAAATTTTTTGATGAATTTGCGGTAGAAGTTAGCTAATCCATGGAAGCTTCTAACCTCAAAGAAATTTTGTGGAATCGGCCATTCCGTGATGGCGGACACCTTCTTGTTGTCCATCTGAATGCCACGTCGGAGATCACAAACCCAAGAAAATAAATTGTTGAAACGCCCAATTCGCATTTCTTGGTATTAATGACGAGCTGCTGTGTTTGTAAGGTTTTGAATAAAAGATCCAGATGCTCCAAATGTTGCTGCCATGCGGAACTGTAGACGAGGATATCGTTGAAATAGACGATACAAAATTTACCCAGGAAGGGTCTTAAAACTTCATTCATCATGCGCATGAATGTGGATGGGACGTTGCAAAGCCCAAATGGCATGACTTTCCACTCAAACAACCCTTGCGGCGTTTTGAAAGCCGTCTTCCATTCGTTGCCGGGGCGGATCCGGATTTGGTGATAACCGCTCCGTAAGTCCAGTTTAGAGAAGATAGAAGCTCCGGTCAGCTGGTCTAGCAGCTCGTCTACACGCGGTACTGGAAAGCGGTATTTAACCGTTATTTTGTTGATAGCCCTACTATCGACCCACATCCGCCAAGTACCATCTTTTTTTGGAACTAGCAATGTGGGGACGGCGCAGGGACTCACACTCGGTTGGATAAGCTGTTTTTCCAGCAATTGGTCTACTAAATCTTGCAAGATGCTCTGCTCCTTTGGATTTAGTCGAAAGTGTGGCAAGTTCGGTAAGCTGGATCCTGGAACAAAATCAATGCGGTGCTGAATGTTGCGGAGAGGTGGCAATTCCGTAGGCATATCTTCTTGTGTGATACTAGGATATTGTTGGACAAGTTGTAGAATATCAGCTGGCCAGGATTTGTTGTCCCCATTTGATGTCACGACCCGACCCGAGACGAGACGGATCCCGCCCGCGCCGGATCGCGACGGAGAATAGCTAACCAGGATCTGGCTTTGGATTAGGTTACTGAACTGATCTTCCAAATTCTTAACTCAACAGAAGCACACAGAACAACAGAGCTACTAAAAACATCAAATGCAGCGGAACAAAACATCTATCTTTTCATTTCCTCAAAATAATCATCTACAGAACAGTACAAGGCTTTCAACAGAAAGAAAGACAGAACAGGAAAGCCATGACTGTACAAAAATCAAAAGTACAAAAGTACCTAATCTGATCAGACTCCGAAACCTAGTCCTGAACTTCCTTGCCCTTCCCAGAACCTGAAAACCACCAGAAAGCAAGGGTGAGCTCAACAGCTCAGCAAAGCAACAAACCACCAATCTAAATCCTCAGAAAACAAAACCCAACTTATCAGACAGAAATCAGATCAGAAGTCGGAACAGAATCGGAAATCAAAACTTACGGACAGATATCAGATCGCATCAGAGTCGTACAAATCGTATCAGAACAGAACAAATCACATCAGAGTCAGAAACAGAAATCAGAATCGTACGGATCGTATCATATCATAATCACAATTTCGTACAGAACAGAACAGATACAGAAAGTAGTACAGATACATATAGCTAAATGCCCTGACACTGACGGAATCTCTACGGATTCCGGCCCCTTATGCCTCCCTTCCCAGACACTGACTGAATCTCATAGGATTCAGGCCCCTTATGTCTCCCTTTGTGCTCACGGCACCAAAACAGATGTGCTTATAGCACCAAAACAGAATTCATCGGATCCGGAACAGAACAGATATCAGATTTCAGATTGAGCTCATTTCAGATTTCCCGTTTCACTAACTGAATCTCATAGGATCCAGGCCCCTTATAACTCCCTTTTTATAGCTTATACACATAGCATTTCAATTCAGAAGAAATACGGACAATCAGAAATTACCCAAAAATCGGGCAGCACAACGGCAGTATACGGAATTTACACAAAAATTCCTGCAAAGAAAATTTACCGAATTCGCACAGAATACAGATATCAACATTTCAGAATCTTTATTCTACTGCACAGATAAATTCCAATTTCACAGAAAAATCCGGTCGGCTAAAAACACAGTCGAATCAAAAATACCCGGACGAAAATCTTCAGAAAATAACCAAAATGTGCACACTCGGCACGTCAACAATATACAGAAAGTTACGCGGTAAAAACTGAACCGATCAAAAGATACGGACGAAATTCGCTAACGGAAACAAAACCGGACAGAATATACCGCCAAACACGACGGAACTGAAAATTGAGAAAGGTAGAATGTGCCTTACCTCGAGCACAGCAAATTCCTCAACAGTCACTTCGATCGAAAACGGCTCCGCGTCGTCCGAAAATCCACTTTTCTCCAAAATCCCACGACTTTCTCTCTCCTCAGATATTTATTTTTAATTTTCTGATTTTTCTCTCTCTTCAAAACGACTGAAATCAGCCTTATAATACACAGATCGGCCTGGCCGATCGCAGCATCGTCCCGGGACGATCTGACCAAAAGGATCGGCCTGGTCTCCCTTCAGGGCTATTGCAGGGACGATATTTTCTACAGTGCCGATCGGCCTGGCCGATGTCTCCAATCGGCCTGGACGATGCATGCAGAAAATCACCTGGAGCAAAACTGGGCAAAAACTGGAGCTGAATTCCACTGATCGTCCCAGGACGATCCCAGATCGTCCTGGACGATACTGGAGCAGATCTTGATATTACAATCTCCCCAACTCAGAAAAATGTCGTCCTCGACATTATCCAGTCCAAACTCAGTCAAAACAAGTACGGGTACGACCGTCTCATATCAGACTCCTTCTCCCAGGTTGCTTCCCGTGCAGTCCGGTGCTTCCACTGGACTTTAACCATCGGAATCTCTTTATTTCTTAACTTTCGGACGTCGTACGCCAAAATAAGCTCTGGCTCTTCCTTGTACGCCAGATTCTCCTGAATCTCCACCTCATCAGCTGACAACTTCTTCCCAGAGTCTGAAACCCACTTCCTCAGAGTGGATACGTGAAACACATTATGCACATCCGGCATAGAATCAGAAAATAATAGGCGATAAGCAGATTTTCCAATTCTTTCCAAAATCTCAAATGGTCCAACATACCTTGGACTAAGCTTGCTTACCTGACCAAATCTGCTCACACCTTTCATCGGGCTGACTTTGACATACACAAAGTCACCGACCTGAAATTCAACAAATCTGTGCTTCTGATTGTAATACTTCTGCTGACGATCTTGAGCGGCTTTCAATCTTTCTCTTATCAATTTGATCTTCTGAGCAGTTTCATCAGCAAAAGTGGCCCCCAAAGCCTGTCTATCTCCGAAGGAGGTCGGAGTCAAAGGAGTACGACACTTCCTGCCATACAAAGCCTCGTACGGTGCCATACCGATACTGGACTGAAAACTGTTGTTATAAGCAAACTCAATCAGCGGAATATGATCTTCCCAGCTTCCGCTAAAGTCCAGAACACAAAGCCTCAACAGATCTTCCAGTACCTGAATCGTCCTCTCAGACTGTCCGTCGGTCTGAGGATGAAAGGCTGTACTGAAATGCAGTTTCGTACCCAAGCCTTGCTGAATGCCTTTCCAAAGTCTGGAAGTAAAACGTCCATCTCGATCAGATACGATCACACGAGGCACACCGTGCAATCTGACTATCTCCTTCACATAAATCTGTGCCAAGCGATCAACTGAATCCGTCTGTCTGATCGGAAGAAAATGGGCTGACTTGGTCAAACGATCTACAACCACCCAAATGGCATCATGTCCTTGTCTAGATCGAGGAAAACCCATCGCAAAATCCATCGTTACCTCCTCCCATTTCCACTCAGGGATAGGCAACGACTGCAACAGCCCACCTGGTCGCTGATGCTCTGCCTTCACCAACTGACAGGCTTCGCATCTCGACACAAACTCTGCCACATCCTTCTTCATCCCAGGCCACCAAAACAAAAGCTTCATATCAGCGTACATCTTACCACTGCCTGGATGAACAGTGTAGCCAGAATGGTGAGATTCGTACAGAATCTCCCGCCTCAAGTCTCCAGACACAGGTACCCACAACCTGTTCTTACAGAAAATAGCACCAGAATCAGAAATTCGAAGTTCAGGAGTCTTACCAGATCCAATCTGAGCTATCAACTTCGAATAGTCAGAATCTGACTTCTGGGCTTCTTGAATCCGTGCTTCCAAAGAAGACTGAATACTCATCTGAGCCAACTTCAAATCATTGGAGGAAACCACCTCCAACTGCAATCTCTCCAAATCACGAATCAGAAAGTCATCACAGGTAAGCTGAATACCTGAGAATCCAGAAGACTTCCTGCTCAGAGCGTCCGCTACCACATTCGCCTTCCCAGGCTGATACTGAATAGTCAAATCGTAGTCCTTGATCAACTCGAGCCACCTCCTCTGTCTCAGATTCAGATCCTTCTGAGTAAAAATGTACTTCAGGCTCTTATGATCAGTAAAGATCTCACATCTGACGCCATACAGGTAATGACGCCAAATCTTCAAAGCAAAAACTACTGCAGCTAACTCCAGATCATGCGTCGGGTAATTCTTCTCATGTGGTTTCAACTGTCTCGAAGCATAAGCAATTACCTGACCATGCTGCATCAGAACACAACCCAGTCCTTTCAGTGAAGCATCACTGAACACCTGGAAACCCTCCGTACCTGACGGAAGTGCCAACACTGGAGCTGAAGTCAAACACTCCTTCAATCTCTGAAAACTAGCTTCACACTCCGGTGTCCAAACAAAAGGTACTGACTTCTGCGTCAGTCTCGTCAGAGGAGTCGAAATCTGTGAAAATCCTTTCACAAACTTCCTATAATACCCGGCCATGCCCAAGAAACTACGTACCTCAAATACCGTAGTCGGCCCTGGCCAATCAGCAACAGCCTGAATCTTCTGGGGATCTATCGAAATGCCTTCTCCGCTAACCACATGCCCCAGAAAAGAAATGCTCTTCAGCCAGAATTCACACTTAGAGAACTTGGCATACAGCTGATGCCTCCTCAAAGTCTCCAACACAATCCTCAAATGCCTGGCATGCTCATCCTCAGATGCAGAATATACCAGAATATCGTCAATGAAGACGATCACAAACTGATCCAAATACTCCCTGAATACTCGGTTCATCAGATCCATGAAAATCGCAGGCGCATTGGTTACCCCAAAAGGCATAACCAAAAACTCGTAGTGCCCGTACCGAGTACTGAAAGCAGTCTTCACCACATCAGTTTCCTTCACCTTCACCTGATAGTATCCGGATCTCAAATCAATCTTCGAAAATACCGAAGATCCGGAAAGCTGATCAAACAAGTCGTCAATCCGAGGCAAAGGATACTTATTCTTGATCGTGACCTTGTTCAAATCTCTGTAATCAATACACATACGGAGTGTACCGTCCTTCTTCTTCACAAACAGAACAGGTGCTCCCCAGGGCGAAACACTAGGACGTACAAACCCTCTGTCAACCAACTCCTGAAGCTGAACTTTCAACTCAGAAAGTTCTTTCGGTGCCATCCTGTACGGAGCTTTCGATATCGGAGCGGTACCCGGAAAAACATCGATAGAGAACTCCACATCTCTATCCGGAGGTAAACCAACCAACTCCTCAGGAAAAACATCAGCAAACTCCCGTACCACAGGGATCTCAGAAACAGAACCAACCTCCAGGTTCAGATCCCGCACCGAAGCTAAAAATACCGGACATCCTTTCTTCCACATTCTGCTTACCTCCAACGCAGAAACCAGACTGGAGAGAACACCTCGTAATCCCTGAAATACAACTCTCTCTCCAGCCACAAGCAAACTCACTTGCTTCTTCAGACAGTCTATCTGGGCCTCATACTGACTCAACCAATCCATGCCCAGAATCACATCATACGACGAAATCGGCAATCGAATCAAACTCGATTTCCACTTCTTGCCAGAAATCTCGATCTCACACAAACAAAACTGTCGAGCAACCAATGGATTCCCAGCCGGTAAAATTACAGACAAAGAAACCGGTAAAACCATCGAATCCAAATGTAAAATCTCAAAACAATGCTCGGACAGAAAAGAATGACTCGCTCCAGAGTCAAACAAAACACGACAGGGCTGATCAGAAATATAAACCGTACCTGTCACAACATCCGGAGCATCACGAGCCTCCTGCTGACTCAGACTGTAAACTCGTGGCTGAACTGGAACAGGAGCTGAAGCAACAGAACTACTCTGCTCCCTCTGAATCGTAGGTGGTCTCCGTGGTGCAGAACTAGAACCACCACCTCTACCAGCAAATCCCTCAGGGCGTGGAGGAACAGTCCTCGGTCTTCCTGCTGCTGAACCAACAGGTCTGACAAAGCCCTCAGATCGCTGCTCAGAACGCTGATCAAATCCCATCTGCGGACATTCTGCAATCCTATGTCCCGGCTGACCACATCTGAAACAAAGACCAGCTATCCTGTAGCACTGGCCATGGTGTCGCCGTCCACAACTCTGGCACACAGGTGCCGTACTGACAGATCCAGAACTAGTCGTACTGGTAGCAGTACCAGACGATCCTCCGCTCTTCCTGGAATCTCCAGATCCAGATCCAGAAACAAATCTCCTCTTCCCAGAGGAACCACTGCCAGATGTCTCTCCTCCAAACCTCTTCCTACTCGCAGTCCACCGCTGCTGAGTAGCCGTCATGTCATTCTCAATCAGACGAGCTCGCTCCACAAGCTCAGAGAAATCGGCAATCCGGAACGGTATCAGAGGCTGCCTCAAAGTGTCTCGTAAGCCTCTCAGAAATCTGTAGCACCTCTCAGCAGACGTGCTAACCAGCTGCGGAGCGTACCTGGCTAATGCAGTAAACTCAGCCTCGTACTGCATCACCGTCTTGCTCCCCTGAACAAGTCTCAGAAAACTCTCCTGCATCTGCTGTCGTGCAGAAGGGGGAACAAACCAATCTCTGAATACCTCAGTGAACTCTTCCCAAGTAATCAAAGAGTTCAATCTGCCCTGAAATCTGGCTGCTTGCTGGCCATCCCACCAGTGCTCAGCCTCTCCGTCCAACAGAAAAACAGCTAACGGAACTTTCCTGTCTGCAGGACACTGCATCCCGTCAAAAGTCTTCTCCAATCTCCTCAGCCACTCCTCGGCTGCTCTGGGCTCAACAGCGCCCTCAAACCTCGGAGGCTTCAACCTCAAAAATAACTGCAGGTGTCGATCAATGTCCTCAGATCTAACAGTCGAAGCTCTGCTCTGAGTCTCGCTCATCATCTGAGCAACAAGTGAAGCAAACTGTGAAAGCGTATCAGCACCGACCACTGGGGCTGTACTCCCCACTGGTGCTGCCTGATCGTCACTCTGACCGTCTGTCATGTCTGGGTCTGGCTGATCCATACAGAAAAATCCAGAAAATCCGGAAAACTATCACAAAACAACACAAAATAACACAATAAAAAGCCAAACGACCCAAAACTACCTCCCAGACAGACTCACTGATCACTTCCTAGAGCTCTGTTTTACAATCCAACCTGTTTCCAAAACCAGTGCTCTGATACCAAAAAAAGACTTGTCACGACCCGACCCGAGACGAGACGGATCCCGCCCGCGCCGGATCGCGACGGAGAATAGCTAACCAGGATCTGGCTTTGGATTAGGTTACTGAACTGATCTTCCAAATTCTTAACTCAACAGAAGCACACAGAACAACAGAGCTACTAAAAACATCAAATGCAGCGGAACAAAACATCTATCTTTTCATTTCCTCAAAATAATCATCTACAGAACAGTACAAGGCTTTCAACAGAAAGAAAGACAGAACAGGAAAGCCATGACTGTACAAAAATTAAAAGTACAAAAGTACCTAATCTGATCAGACTCCGAAACCTAGTCCTGAACTTCCTTGCCCTTCCCAGAACCTGAAAACCACCAGAAAGCAAGGGTGAGCTCAACAGCTCAGCAAAGCAACAAACCACCAATCTAAATCCTCAGAAAACAAAACCCAACTTATCAGACAGAAATCAGATCAGAAGTCGGAACAGAATCGGAAATCAAAACTTACGGACAGATATCAGATCGCATCAGAGTCGTACAAATCGTATCAGAACAGAACAAATCACATCAGAGTCAGAAACAGAAATCAGAATCGTACGGATCGTATCATATCATAATCACAATTTCGTACAGAACAGAACAGATACAGAAAGTAGTACAGATACATATAGCTAAATGCCCTGACACTGACGGAATCTCTACGGATTCCGGCCCCTTATGCCTCCCTTCCCAGACACTGACTGAATCTCATAGGATTCAGGCCCCTTATGTCTCCCTTTGTGCTCACGGCACCAAAACAGATGTGCTTATAGCACCAAAACAGAATTCATCGGATCCGGAACAGAACAGATATCAGATTTCAGATTGAGCTCATTTCAGATTTCCCGTTTCACTAACTGAATCTCATAGGATCCAGGCCCTTATAACTCCCTTTTTATAGCTTATACACATAGCATTTCAATTCAGAAGAAATACGGACAATCAGAAATTACCCAAAAATCGGGCAGCACAACGGCAGTATACGGAATTTACACAAAAATTCCTGCAAAGAAAATTTACCGAATTCGCACAGAATACAGATATCAACATTTCAGAATCTTTATTCTACTGCACAGATAAATTCCAATTTCACAGAAAAATCCGGTCGGCTAAAAACACAGTCGAATCAAAAATACCCGGACGAAAATCTTCAGAAAATAACCAAAATGTGCACACTCGGCACGTCAACAATATACAGAAAGTTACGCGGTAAAAACTGAACCGATCAAAAGATACGGACGAAATTCGCTAACGGAAACAAAACCCGGACAGAATATACCGCCAAACACGACGGAACTGAAAATTGAGAAAGGTAGAATGTGCCTTACCTCGAGCACAGCAAATTCCTCAACAGTCACTTCGATCGAAAACGGCTCCGCGTCGTCCGAAAATCCACTTTTCTCCAAAATCCCACGACTTTCTCTCTCCTCAGATATTTATTTTTAATTTTCTGATTTTTCTCTCTCTTCAAAACGACTGAAATCAGCCTTATAATACACAGATCGGCCTGGCCGATCGCAGCATCGTCCCGGGACGATCTGACCAAAAGGATCGGCCTGGTCTCCCTTCAGGGCTATTGCAGGGACGATATTTTCTACAGTGCCGATCGGCCTGGCCGATGTCTCCAATCGGCCTGGACGATGCATGCAGAAAATCACCTGGAGCAAAACTGGGCAAAAACTGGAGATGAATTCCACTGATCGTCCCAGGACGATCCCAGATCGTCCTGGACGATACTGGAGCAGATCTTGATATTACATTTGAAGAGTTCTGAGTAATTAACAACGCATACATGGGTGCTTGTTCTTTCCAACATTGCAGCAGATTTGATCCTGATACAAGATGCATTGCACTTGAGTTTGAGGTACTAGTTCCGGTCAGGCTATCACCTGAGCTAGGCAATAGACGAAAGCGACGACCCTTCCATTCAATAGTATAGATATTTGCACGGCAATCGTATTGGGCCCCCACGTCGAACTGCCAAGGTCTGCCCAAAATGAGGTGGCAAACATCCATGTCGACGATGTCGCAAACCACCTCGCACACGTAGTGTTTGCCAATAGAAAAACTGAGACGGCACGATTTCGTGACTGCAATTTCCACACCTTTCTTTACCCAGCTTATTTTATACAGATTGGCCCTCTTGGAAGTCTTCAGCTGTAGATTGTGAACCACCGAACGTGAGACAACGTTCTCGGTACATCCACTATCGACGAGGAGTTCACAAACTTTTCCTACAATTGTGCATCTGGTCCAAAATAGTGCATGCCTTTGTGACTTCAGGCTCTGTCTGGGTGCTAATAAGAGCCGTTCGAGCACCGCAATTAGGGGTTCTCCATCGTCAGCGTACACATCCTCCACTTCTTCTTCACTGGCGGAGTCAATTTCTACTGAATCGCTGTCATCTCCCACTTCCGCAAAGTTGGCTTGTTTTCATTGAGGGCATTCGTTGGATTTATGACTCTACTGAAAACAACGAAAACATTTAATAGTAGATGGTTTAGCATATGGGTTGTCTCTACCTTGAGGTTTTGCTTTCAGCTGGGTGTTCGTCTCCGCAGTGGCATTTGGGACAACGGCCGGACTAGTGTTTGTAGCTGAAACTTGAGGTGATTTGTCTGTCGGTGAGAATGTTTTGTTGTAAGTGGTTCTTGGTTCATTCCACAGCTTCCGATTGTAGGTAGTCTTAGACCGGCTTTGTTGCATCTCCGCTTTCATGGCAAAATTCACAGCCTGAGACAGAGACCATACGGAGTTCAATTCGAGTTTGTTCTGAATGCTTTCCTTGAGGCCGCCGATATAGCGAGCTACCAATTGGTTGGCCGACTCGCTCAGATTGTTTCGTGCACTCAATCTGTTGAATTCTTCGGTATATTCACTGACAGAGCGGTTCCCTTGCTCGCAATGTTGATACCGCATATAGAGAATTTGTTCATAATCAGCGGGTCAAAATTGGGCGCGCAAAAGTTGCTTCATACTATTCCAATTTCGAACCAGCCCCTTGCCACCACGCTGTCTCAATTGTAGAGTTTGAGCCCACCAAGCACTAGCTCCCCCTTTCAACCTACAAGCAACATACTTCACCTGCTTGTTAGGATCAATTTCCATATAATCAAAAAAAATTTCGACAACCTTTTCCCAATCGAGATAATCCTCAATATGCAAATGACCATCAAAAAATGGAATATCAAGTTTAACTTTGAATTCGTTGTGACGATAATGCCTCTGTCTATGCTGGTCACGGAATTCAGGATCAAAGGGGTTACCAGAATCGTCTTCTCCAGAATCAGCTGGTGGAATACCTCTGTACAGCGGAATGTCCTCCTCTGAATCCGACAGCTCCTGTATAATTGCCGGATCGTGTTGCCATTGTCTGTCCATTGTCATTTCCCTTCTCCGCATAGGTCTGGTTTCTCTCGCTTGAAGCACTGGTCTGTGAATGCGGGGTAGAGGTGGTCGCGCCCGAAGGAGATTGAACTCGCGGCGGAACTCTACCGTCAATCGATGCACTTCGGCGGCGAGATCGTCTATTCGACGATTGGTGTTCTCCTGGTTTACCCATAGTGAATCGAGAGTCCGCGATTCTTCGGCTGCCGTTGCTTTGCCGTGATCTGCCATGGTTTCGGTGATCTCTGATACCAGTTCTGATGTCGTCGCCGGATCCGCCGAAACCTGCGTGAAAGGATCGCAAGCCGCAACAATGGAACAGGGAAACAGAGCTGTATGCTCCAGGTTTTGTATATTGATAAAAGGGATAAAAGTTGTCTAACAAGCTCCCGGCTGTCCTCCTCATATATGTATCTTTTCTATATTTTTTTAAAATAAACAGAAAATACTATAAAAGCAAAAGTCAACAGTAAAGCAAACTATTGGAGCAATAAGGAGAAATGGAATAATCGGTAGTGGATAGCGTATCTGGCCGTTAGTCAAGGTTGTGATGTGCCGCGGGAGTAGTATAGTGCATCATCGTTAATGTCGCAGGAACTAGCAGCAAGCTATGATTAAAGGCATCTTCAATCGAACGGCAAAAGCGTGTCGTTCTCTCGTTCGTGAAAAATCTGACATTAATATTGGCATCGCTCTATTCACAAATGCATTTTTGGTAGAAACAGAGAAAGCGGAGGAGAGAAAGGCTAACATTTTTTGTTGAGAAAGAATATACATGGAATATTCTTTTTTGTGTTAAGAAATAGAGTTCGATTGGATATGAATTACTGCATTTTGAGTGGAAAATGAGTTTTTCGGTTGGAGATGATATAAGCAAGGGAGTGAGCAAGTGGTCAAATTTGATAGTCTAACGTTGCAACGATTTGCAAACTCACTCGGGGCAAATCCGGACACATCAAGTTGAATTGAGGGGGATTAAAAATTTATCAATAAATAACTTTCATTTTATTTATGATCGAATGCCTGAAATTTAAAAAATTTCTTCATTTTGATTTACTCTATACTCTTAATACATCATGACAATAAACCCCCAAGACACCTAAGTATTCAAATAATATATGAAACAACAAAATGTCATATAAGGATCATTTGATTGTGCGTTTAATATTTCGATAAAAAATACCATAATTCTCACTCATAAAATATCAATACATAAAATATTTCTATATATTTATAAAAAGATTAAAAAAATCCATTATCATGAATAATTTATATGCATATACCTGCTAACTTATATAATCGCTTATCAATATTGATGCTTGCCATCATCTATTGCCTAATGCTAGTAGTTGAATGCTCATTAGTGGTCATCATCATTTATTGTTTGATACTAATCATTATCACTCATACAATGATGTCAACCGTCAGCCAAAATTAACACTTTCCATCATATCTCGAATAATATCGATCACCAACTAACATCGACAACCATCATCATCAAACACCTACTAATGATTTATATTTTTTAGTCACTAACATCCATCTTCCAAGTTACTTGTTCTAGCCTTATATCAAAATTGTGACTACGTTAACCGCTAGTCTTAAATGATTATAAAGCTAATATTCATTATTCACAAACATTCTTTTTATTTCCGTAATTCTATCTATCATTTTATTAAGAGAATAACTAAGCTAATATTATAGCATTGTTGGACTTCTGACTTTCTTCGTCGATCATAGCTTTAGTGTTATTAATGACTCAAATTTAATGTGCAATATTTATATTCGTCGTCATATAATCTCTTGTCATATTAGGAGAACAATCAAATTAACCTTTCCATCATTGCCCAACTTTCTACGACAATCATTGCCCTATGCATGCAAATGTTGAATGTATGTTTTCTCAAATGTTAAATCTCTTTATATAATGAGAATGATCAAGTTTTTGGCATGTAATTTGGTATTGTCTGCTTATGAACAATGCTTTATGTATGATTTCTTAATGGCTTGATCTCCCCTCCTATCGCGAGAAAAACTAAGCCAAATGTTAGCTATCAACAAATTTTCAACATTTTTGGTTGATCGTTGCCTAATGCATGTTAATAACTAACATTTGAAGCTCATTTTCTTTTTACTTGATGTCCCCTTCTATGATAATAATAAAAAAATTGATTTCCCACCGTTGTCCAACACCTTTAATATTTTTTGTTAACCATCAACCCATTATATGTTATAGTCTTGTGTTTCGCAAAACTTTTACCTATTTTTATACATTATTAAAAACTATACGTTATCTTAATTTTTTATAGCATACTTATCATGATACTAAAGATCACGTATGTACAGAACAAGTTGTTTTTTTGCGTAAATATATATAATGATCAATAATTAAATAGTTTTAACAATTATCAATAAGCTTAAAATTTTTATTCATAAAATTGTCAATAACTTTATACCAATTATTTGAGAACAATGATACTTAAAATAGAGGTTTTGGGCCTCAGTGAATTTAAAATTGGCATAATTGTTAAAATCAAATTGATTTATAAATCCATTTTCATTAAAAAAAAAACAAAGCAAATGCACTTTAGTAAAGTATTATCTAAAATTTATTGTTAACATAAAAAAGGACATATATAAAATATTATAAAATAAAATCTAAAAGAATGCATGAAAAAAAAGAACTATATATAAAAAATTAGCTTCAATTATAATTTTCACAATATATATTATATGAGAGGAAATTTACATATAAATCACTAAATTTTTATGTATTTACATATTTAATATTTTACTCCTTATATTTATTTATGTTGCATTATATTTTTGAAGTTATTTAGCCGCTAAGATATTATAAAGATGTCTCCAACCATCAACACTTGCAATCATTGGTCATAACTAAAGCTGTTATTGAAAATAGAGGCCCCATTTGGGCCCCATAGCGTTCTAAACTGGGCCTTCTAGCATATTATTGCATAATACCCAGAGGCTAAAGGTTAGACCTGCCGGCCCATTTCAGAATACATCTTGTTAACCATTAAAATGTTTTACAAAAAAAAAAAAAAAACTACTTTAACTAAATTAAATTTAAAATAAAAAAATAAATTTTATTTAATGTTAATTTGATTGGAGGCAAGGGATTTAAACATTGGAGATAATTTCTTTATTTTTTATTTTTTATTTATTGATGAAAGTTAAATGTTAGTAGTTTTTCATTTTTAAATTTTGCCTTCATCTAGCTAAAATGAATTTTAATTATGAGAGTTTATGAGTAGACTTTATTTTTATAAATAATATTAAAAATAGAGAAATTATTATGTGCGGACACCAGACTATCCGGAGGCGAATCAGAATATGCCACATCACCCAGTACACAACCACGGTACACAAAAAAACAAGTGACACCGGACTGTCCGAAGGCGAATCAGAATATACCACATCACTCAGTGCACAACCACGGTACACAACAAACAGGTGACGTGGTGCATTCTGAATCACCACCGAACAGCACAGAATAATTTCACTTATATATAATAGTGAAAATTAGAAAAATGCTCTTAAAATCTATCTTCAGTCTAAGTTAGATCTCTTATTTTTGTAGAATGCTTATTAAAGAAAGAAAGTTATTGATGACACATTTTAAACTGAATCGTAATTCAATAAAGGTTGTTGGAGTGGGAATTGCGGGACCTCAACATACAAAAATTTTGATATTTTGTTTATTTCCTTTAATTTTAATTTTAATTTTATTTTATTTTATGATCATTGAGGAGGCAAAAAGAGAACTAGACAAGAAGCTAAAAAGAGGATCGCCAAATACATCCCAACAAAGATTTCAACTGTTGAAGGAGCAAAAGAACAAATACAAAACCAAAAGCACTGTTGGGAAAAAGGTAGATCAGAGAAAAATAAAATAAAATAAAAATCAAAGTGAAAATAGATGAAAAGTGTGGGGCCAAAAGGAATCTATGAAAAAAGAGTTTGTTCTTTTCCTGAAGAATTTTTGGTGCTTTAATTATGAGAAGTTATATTGCTTTCATTTCTTGATGTGTTCATGTCTTCATCATCCATCATTTTTTTCTGTTTGTTCTTTCTCATCTTTTTTAGATGCCGAATGTCTACAATGATAGAAATGCCAAATAATATTATGTTTAGATTGATGCCATACAATTATTTATTTAATAGCTAATATGGAAAAAAAAGTAAAATTTTATATATATTTGAATCATTGGATTTGAGCTTCACCGATCATCACTAAGGTTTTGTTTATGACAGCTTTAGACCATTATTTTTTTCATACTTTAAAGAGATTTTTGTGCTAAAAAGTAGCTTTACAAAGCAATAAGAAAGCTGTCACAAACGAAGTCTGAATGATATGAATCTTGAATATAAAATGTATCATATCTTAGAACAGAACTTTATGTTGCAACATAGGAAAAATTATCCTGTTCAGAGACCGATGCAGAATGTCGTCCGGAGATCAACCATAATGCGTCATGTCAGTGGTACTGAGCCGCAGTATCGAGCGAATGGGTGAAGTGGCGCATTCTGATTGGCATTCGAATGACGTTCAGTGTGCGCACAAAACAATTAATGACGCTCTATTATTTTGCCTGTGGCAGTCTGCCTACTAACTTAATTTCCTACACCATTCCCAAGAGAGAGAAGAAAAGAGAAAATATTGATAAAAATTTTAAACTTTTTTTGGTACTTTTCTTAAAATGTTTTTTAACAAAATCTTGAACTAAATTTCTCCATATATAAAATTTATGAGGGATAGAATTATGTCACGATATTATGATATGATTTATTTCATGGTAAATTTTAAAATCATTTGGCTTTCTTGACATTAAAATTGTGTATGCTAAAATTTTAAATTAATCATGAGATAAATTATGTCATAATATTTCAGAGATATGGATCTTTCTTTCAATTTATGCTTAGCAAACAACATTTTTAGAAAAAATTATAAATAAAGAAAGGCAGCGTTCTTCTGAAACACAATCTAAAGGAACCGATTACAGTCAGAAATCTGCTGCACCGCAATCACAATATATTAAACAAAAAACCTGCAGCCTATAACATAAAAAAACCAATTTAAAAAGCCCAACTAAAATAATAATAGTCAATTTGACTTCTCTTGCAGGATAGAAACTTCATAGCCACCTCCCCCCAAAACATAAGCTCATTACAGAGCAACTTCAAATAAAGAAATTATAGCGAAGGCACAAATAGGGGTTTATTAAAAAACTTTACAAAAATTATATTTCAGTTCAATTTATCGAGCCGAATTCGAGCATCTTATACGAGCTCGAACTAACGAGTCAAACTCGAACCAAAATTTAAAAATTCAAGTAAGCTCGAGTTGGATCCCCTTATATATTAGGCGTGTCGAGCTTGAGCTCGATAGAACTAGAACTTAACTCGACTCATTTGCACTGTTGGACACAATTTTTAAAGCCTGGAGCTACCAATCCAAATTTACAGAGCTTTAAGTTTCATTTGGGACGGCTTTCTTACTGCTTCTTAAATCAACTTTTTATTTATGTCCGCCTCATCATTCTTCTTTCAATTAAAATTTTTATATTAAAAAGTTATTTTAAGAAGCAGTAAGAAAACCGTCCCGCGCGAAGCCTTATGCTTTGTTTGGGGCGGCTTTTGTACTGCTTCTTAAAACAATTTTTTAATATAAAAATTAATTTTTTTTACTAAAAAACTGCTTTAAGAAATAGTAAGAAAGTCATCTCAAATAAAATCTTAGTAGATAACTTTTTTATTGCTTATTAAAAAAATATTTTAAAAAATAATAAAAAATTATCCTAAATAAAATCTCAAGCTTTATTTGGGATTGGCTTTCTCATGCTTCATAATGCTTTTAATTAAGAGCTTTTGCGAAGCTACGTGCATTATGAAGGTACACACAACCAATCAAGAATTGACTCCTGGCATATTTATATACTCATCAAATCATTTCTCCAGTTATTCTCCCGCTGGATTCCATGCCAGAATCATTAACAAAAATACAAAAAATAATTAATGAACTTTGTGCACTAAGTCCTTAACAAAATGTATTTATTTTTTTATTTGAATTTAAGCAGGTAGAAATTGCATGAATTTACGTTCATTATAAATATTTTTAAAATTACAAATAATTCTAATTAAAATTTAAAATTAATGCAATTATAAATATTTTTATATTAAAATTATAAATAATTCTAATTAAATTTCATAAGAATATTCTTATCTCTCTGATGACCTATGTTAAGATATATATAAGTAGATTAAAAAAGATTTTATTTGAAAGTATTAGAAATAAAATTTTTTATTAGATTTAAAAATTCACCATACGTAAAAATTTGATGTTATTGTTGTAATAATGATAGTTAAAAATCTTTTAAATTACCTTTCAATTATCCAAATTGATCCGACAAAATTTGATGACATAGTTCAATTCCGGTTAATAATGTAAATACATAAGAAAAAAAGAAAAAGCAAAAATAATGTAATAGGAAAAATTAAAATCATATTTTATTTTTAGGTTTTTTTTTTTTTTTTTTTTTTTCTTCACAAGGAGGCTCGCTCATTCCTATCCCATTCCTCCACTCCATCTTCCTCTTCTTCTCCGGTGGAGTTCGCCGGCCGCCACGCCGACGCTGTAAGAAGGGATAGATCCTTCCATCCCAATTTCAACCTCCCTCCTTCCTCCGCCAACGTGTACCCTTTCCACGGCACCATGCCTAAAAGTAAGCTCGCCTGAGCAGCCGGACATCCGGCGAGCGATACTGGCCGGAAACCGACTCGCCGGAGCTCATCCCCCCATCTTTCCACCCTTACCTCCCCGGTCCTCTTCGGCCCACCTACCGCCACTATGTTTCTTATCTCCCCACCCAAAACGCCTCTCTCCACTTCCCATCTCTCTTCCCCGCCACCTCCTCCATCCCCAATCGCGTCAAACAGAGCAGAGTAGTAATGCAGTGCTTCGACAAACCTGCCAAGGAATCCGCCGCAGCTGCCACGGCCGAGATCCTGTTCGACGACGGTGAAGAGACGGGGACGTAGGGACAATAAGAATTGTGCGGCTGCGAGATCTGATCCGGTGACGTCGTAGAGACAATGCTGAGTCCAATGAACGACGGTGGCTTCGGCAGGGTCGCGGTGGCGGAAAGGAGTAAAATCGGTTGCGAGGTCAGCGATCTTGCCTTCAAGCGGGGTGAATTGAAAGGGGAGGTTGAGGGAAGCCGCGAAATCAGCTAATCGACGGCCAGTGGCTTCGAGGAGATCGGAATCAGGGCCGATTCCGGTGATTCGAATGGATTCGATGGGGCGAGGACGAGATGCGAGGATGTGGAAGAGACCCGGCCATTGAAGGCCCTGCATAATGTCGAAATCGACGATGTGGAGACGGGAGAAGGAGTGGATGGATTGGAAGATGGCCTGGTTGGAGGTGAAGTGGGAGAATTTAATGAGAGGGGTGAGGGAGTTAAGGAGATGGAAGGATCGGGGGATGCGGTGGGTTACGGTTAGAGTTTTGAGAGGAAGCGGCGAGTAGGAAGAGAGGTAGGAGGAGAGGATGCGGGCGCGGAGGGCGTCGGAGAAATAAGCCGCGACTCGTTCGGGGGAGGAGCCGAAGGGGGAGGAGAGGGAGGTGATTTCTGGAAGGAGAGTTAGGGCGTCGGAGAGATTATCAACTGCCACGGATTCGGCGCATTGGAGCAGGAGGCTGAGAAGACGGAGTCCACGGGATTCGATCTCCGGCGAGTCGGCTGCGGGTGGGGCTGTTGAGATGTCGAGGTTGGGGTGTTTGAGGGGGCGGGGGTCGTCGGAGGAGGACGGGGAGGAGGAACGCTTGGAGGTCACCGGAGCGGCTTCGGAGGAGGAGGTGGCGGTGGGATTGATCGGGGATTGGGGGAGGAGGCTTTGGAGCATGATGGAAGGGATTCCGGGTTCCAGGATTGGGGAAATGGAAGAGAGAGAGAGAGGTGCTGCCGAAGTGAGTTGGAAGGAGGGAAAAAAAGAGTTATTATAATAATATAATTAACCAAATTAGTTAGGATTTTATTAGAGATGTGCCTTAATAGATTAAGCTCAAAATAAGTTGGTGTTATAGTGAGATTAGGCTCTTTTTTATCATTATATTATAGAAAACTCAATCTAATCATAGTCCGGGCAACCCCTCAACGCTTGCCCATTCGGAGTTTAGACTCAGCCGCGACAGTGCTCACACATTCGGGTTTACAATCCTCGCTTGCATCACCCGTTCGTAGGTCTGGTCGTGTCAATTCGGTAACTCGCTCGGGTTAGATTCGGGTTGAAATTTCTGACTAGTTTGTAAAATCGGGTTGGGATAGGTTGGGATAGAGTCAACCTGTTTGGACTCGGGTCAATTCGAATTGTACCCAAACTCAACCCGTTGACCCGTTTTGACAACCCTACTCAAATCTTTAAAAAAAAAAACACTGTTGCGAGCTAGAATATACACTGCAATAGAGCTAAAATCCTACCTCAGAAAAATAACTTGGTCATTTTGGTTACAAAAAATTGTTTTCTATCATAGAAGTTTTTCTTTAAAACAATGAAAAAGAAGTATTCAAATGATATTTTGATTAGTATCTGAAAAGCAAAGTAGTAAAACAGGAATTAGGGGTCATTTTGGTCAACCCGAATCAGACCCGTTTTTTAAACGGGTCGAATCCGAGAACCCAAACCTGACCCGTTTTGAAAACGGGTCGGGTCTAACCCGAAAATTCCGGGTCGGATTTTCGTGTCGTGTCAAATATTGACACCCATATGTATAATTGCAGCGAATGTATTAATTGAAAATAATATGATATAACTTTGAAGTTTTTTGAATTTGGCATCTAACTGTCTTTATTTGTGAATTTAGCATCTAAATATTTTTAGTTGTAATATAACCACTCAAATTAAGGGTATCAATATTTGACTTGATCCGAAACCTGGCTTGATTTTGTCCCGGAAAATTCGGTGTTCAGGTCAAACAGCATGGCAAATGGGTTGGGTTCGAGTTCAAGATTTCGACCTATTTACAAATTCGGGTCGAATTTGGGTTGACCTGATAACCCGAAACTGACACGGAATGGACTCGCCCTAGCCCCCACCCCTAGCCCGCGTCCCATACTAGTGTGATTCGTGTCTGGGCTACTGCACCTGCGGTCGTGTTGACCTCACAAGCAGCTTGCACAACCTCGTCTGAAGTGCGATTAGTTTCCCCCACCCAGCCTGTGTTCTGGTCCCGAAACTGCATGGCCGCATCCGGGCGTCCCGCACTAGTGTGAGTCGCTAGCCTCACATGCAGCTCGAGCTTAGTCGTCATACTCACCCCCAACAACCCAGACCACATCCAAGCGATCCCACAACGCTCAGGCATTTAGAGTTCGAACTCAACGCGACAGTGCTCACACATTCGGGCTCGTGATCCTCGCTTGCATCATGCGTTTGTGGGTCTGGTCATGTTAATCTGATAACCCACTCGGGTCGGGTTCAGGTTGAAATTCATAACTCACTTATAAAATCGGGTCGGGATATGATCAACCCATTTGAACCCGGATCAATTTGGGTTGGACTTGAACCCGACCCGTTGGCCCATTTTGACACCCCTACTCAAATCTCAAAAAAGCACAATGAAATTCTTATCCAGATTTTTCACTTTCATTAAAATTTAAAAGAATTGATAATAGCCCACGAAATTAAAAAGATTCATTAAATAGTTCATTTTTTTAGTTATATATTAATTTCACATATAGTCAAATTATGAATATTAAATCCCTACTTTTTGCTATTATTCTATGATTATTGTGACCTAGTTAATATTGATAATTTTCTTTTTTTTTTAATTGAGTCGTATTAATTATTAGACACATGGATTAAAAAATAAATTAAATCTAATTTTTTATGAAATAAAATATTAATCAATATTCATTTTACCTAATGAGATAGGATCACTTATTATAGGGGGGAGAGAGACTTGGTGAGGCCTTTGATTTATTGTTCAGATGCTTGCAATTTGAATATTTTAGGAGCAGTTTATTGTATAATAGTCAAATCTTTATACTAATTATTGAACCATCATCTTCCTATTCTATTAGTTAAATCGATCTTTATCTAAATATTTAATTTTATAATAAAACATCAACATGTTACACGCAAATGAACAGTTGATAGATCATTCACATATATATTTTTAATAGGTATTCTATTTTTAAATATTTATGATTTTGATGATATGTGCAAATTCTTCTTAGATTTTTATTATGAATTTTAATATTTTATTGATCTTTTGTAATTTAGCAAAATGACAATCTTTGCATATTAAACTCTATCCACAATTCACTCTTTTTTTTTTTTCCAATAATGATAATCCTCATAACTACATATATGAGATATATGATTTAATTGTTTCATCTCTTGGTGAAATTAATTACCATTTCAATCAGACGGCCAAAATAAAATTGATAGATTAATTGAAATTTAATTCGACTAATTTGATTTCATTAATTTGGTGGTCTTACTAAGTAGATGAATTGAAGTTTATGCATTAAATTGGACATGATAAAAAGAATGTTTATTAGTAATTTAGACATTTAGACATTTGTGCTTTCTGATTTTAAAATATAAAATATAATATTTTTTTATTAACTTAGAGAAATGGGATTATTGAATAACAAAAATTACCTTGATTTAGCATGAATCTTGAGGCATATTTAAATTGGAAACTTTCAAAATTAAAATTGGGACCATCCTAAGTCCGATCTAAGCTAGCTTACAAACAAATTGAACATCTCGACAAGATGAACCAAATGACACCAAAATTGGTCATATCTGAGTCCAAATGGGCTTGAATCAAAGGGCCAAAGCATATTTGGAAGCTTCAAAGTATTAATTTGGTAATAAAATAAAATCAAAATATGGCATGCTTATAGTCGAATGGAGCGGCCAGACGAGAAAAATCAAATGATCCCAATATCACTTAATTCTTACATCATTAAGAAATTTAAATATTTGATGAAAGCTCTTTAATCGAATGAATTAATATGGATAGTTTGATGGAGAACACTCCAACATTTTTTATATTTTCTCTACATTTACAGAGCATGATACTCACAAAAATTTATAAATATGTCATAATTCTTCACATGAGAGGAGGAGTAAAGAGAGAGAACAAGAGAGAACTCTCTAACATTTTCTAGCTATCGTCATCGTTGCCGAACACTAGTTATTACTGTTGACAGCCACTAGCATGCATAAAATATATTTACTCTCTCCAAAGTACTAACAAGAGTTAGCCCTGCTTTTGGGTGTAAACATCCATCCGTGGGCACTTAAAACCCCTATTAGAAGAATCAAACCCTGTTGTTGGATATAAAAGTTCATATGTGAACATCTCTAATTAATCCTTATTGGGAAAATCAAACCCAAGTATTGGGCATTAATTGTTATTATACGAACTCTTAATTTTGTACTATCCCTCTTCTTCAAGAGTGAAGAAAGGAGGATCTTTATATCACTTACTACGTAGTAAAATTTACACATGAGCCAGGCCGAGTGATTCTTTCATTTCCTGATTTTTCACGTATGTAGTAGAGCGTTACTACATACACTCTACTGACTCAAATTTTCTAGCATGCAACACTTTGAAAAAAAAAAAACCCTCAATATATTGTCTTCCAAAAATACTCAGTATATTATCGTTTAACTAACATTTAATGACACATATCATCCATTGTCACTGGACATCTAATGTCAATTGTTCAGTATTTGATTCTCATTGCTTAGAGTTTGTCATCCGTGTGTGATCCTCGTCACCAATGCCCGACATTAGACACCTATTGAAGCTTAATCATTATTCATTAACATTAGATATCACTCCGTTGACTAGTCATTCCCTCTCTAGCTATTCGTAAAAAGATAACATTCGACTCACCATACTAACACATTTGCACCATATTCTCCCCAAAAAAATTGGAGGCCTAGCTTCTAGAGTTCTAGCCTAGGTCTTAACATTTTATAAATGCTAGAAAGTTTGATTGTATCATTATTTTTTCTTATATATTTTTCTCTACCTTCAAAGCTTAAAACATTAAAATTTTCACCCTTTCAACTTATATATATATATATATATATATATATATATATATATATATATATATATATATATATATATATATATATATATATATATATATATATATAATTTTGTAATTATCATACCATGATTTTACTAATTTACAATTAATATGATCTAAAATAAAAGTTAGATAAGACAATTTAATTTTACTATACTGATTAGTGAATTAAAAAATTTCTAAATGAGCAACACGTTATTGTGTCTAGAGGAAAACAACAATAATTACATGTTAGTGGGGCCAAAATATAAAATTATTACGTGCTATTTTACTAAATATATTATAAAAGTCGTCCACATCTGCAGGTAGAAAATCCAGCAGGTTGCCGTGGCATAGACGGCGTCAATTTATTGCCGTCAGCACGGGGTAGCGGCCGTCGGGTTGTCTCGAGCTTGGATTTATCCTCGTCCGTTTCTCTCTCTCTCTCTCTCTCTTATTTATTTATTTTTGTTTCTGAGCCTAAAGACCAAAATAATTATTGAAATAATTCAGGCCTCAGCCGGTTTTTTTATTGGTTCGGTTCGGTTTTTTAATTGGTGGGGCCCACCTCAAGTGTTGACTAACGTTGATTTATTAATATTTTTTTTAAAGAGTCACTTTGGAACAGCCGTTATTATCTGTAAAATTAGGATAGATTTAAGACAAATTTTAATATTTAATTTGGCTGATAATTATTTTTTTTTAAATGATGATAAAAAACCATAAAAGTATGCTCCAATGTTTACTATTATAGGCATAACCTTCTTTATTAAATAGTAGGTTATAGATTTTACATGAAAAGGTTCAAGTAGCTAGCTCTACTGACGGGCCTTAGATAGTTTGGTCACATAAAATATTGGCCTTCCGATGGCCTTATTAGAAGAGTAGATATATTAGATCTATTCTATGTTAAGAGACATAAGTAGATCTAATAAAACTTCACTAGAAAATATTAGAAATGATATGTTTTTATTATATTTAAATGAGAATTTGACCATTAATAAAAAATAATGGAGAAAGAATGATTCATATAATCGATCCTATGTAGTGTGATAACGGCTTGTTGTTGTTTTTTGTTGTACGCTATAGATATTATCACTCATTATAATTTTTTTATTTGACTTAGGTTTCGTTTGAGACAGCTTTTTTGCTACCTTCTAAAATGACTTTCTTGTACAAAAATTTCTAATACACGAAATTTTTGTACTAAGAAGCTATTTTAGAAAGCATGAAAAAAGCTGTCTCAAACGAAGCCTCAATCTTTAAATGAATATATTGCTAAAGAAAGCTCATTATTTATACCCCAAATGATTATTTGAGGAGCAAAAGATCGAAGACAAGTGGTATTATTTATGTTGATTTAGTTTTAATAAATATGACCTCTTAATTTTATTTTAATTTTATAATTATGCCCCAAAACTCCCCTTCTATGCACAATGAAGAAAAAATTTATTTAAAAATGAAACCTCAAGAAACTTTGTAATATTTATAGTAAATTATGGAAATTAAGAAGCCACTAAGTCATTGATCGATGTAGTCAATGCCAATTAGAAGGCCATTTGAATATTAGTAGTTTGAATTTAAATCTTCAGTGATTTGGATTTATGAAATACTCCAAAATAAGAGTAATCAATATGTTATTTTATGAGAGTACTGAGGTCTACATGTATGGAATCTTTAATTAGAAAAACAAGCAAAAAATATATTTATAATTTTTGGAGATGGCTATAGTTGATGGTGACTTAAGCAATTTGGTATGATATCTCATCAATAATTATAGATAAATAAATGTATTATATTAGATTCAATAATTATATTATTTAGTTTTTAAATCAAAAGAAAATCAAATCAGAGTATAAACTTTTGCTGTGTTCAAATTGAAAATTTGTATATGATCGTCATGAGAAGAAAAATTCTATCATATCAATATCAAAAATTTAGTGAACTTCAATAATATATAGACCATATATATATAAATATATATATATATATATATATATATATAAATATATATATATTTATATGTATAGGTTTATTATTCCATTCATATGCCATTACTCCTATGATTTACATGTGAATTTGTGCAAATTATCACTTTGGTGGAGCATAATTCATAATTTTATTAATTTGAAATATTTTAACTGTTTTATTTTATTCACATTTACAATATTTACCAAAATTTAATTTGATAGCACATGGCTCAATAATTTGCTATTGGCCCACCTCAATTGAAGAATCTTTGAGTCTACATCATTGCAAATAATATAATTGTTGTATCCTCTTACAAAAATTAGAAAAGTAAATAATATTTTCATAGTGGTAGAGTGAGAAGAAGATGCCAAAATACACAAAAGCCAGCAATGTATTGCGCAAAATTAATGCTTGAAGGCAAAGTTTCCAATAGAAAATTTTACATATTTTTCAATAAGCCCAAAACATACATTAATTTACATTTTTATGTGAAAATATATTACAATTGTACCTTCGGAATTGCATCAAATAAATATTTGTTAAATAATATTTCATTTTTTAATTGCATATAGTTTTATAATTTGTTTTATAATGCTTCCAAATTTTAATTTTAAGAAAAATAATCAAGAAATTATGCCAATTTTTCACCTAAATAATATTTTTTTCTAGAAAAATATGCACATAACTATATTCAAGAATTTTTAATTAGCCTGAATAATTTTATTTTCCTTACCATCTTCTTCTAATCCAAAAAAAAAAATGAAGGAAAAAAAAAACTAGTGAATTTTATATGCGATATTAATTTAACCCTCATATATGAAAATTTATTATTGCTGACATAAAAAATTAAGGAAAATGATCTTTGGTTTGATAGAAATTAAATAATAAATTATATTATATATTTTTTTTGTCATAAAAATAGATTCACGATGATATTGAAATTCATTATATTTGTTTTAATTTACAATTTTTAAAAATGATTAACAAAGATCTTATTTAAAGTTATGTTTAACCATAGAAATATTTTAATTGAGGGTAATTTTGTAAAAATTAAATTACTATGGAGACATATGCCCATTTTATTTTTTTCATTTGAATTTTGTATTTTATTTATTTATCTGTCCTTCTCGGAATAAAAAATGAAAATAAATCGGTCAAATCATGCAAAAAATAATCATAAAAATAAATTTTGTAGGTAAATATGATTTTTATATATATTTTGAATGATAGCTCTTTTATTTCTTAGTTATTATAATATTATAATCAGTCTAAAAATAGGAGAAAATAATTTGTAAGTCAAATGAAAATAATTACGAACTTTGACATTTGTAATTGCATGGCATTAAAAAATAATTAATTCATTAATCCAGTTAATTAACATTGATTAAATAGTGTTCCCTATGACTTAAAAATAAGCTCAGTTATATTTTATTACTTAGGTTTTGGGATCATTTTTTTAATTGTTTTGATTTCAAATCGCAACCACAATTTTTATTTGGCTATTATTATTTTTATTCTTAAAAAAAAAAATTTATACTAGAAATTGCTTCCTACAATAGTTTTAAAATTTTTTCCTCTCTAAAATAGTTTTATAAAATAATTAGAAAGTTGTTCCAAATGAAGTCTTAGTTGAAGAATATAAAACTGCATAAAATTATGGCCTTTTACTTTTGGGCTGCCAAAGTGAAGCCCATGTGAACTATTTATAGTGGGCCAATTAATTATTATATGATAGGCCTTCTGGACTTTAACACTTCCCTATACAAGGTGATCGAAAGTAAACTAATCACACTAACCAATTTATTAAAGATAAGGGTATAAAACTGCATAAAATTATGGCCTTTTACTTTTGGGCTGCCAAAGTGAAGCCCATGTGAACTATTTATAGTGGGCCAATTAATTATTATATGATAGGCCTTCTGGACTTTAACACTTCCCTATACAAGGTGATCGAAAGTAAACTAATCACCTTATTTTTAATAGGACTAACCAATTTATTAAAGATAAGGGTAGGGCTGATAAGTTTATTTAAAATTTTAAAAAATATTTGAATATTAATATATTGAGTTCAAATTAAGTTCAAATACATACAAAACAACATATGATCTAGGGAATCAACACATAATGTTTGATGGACTGCTTGAAAATTTTGGCTAAAATTAGAAAAATAGTTTACTTTAAAAATTATAAATAAATAATCATTCTTCACATGAAGGGGAGGTAAATGGGGACTTGGAGTTAGGCTTGGACCTAAACAGGGAGAGAGCTCAAAGATCTAAATAAATTCAAAGCTCGATATAATGATCGACACTGGCAATCATCGTCATCAATTATCATCACTCGACCTCGTCTCTTATTGAGATTATTCAACTGCCATTGTTTGAATAACTTCTTCCTATCTCTATCACCTTCCACATAGCAATGTTGACGCACACTATTGCTAATAAAAAATGATGCATGCTATTGACACCAATGCTAATGCCCTATACTTTGTTACCATCATCACTAATAACTTCAATGCACGCCATCAACACCAATGTGGATGCCCACCAATTTTGTCACCCATTTTCTCTAAAAAACTCCAACATAAGTCGTCAACAATATATAGGCCCAATTAATGTTGTCAACACCAACAATGATGTATGCTAATTTCATCACCATCCATTGTTAATAACATTAATGCTTGCTATCTGTTAATAACATTAATGTTTGCTATCACTAAACTGTCACATACCAACCATCAACATCAACCTCAACATTACTAACAATGATGTCCATTCACCAACTTGGACATCACTCACCATCACCAGTAGCGCTTATACTTAATGTTGATATATCAATGCTTATGTTAGACTTCATGGTCTTTTGTCTCCCCTCATTTATGCATAACAATTAAGTATACAATAAATGACCATTGAAGATAACTCCAAAGTCTCAATACTCTTCCAAGTTCCAACTTCCATTATAAAAGCCATCATCCACAATTCATTTTATTATATTGTATCAACACCAATCCCAATTATAGAGAATGACATCATTTATAACCTAAAATATACACTAGTTATATAATTTCAACTAAGCAAGCCTCATTAATTTTTCTCTTTATGGGTGTGCACATAAAAAATATTATCTTCAAAAAGATGCTCTTAACCTATATTATATAATGATACTCTCTCTTCCTATCATAGTAAATTTTCTAGCACTCAATTATATAGGAATATCATAAATTACTTTTATTGTGTTTTATGATATTCCTTTTAATACTCACCACATTAAATTTTTATTCAATTTAGGTGTTAATGTCATTCAATGTAGCTGTGAATGCTCATTCAATTTATGGGTCAATGTGTACTCTTTTATTAGATAATTTTTACATCTATAAATATTGTACAAGCTCTTTTGTGTAAAATGTACTTTTCCTTCTCAATTACAATCTCTTATATGGTATTAGAGCCGCTAATCTCAATATGATTTTTCACCTTATTCTTCCAATGTTGGCTCCTCCTCCAATATCTCCTCCAAACCCAAGTGCTCAAATCTTAATCCCTCATCGCCATCAATACCAATATGCAAATTAAACTCACCCCATCCAACTACTTATCATGGTGATTTCAATTTAATACCATTCTTATTGAGTATAATCTTTTGGCATCTATAAATGGATCTTATCCATGCCCATCAACAACCTTAAATACAAGCATGGGCGGAGTTAGAAATTTTAATTTGTGAAGGCTTAAATTTCTTATTTTTTTAAATACTCTCAATCTTTTTGGGAGTTTTTTTTCTCCCTTTAAATTTAATATCAAATACTAATAGTGAAATAATATCTTAATCTATCAAAAATATACATATTTATTTTTTTAAAAAAATATTATATTCTATATTCTATATTCTATTAATTGCAAAAATATACAATTATATTATTTCACTTTAATTATTGAGATGTTTGTGTTATAAAAAAGAAATTTATAACATACATATGATTTATATTTGTGTGAAACCCCTTTATTTTGAGTTATCCTAAGGGCAATTTCAATCTTAAATTAAAGAAAATATATGTGGGCCTTTCATGAGAATGAGTTAGTAAAGTAAATAGATGTAGGCCTCTCATGTGTCTTACTCAATAAAAGAAAACTTTAAGTTTTAAATAATGTAAGCTTTCATTGGGTTGGTGGGTGCCCATGTAGTGGGCACCCGTGCCCCCAGGCCCCCACTTTAAATCCACCCTTAATTACAAGTGATGACAATGTTTCAAATCCTTCTTACTCACTATGGATTCGCATGATCAACTTATTCTTAATGGTATTGCCGGCTGTATCTCTCCTGACTTGATTCTATTTATTGCTTTATCTCATACTCAACATGTTATGACTATTCTTCAAAATCTATCCACGCATTCAAAAAATCCTATGATAGAAAACATTCACATTGGTGATGGTACTAGGCTTCCAATTACTCACACTGGCTCAACAACTATATTTTTTTTTCCACCAAATCATTCATCTTAAACAATATTTTTTGCATTCCCTCTATTAAAATGTAACTTTTTTTTTATTCACAATTTTCCTCAAATAATAATGTCTCTATGAAATTCTCACCTCATTCTTTTCATGTAAGACATTTGTACGAGAAACATACTAGTGCAAAGTAAAACTAAAGATGGTGTCTATGAGTGACCTCATTCATCATCTAATAAACCATAAAGTGTCATCTCTGCCACAAAAGCCTTAATTGATAAGTGGCATCTTCGCATTGGTCATCCATCCATTAAAATCCTACATTATCTAACATCTCATCAGAGTTTATCATTATATAACTCAAATGTGTCACAACTTATGTGTAATTCATGCTATTGTAATAAATCTCACAAGTTACCATTTCATTCTTACTCTATCACTAGTTACATCTGCTTGATGACTTGATGTGTTATATTTAGATGTTTGGACCTCTCATGTTCACTCACATGATGGATACACATATTATATTACTTTTTTTCGATCATTTTACTTGTTATACTTGGCTCTAAAAACTTAACATAAATATGAAGTTTGATGCATTTTTCTTTGATTTAAAACATTGGTAAAAAAATACTTTCAACTACCAATTATTTACCTACTCTGATAATGGTGGTGAGATTATCTCTCTTAAACCTCATCTTGCCTCTCATGTCATATTTCATCTCACCACCCCTCCTATACTCTGAAACATAATGGCTTGGCCAAACGTTGTCATTGTCATATTGTTGAAACATCACTTACTACATTATGCACATCTTCCCCTTCCCTTTCGGACACATGCTTTTATAATCACAACCTATCTTATTATACATTATATAAAACTCTCATTGCCCCCCTTCAATCGAAACCAGCATTAACCTCTGGACTCATATACCACCCAGTTTTTCTAAATCATCTTCTAATATGCATAATTCACAACAAACTGCTCACCTGCAAACTCCTCCCAATATCCAAATTCAAATTGATATTCAAACATATACTCATACCACAATTAATAATTCAAGATTTACACTCTTCATTGTCTAATAAAATTCATAAAAATATATCATTGACCACACCAAAAAAGGTCCATATATTGTCTAGTCTAGTCGTTTATATAATATTAATTACAACATCTCCAAATAACCTCTAATTATTTTAATCGGTTCCATAAACTTCAATGCAGTCGTTAAATAAAAATAAACCACCCTTGTCATTCTCTCCCGACAATTAATGTAAAATGATAAATCATTTGAATTTACATGCATTAAATACACCACAAATTTGTTTCCAATTAATGTCGTAAGTCCCACTCAAATTACCACATATAAAAATATACATATTAGCTCCATTTCTCTCACCTTCGGACCCAATCCCTCCAGCCTTCTCTCCCTCTTCCACAAGCCAAGCAACTCATCTAACCTTCGTCAATCTCGACATAGCTCTCGCAACTCTCTCCATTACTCAAAATGACATCTAGCTTCACCCTCAACTTCTTTTTCCCCCCACAACAATCATCATTTACAAAGTCGAGCAAAAAATAATATTAAAAAACCCCTCACCAAGCTCACTCTCACTACCTCTCTTTCACCCTCTCATGTGCCTAAACTAACCTCTATTTCACAAGTCATGAAACACCTTGAATGACATGATGCCATGTCAGAGAAGTTTATTGGTTTTTTACACAACACTTAGAATCGCGTTCCCTCGTCATCTATCACAAAATATTATTGATTGCAAATGGGTGTTTCACCTCAAACATAATCCTGATGGCTCTATCAATCGCTACAAAGCTCGTCTTGTAGCTAGTAGATTTCATCAATGCCAAGACATTGCTTATCACGGACATTTTGCCCAAGCATCAAATCAATAATGATTTGACTTATAGCATGACCCTCTCTAACAGCTAGCCACTTAAACAACTTGACATCAATAATGCATTTCTTCATAGTCATCTCACTAAAGATGTCTATATGCTTCAATAACCAGCATTTTAGGATTAAAATTACCCAATGCATGTATGCCACATACAACAGGCCATTTATGATCTCAAATAAGATCATAGAGCTTGGTATCAGCGACTTTATAATTTTCTTATATCCATCGATTTTGTTAACTCAAAGTTTGATACATCTTTATTTATTTACTCACAATAACATCTCACCATGTATATCTTAGATTATGTCGATGACATAATTCTTACATATAGTTATGCAAATCACCTTCAACAATTCATCAATAATCTTGCCTTACAATTCTCTATGAAGGACCTTGGAGATCTCTCCTACTTTCTTGGTGTTGAAGTCATTCCCTCCCCTCAAGGTCTCTTCATTTCTCAACACCAATAAATCCAAGATCTTCTAGAAAAAGACCCATATGGCCAATGCCAATGAAGTCACCTCTACCTTGTCTCCCAATCATATGCCAACTATTCTTGATGGCACACCCTCCCTCGATGCAATTAAATATTGATACGTCATCACAAAATCAGCTTGATTAGGCACGAATCTCGAAGCATAAGCTAGTTGGAAGCTTCAAAAATTAAATCCGGGAGTATATGAACTCCGATTTCAGCGAGCTTACAGTCAAACTGAGCGTCCCGGAAATACGAACCCAACGACACCAAGATCGACCCAATCCGAGTCCAAATGGGTCCAAATCATGGATCCGAAGCGCTGTTGGAAGGTTCAAACCACTATTTGAGTTACCAAACGGACTCTGATTTTGACGAGCTTATACTCGAATCGAACGGCTCGACGAGACGAATCCAACGAGCCCAAGATCACTAAATTCCGACATCACTAAGGCATTCAAATGACCAATGAACGGTGTACGATCGTAGGATTCAGCATCGGCCGTCCATTCGACCACTCCTTATTCGCCCTTGATCTCACACCTATTTACAAGCCATGCCACTCCAGAAAATCTATAAATAGAGCCCTCATTCTTCACAAGAGAGGATCCAAGCAAGAGAGAGAAGAAGAGAAGAGAAGGAAGGAGTTCCTCCTCGACAGCCGCCGAACCACCGTCGGACCACCGCAGAACCTCGCCGGACCACCGCAGGAATCTCGTCGGACCACCGCTGGACCACCGCAGGAACCTCGCCGGACCACCACAAAACCTCGCCGGACCACCACCTTAAGGCCCGACGTTCATCCCCGACGTCCTGCCAAAGACCCGACGTCTTGTTCAAGGCCCAACACTCAGTCCCTACATCCTGCCAAAGACCCGACGTCTTGTTCAAGGCCCGACGTTAAGTCCCGACGTCCTGTTTAAGACCTGACGTCCTGCTTAAGACCCGACGTCCTACTCAAGGCTAGACCATCAACATCCGATCTTCCAAGTGACACTGGGACTAACACCTGACTCCTTATCTCCTACCGCCTACGATCCTTCAGGCCTTCATCACCTACTACTGTCTGTTCGACCTACATCACCAGACAACGATCTTTCAGACCCCAGCTTTCTATCGACTACAGTCCTTCAGGCCTTCGTCGCCTACTATGGTCCTTCCGACCTCCATCAACAGACAACGGTCTTTCTGACCTCGGTCTCCTGCCGACTACGGTCCTTCAGGCCAAACAAACCTGTATATGTAACTCCTACCATGTAATGCAATCTATATGATGTACATTTGCTACATCAATCCAAGGCCTTCTCCTAAAGAAGGGCCTCATTTGTAATCGACTACAAATACTAGTGGATTCATTCAAACTGGGCCAGGCCCCGTGGTTTTTCCCCCTTTTCAGGGGTTTTCCAAGCAAAAACTCTGGTGTCTCTTATGAATGCTACACCCTCTCACTTATCTGCTTGTGTGCTGGATCTTCGTACAATGCTAAGACGTTAAACTAAATATTTCTCATAAGAGGAGGATCCAAGCAAGAGAGAGAAGAAGAGAAGAGAAGGAAGGAGTTCCTCCTCGACAGCCGCCGAACCACCGCCGGACCACCGCATAACCTCGCCGGACCACCGCAGGAATCTCGTCGGACCACCGCTGGACCACCGCAGGAACCTCGCCGGACCACCACAAAACCTCGCCGGACCACCACCTTAAGGCCCGACGTTCATCCCCGACGTCCTGCAAAAGACCCGACGTCTTGTTCAAGGCCCGACACTCAGTCCCTACATCCTGCCAAAGACCCGACGTCTTGTTCAAGGCCCGATGTTAAGTCCCGACGTCCTGCTGAAGACCCGACGTCCTGTTTAAGACCTGACGTCCTGCTTAAGACCCGACGTCCTACTCAAGGCTAGACCATCAACATCCGATCTTCCAAGTGACACTGGGACTAACACCTGACTCCTTATCTCCTACCGCCTACGATCCTTCAGGCCTTCATCACCTACTACTGTCTGTTCGACCTACATCACCAGACAACGACCTTTCAGACCCCAGCTTTCTATCGACTACAGTCCTTCAGGCCTTCGTCGCCTACTATGGTCCTTCCGACCTCCATCAACAGACAACGGTCTTTCTGACCTCGGTCTCCTGCCGACTACGGTCCTTCAGGCCAAACAAACCTGTATATGTAACTCCTACCATGTAATGCAATCTATATGATGTACATTTGCTACATCAATCCAAGGCCTTCTCCTAAAGAAGGGCCTCATTTGTAATCGACTACAAATACTAGTGGATTCATTCAAACTGGGCCAGGCCCCGTGATTTTTCCCCCTTTTCAGGGGTTTTCCACGTAAAAACTCTGGTGTCTCTTATGAATGCTACACCCTCTCACTTATCTGCTTGTGTGCTGGATCTTCGTACAATGCTAAGACGTTAAACTAAATATTTCTCTACCGCCGCGAATATTCCAGGACGCAACAAATATAATTGTTAGACTTCAATATCTCTCTTTTACAAGACTGTATATAGCTATTGTAGTAAACAAATTTTTATAATTTATCCACCAACCAACCTTAATACATTCGAGCGTGGCTAAGTGCACGCTTCACTATATTCGTGCCACCATCAATCATGGATTATTTTTACGCCGCCACTCCCCACTCTCTTGACATGATTTCTCTGATGTCGAATATTGTGCTATTGCTTTATTGCAATTAAACTCGCTTGGTTACAGTCCCTTCTTCATGAACTTGGTGTTAAATTACCTATTATACCTACACTCTATTGTGACAATGTTGGTGCCACCTATTTATGCACCAATCTTATCTTCCATTCTCGCATGAAACACATAATTGTGGACTTCTATTTTATATGAGAAAAAGTTCAAAATGGAGATCTCCGTGTTTCACATGCCTCATATATTGGCCAACTTGCAGATACACTCACCAAATCTCTATCTTGTGGTCGCCATAATCAACTTTGTGTCAAGATAGGTGTCCTCTCTTGGGACTCCACCTTGGGGGTACAAGTTAGAGAAATGTCATAAATTACTTTATTGTGTTTTATGATTTTTTTAATACTTATCACATTAAGTTGTTATTCAATTAATGTGTTAATGTCATTCAAATTAGATGTTAATGTTGATTCAATTTAGATGCGAGTGCATCTTTTTTTTTTATATTAAATAATTGTTGTATTTATAAATATTGTAAAAGATTTTAGTAATGCCAAGAGCATTACTATCAAATTCAAAATTAATTAGATTTGACTATGACTCAAAAAAAAAAAAAAGAATTGTATTGTAGGCTCGATTGATTTACACCATGGAAACGCGGGAGAGATGAGCAAGCGAGAGGGAAACCGAAAAGCAGCGGGTCTGCGTCGCCGACATCATCGCTTGCGCCGGCGAAATGCGATGCGCTGCAGCGCGCTCTAATCGAGTGCCATCATCGCATTCAAGACGAACTGCAGCGCTCAATCGCTTGCCATCATCTGAACCGTTCGCTTGCAGAGTGCCTTTTGTCTGCGTCCTGCCCGGAGGAAGCTGAGGCTGTTCGATCGTTGTGTTCGAGTGCAGGCACCTCCCTCAAGAGATCTCAGTGCCGCGATGCCCAACTTTCCCTTTCTGTCTGCCTCGCATCTCGCCAGGAGTCCGATTAGGAAAACCCTAACCCTATCCGTTTTGTTACCGCGCTGAGAAAGGTTTCATCATGGTATGAATTATTTTTTATTGATTTTTTTTTTTTTTTTGTTTACTTGTATGATTAGATTTGAATGCCTGGAGCTGTTTTTTTATTTATTTATTTTTTTGTTAGTATAATACTATGTGATGTTAAGTTCTTAGTAGATATTGGTTGGTTTGTTTGGTGATATTTTAAGTGGTATTTACATACATGATACCTATAATTCATTAAGTTACATATTTAAGATTTAAACTTTACTATTGACTTAACTTAGCACGCCATGAACACCTTTGCTCCTATTTGGGATCCCGAATACATGCAAGACAAAGAAGAGGTGTGGAAGATAACAACGGGATCCCGCTAGCTATGGTACCGCCAGTGTGTGAATCCCCACCCTCGACAATGAAGAAGAGATATGGAAGATGAGATGGGATATGACCAATGATCGGACCGACGGAGTGCAAAGATCGACAACGAAGAAAATATGAGAAATTCATGAGTGGAACTTGTTGAGGAGCAACAGGGAAGAGCTTTGATGGGACCGAAGAGCCTGCAAATCTGATTGAGGAGCAACAGGGGCTAGCCTTGACAAGACCAAAAAACCTACGAAGGGGAAGCTTTGATGGAAATTAAGCTAAGTGATGATTATGTATTTTTATTCTTATTTGAAGTTTTAAGTGTTAGATGAGTAAATTATAAAGTTTAGCTGTTAAATATGTAAATAGGATAATTTTAAGTATTATACATATGTAAATCATCCTATATTTAATTAACGATTATGTAAATAACATTTGAGTTAAATTTTAGAGGGATTTACATACAAAGCATCTAAAACTATTCTATTTATATATTCAATATTCAAACATTACCATTTACTTATATAACATTTAAAACTTTAAATAAAAAAAAAGTTACACTAACTTTTGTCAGCATTGTTGCTCCCATGGATGGTTTCCCAATGAGTTCTCGGTGACCCATTCGTGAATTCTTTGTCACTAATATTTGCACCATGCTAGTTAAGTCACCACCTTTGTACGTCAATTCATTGATGCCCTTGCCAACGGCATCCCGGTACTCCCAACATGATCCCGCCTCAACTTCCTCACATCTTCATTATTAAATTTTATACATTATTGGTCCCGTTAGCTGTGAGATCTCATCACATTTCCCATACTTCTTCGTCATCTAGTGTTTCAGGAACAAGCATTGGTGGCATTGATGGAAGTTAAGGCAAGTAGTATTTTTGTTATTTAAAGTTTTAAATGTTATGTGAGTAAATTGTAAAGTTTAGGTACTAAATATGTAAAAACAAATAGTTTAAGGTGTTATGTATGTAAATTCCTCACGTATGACATCTAGATGCAGGCATATCTTGATCAAATTGAAAATATTAAGATATTGAACTAGCTAATTGTTAAAATAAATTGCTAAAAACCTAATTAAAAGAATGATTAAAAACTCACAAAAAGTTCAATATGATAGATTTTACACTATTCACAAATTGTCCTTACATCGATTACATGAATTCCATTTTAGTTTATGATGTTACAATTACAAGAGATGACTCTTTAAATGGAAGGCCAGAATAGTTACAATCATGAAAGTAACAATTTTGAAACCAAAACACTACATAAAATATACCCTTAGTGGAATCCACGGAAACAAGTAATAGATCACTAGCAGGGACCGAGTCAATAGCAATATCATACTCCATAAACCTTCTACACAAATGACTACAAAATAATATGTTTTAATCATCGTTAATTGTTCTAGAGGACATAACATTGTTCAAGAAATATAGTGTAGATCCAAATGCAACTTTCTTGATATCTAAAGCTACAATTTGAATAATATTGTTTCTAGCTAGCACTGCTATTTAAAGAACGTTGAACCAAACAATAATTTGAATTTTGGTGGAGCTTTATGGGTGATTATGGATTTTAAGCCTTTTTGTAGAGTGATGTCGAGTAGAGGAAGTTTACCCTTTTTTGTCATCCTGTTACCAGAATATTAAAGTTGGGGAATTTGGGTGGAGAGATTGAGTAGAATCAAAGCATCTCGTGTGCTCTAAAGGTTGATTATATCTCTATGGAATATCCATTTCTCTCTCTTGGTCATCAACTTTATAAGAAAAGTAACACCAAAAAACTAAATTTTGTGATAAAAAATATAATGCAAACAAACTAATTAAGTGCAAAAACTTGTCTCCAATTGAACTCCATTTTCTAACACCAATAAAAAAATTTCTCTAGTAAAGTGGTGATGTAGAATGCAACATAGTATAGTTCTTAAGATATAGTTCCAGTTCAAATACATTGTAGGCATGGTTGAGATATGCTTAAGTGGGGCGTGCCCAAGGAGCGAGTAAGGCTGGGAAAAAATTGCACAAGAGGAGAAGGCGACTAGGGATGCAGATCCGACGATTAAGGAGCATCGAGATTGTGTAACCGATGAATAAAGAGAGATGGTGAGTGCTCTGAATGCAGTTTTAGTTAGATTTTATGTTAGATTGTGATAGGAAATACTTGAGTTCGCAAGTAACCCTAAGAAGAAATACTTGAGTTCGCAAGCAAACATAACAATAATTTGTGAAAATAACGAGAAATCTGCTCAGAGAGAAATCAACAGTACGATACAAAAATTTCAGAGAATTGGAGAGAAAACACAAGAAAACTTCTTTTATTCAATCCAGGAACAAGAAAAATAATACAAGATACAAGTTTCTTCAATTCGAGAGGAATAAACAACTCTCCAAAATCTCTAGTAAAGCCTAGAGCCCAAAAGAACAAACCCTAGATCTCAAATCTCTTCAAATTAAAGATGAAACCCTAATCCTCCCAAGAGAACCAATTAAAACAAAGAGGACAAATACAAAATCACTAAATAGCCCTTAATTCAAATCACCCCCTCCCCAAGTATTATTTAATTAAGTTGTATGCCCAATCTCTCCAACCGGCCTCTCTCTCTCTCTCTCTCTCTCTCTCTCATCTCCTTGGTTCCGCCCTCGCCTCCTATAGCAAAGAACCTGTTGGACCGATTCAGGTAGCCCTAAGACCGGCCTAACAGATTGTTAAAGTGGAATAACGAAAAATATCTATGCACGAGATCATGTGGTGTGCCCTTCTTTTTAAACTCCAAAATTCCATGTTAATTGGCTAAACTGAAAATAATATAAATTTCTGATCGCAAGATATGTGGTGGTTAACCATTATGCATTGGGTGATTATCGAAGAGTTGCCTGACGCATGTAGATGCCCCTTCATCAGTTTGGACTACTGAACAATTGGCAATAATGCTATGGGCATGATAGATATATTCTTAAGTGACCTTCAAAATGTGAGGTAACATAGAAGTCTCACCATAGGAGAAGACTGAGTATGCAACTCTATTTACTGAGGTTTATTGAGATGAGGAGGTTATTGGATCTCAACTCAAAGAGGCCGATATCAGAAGCTGATATCATGGGGAATGATGCAGATGGGTATAGTGCATTTTTTATTAATTATGTTTAATTAATAAATGGGGATAATGCATCGAATGCAATGAAGCTTCTTTGCCTCCTTCGACGAGGTCCGATCGGAAGTTACGATAGGAGCTCGCTCGCTGCGAAGGTAAGCCATCTTCCTGGGCTGATATCAGAAGCTCACACTTCAACTAGCTGGGCGTTTGTTCTGAAAATCTCCCACCTTTGCAGCCTTAGGGATGAGCGTCATGGGAAGATCATAATAGTACTTGAGAAGTCCGACCTCAACAAAGAGATTAATTATTCTATGCGGACGCCAAACCGCCAAACGATATTCGGAGATCAACCAGAATGTGCCACGTCACCCTTTCGCTCGGTACCGCGGTTGGTACTGCTCAGCACCGCGGCTAGGTACCGCTGACGTGGCGCATTCTGATTGGCCTCCAAACGGCACTCTGCGTCCGGTCTCCGCACAGAATAATTTCTCCAACAAAGAAGGCTCCTATGACGATCAGCGAACTTCAACATCTGAGAATTTTGTTCACCATCAACATTGGCAATAGAAGTCAAGAGATACATAATTGGCCAAATTTTAAGAAGGATCGCTGTTTAAAATGTAATTAGGAGAAAAAAATGTAATAAAGAATAAATTTAAAACGGAGCAAAGATACAAAATTGTTTTGCGTTTACTGTTTAAACAAAATATTTAACGAAAAATGCAAAGGAAATTTGAGTTCTAAATAGAAAACGCAGAGCAATTTTGAGTTTTCTGTAGAAAACTAAAATTTCCTATACATTTTTCCTTTACACTTTTTTGCTTTGACCTATCTACTATTCTGAGTATTCTCCCCATTATCTCTTAATGTTGAGCTGAGGGTGTGATTTATTTCTGAAAATTTGAAGGTTTGTTACTGCAGATTTGTTTCTAATTATGTAATTTATTGTTTTAAATTTTTTAGATTATATGTTATTAGTTAGTTTATTTGAGAAAATAAATTTTTTTATATTGAAAATTGTTTATTATTCAAGCTTTTGTTATATTATTATTCCGTCATTACTTATATGTTTGAGTAGTGTTAGTTTTTATGTAGTTAGCAGGGGGTCTTTTTATAAATTTTTATGGGTGACCCCTGTAAATATGAAAAAGATGTAGGACAAATTTTATTTATAAATTTATTTCATGTACAGAGTGGATAATAAACAAATTTCAATTAATAAAAAAATTATCTGCTTAAATAAATTGATTAATAACATATCATCTAAAATACTTAAAATAATAAATTTCTAAACTTATATAATTAGAAATAAATCAAAATGCAGCTGAGCGGCAAAGGATAATAGATTATTAGGGAGCATAGTTGGTGCAAATTTTTTTAATGTTTTTTTATTAAAATTTTGTGACTTGTAAATTTTGTGTTTTTATCCTTTTTTAATTTATTTTTTATTATATTCCTTCTTTTAATAACATTTTAAAAAATAATTTATTTAGTCATCATCCGCTAACAATGGTCTAATTTTCAATACTGTTTGTCAACAATCATTTGCCACTTATCATTCATTGATGTTTAATATTCATTTATTAATCTCTTGATCTTCCGTACTATGAATAAAATGATCAAATAAATGAATCATTATTTGATGATAACTCAGATACCTCAAGACTGTTGCTTGCATAAAAAAATATGACCATTTATTCTTATCACTAGGGGTGTTAATTTTTTATATGACCTGAAATCCGACCCTAGACATGACCCGGAAAAATTTGGGTTCAAGTTGATCCGTTTGTGAAACAAGTCAGGTTCGGATTTAACAAAAAGATCCGTTTCATAAATTGGGTCGGGTTCGAGTTGACCCGTAAACCTGAAAATGACCCGGAAACGAGTCAAGTGCCTGGTTGCTCGCGTTGCTAGATGTGTTGAGTCGCTTCACATGTGTTGCCCAACAGGTCGAGTTGCTTTGTGTTGTCGCATGCTTTCAATCTTAACTGGAAGTAGCGAACGACGATGAGAGCTCAGCTCACACTTTTTCAGCCAAATCTCGTAAATACATGTCGGGTAGTGTCAACTCGGTAACCCGCGCAGATTGGGTTCGGGCTGAAATAGCCGACTCATTTGCAAAAACATGTTGGGTTTGGGTTGACCCATTTAGAGCTTGGTCAACTCGTTTTCGACCTGAACCTGACCCGTCGACCTGAATTGACACTCCTACTTATCACCTTGTTTTACTATTGTTTTTCTTAATTATGGAGTAAGATTTTTTTTTTTTTTGCAATTATTGATTCACATTAATATAATTATTTTTCTAAGTAAAAATTTGTCTCACATGCATTACTCTTTTAAATTTAATTCATATTTACACGGCATATTACATGTGACCCTTTTTTTTTTTTGAAAAAATTAGTTGTGACAGCCATTTTTCCCAATTACATGCCAAAGTCCAAACCGGAATATTTTGTTGATTGTAATGAAAATTTTCTCAGTGCACCAATCCAAAATTTTTTTTCTTATAAATATTTTTTCTATATTTATGATATAAATAAAAAAATGTAATTATAGATTCTGTTCGAAATGAATCTTAATGACACAAAATGTAATTTAGGAAAAGTTTTATGCTAATTTTGGCTGAAAGCTCATTTGAATTATTTCAACCGTCCCCTTTTTCCAACCTTTGTCCCCTCCCGATTCTCTCTCGCGCGCGCGCGCGCGCTCTCTCTCTCTCTCTCTCTGGTCTCAGCTCCGCCTTCCTCCTCCTCTGTTTATTGAACCTCTACCGCCGTTCCGACGGTGATCTATCCCTGCCTCCGCCTCGATGAGCAAAGCGAAGGATGATCGCAGCCTAATCCTCAGCTTCTTCTGGAACTGCGCAAAATCAAAGCTCCTCCTCACAACCCTCTTCTTCCTCCCCTCTTTATTCACCCTTTTTCACCATCTTCTCCCTTCGCTCTCCTCTTCCTCCTGCCTACCATTCCCTTCTTCTCCCCCTCCTCCTCCTCCTCTGCCTCCGCCTCCGCCGACGTTCACCCCCTCCTCCTCCCTCCCTTCCGGCGCCATCATCCGCTCCTTCACCCCAATCGGCTCCGCGGCCCACCTCTTCATCCTAATGGGCTCCTACCGCTCCTCCTCGTCCTCCTTCTCCATCATCGGCCTCTCTTCCAAACCCCTCCACATCTTCGGCAAACCCCTCTTCCGCTGCGAATGGCACTCTTCCCTTCCGTCCTCCCCCATCCCTTCGTCCAATTCCTCCAAACTCCTCCCTGATTGGGGCTTCGGCAGGATCTACACCGTCATCGTTCTCAACTGCTCTTTCCCCTCCCCCATTCCCTCCTCTGGCGGCCACCTCCTCCTCTTCTCCTCCCCTTCCCCTTCCTCCCCTGAAACCCCCACCATCACCCTTACCGAATCCCCCAACCAATTCAATCCCTCCATTCTCTCTTCCCCCCCAAAATTCGATTACCTCTACTGCGGATCCCCTCTATTCGGCAATCTAAACCCTAACCGAATCCGGGAATGGATGGCCTACCACGCCCTCCTTTTCGGCCATCGCAGCCACTTCGTCTTCTACGACGCCGGCGGGGTCCACGAAGAAGTCCTCCAAGTGATACGGCCATGGATGGACAAAGGATTTCTGACATTGCAGGATATAAGGGATCAAGAAGAGTTCGATGGGTATTACCATAATCAGTTCTTGGTGGTGAATGATTGCTTGAATATGTATCGATTTGAAGCGAAATGGATCTTCTTCTTCGATGTGGATGAGTTCGTTTACTTGCAGCCGAAGCTTAAGCTTGATTCGTTTATGAAATCCATGGAAGAGTACGCTCAGTTCACTATTGAACAAATGCCTATGTCGAATCAGCTCTGCCGAACCGAAGATGCTGGCCGCACTCACAGGTAAATAAATTTTAACAAAAGAAAAAAAAAAAAAAACTATTATTTTGCATTCATGTCTACTTTTTTTTTTCAGTACTTAATAATTTTACGGGGATTTACATATATTACACTCAAATTATATAACTTATATTATTAACATCTATATTTTATTATTTACATAGTATAGCTTTTCATTAACTTTCACCGTTGGACATCGTTGAACACCAAAAAGAGAAAAATGAGGAAAAGAGCAAGTCACTACATAATCTCACAAAATAAGGAGATATTATTCTGTGCGGTCTCTGGATGGTCTAAAGGCGAATTATGATGCGCTATTCATCTGATACACAATTAAAAAGTGACGTGGCTCACCCTGATTCGCCTCCGATGACCACACAATCACTAAAATAAGTTAGACTACAGGTGAAATACGAAGAAGGGGAAGGGAATTCACGAGTCCGACGAACCAACAAGGAAGTTGTAATGGGGAATTCACTATCAAAGAGGTCAGATGTGTGTGTGAAACACTAAGGGATCGACAGGGAAGTCTCGGCAAGTGATTCACTTCACTTTCTACAACCTGCAGTATGATTAGGAGGATGAGGAGACCGATGGGCAATGAGACTTTGGTTTAGGTGAAATATTTGAAATGGAGGATGTTATTTTTTTGTTGTTTTAAAATTTTTGTGCTTTGAAAATAAATAGTAAAATTTAGATTCTAAATATAGAAATAATATAATTTTGAGTGATATATATGTAAATCCCTTAAATTTTGTTGCTATTGATTTAAGTGGTGATGGTTTGTCCAAAAAAATTGAGCTGGTTCAGATTTGCTCTAAAATGAATTCGAAAATTATATGATGAGTATTCATATAAACGAATGATTTTTTTTTCTCATTGGAATTTTCTATTTTTTAATCTTAGAAATAAATTTAATATTTTAGAATTTTAAAATTAAAAATCACTAAAAGTAGAAATAGCTACCCCCTTTGATGCTTTGATGTTTTTTAATAAAAAATTATTTAAATCATAACACATTACATAATCACATAATCTTGTGTCATTAAAAGTATGGGGGATTTACATCCATGCCATTTTATAACAATTATTTTATATATCTAACATTTAAAATATTAATATTTCATTCTTATCATGCAAACACAATTTTAACATCAAATACAGAATATCTCAAAATATGTTATGGATTGATTGGATTTGATTTTTTGGAGTATTTTTTTGTTGGTTGCTGGTCAATTCTCTTTTCCATGCGGGTTAGGGCTTAGCTTTGACAAGTTTAAGAGATTTATCGCTTTGGCCTCTTGTCTGTTGGATTTCAATTTTATCTTTTTACAAAGCTAATTATCTGCAGTTGAAACATCATAGGTGTTTCTAATTCTTACAGTTTTTCTTATTGATCTCAATTTATATAAAAGTTCAGTTTCAGGCCACTTAGTTTTGATTTTTTTTTTTTTCATTTGTCTGCAAATAAGATTTAGCAGTTATAGCTAACTATGCATGTTGATTTTGGAAATTGTAATGCTATTCCCCATATAAATATGGACTTTGATTTGGATCTAAAATTTTATGAAACAAGCTTCTTATGAAAGGGCAGATCTTTTATCCAATAAGACTCTTACTCCAATGATACGATTTTATTAGTTATGAAATATTTTACTCTATTAGGTCCTCAGTAACAAATATATAACACATATTTCAAGTGACAATGATTGTAAAATATCTCATAACTAATAAAATCTTATATTTGCAATAAGAGTCTTATCTAGTAAAAGATTTGTTCTTGCATAAAAATCCTATTTCATAAAATCTTAGATCTAAATCAAAGTCCATATTTATAAGTGGAGTGCATCATTATAATTTCCGAAATCAACAAGCATATCTAGCAGTAACTTCTAAATCATATTTGCAGACAAATAAAAAAAATCAAAACAAAATGGCCTGAAACTAAACTTTTGTCCACATTGAGATCAATAACGAAAATTGTAAGAATTAGAAAAACCTGCGATGCTTCAACTGCAGATAATTCTGCGAAAAATAAAGTTGAAATCCAACAAACACAAAAGCGTAAAAGCGACAAATCTCTCGAACTCGGTAGAGTGCAAGAAGACATGAGAGCAGTCCGATCATGCGATGTAATATATATGTATATATAACTTTTAATATTTTTAAATATACTAAAATACATTTTTATAAATTTAAATTAAACATAAAGTAATATTATTAGCTGTCGACGCACAAGATTTTTCCCTACACTGTTTGCTAAATTCCTGACCGAAATCAACTTCTTCTTTCACTTACAGAATGTGGGGATTCGAGAAACTGGTCTACCGCGACGTCAAACGCGGTCTCCACCGCAACCGGAAATACGCCGTCCAGCCTCGCCGCGCCTTCTCAGCCGGCGTCCACTTCTCCCAGAACGTCGACGGCAAGACTCTCCATTCCTTTGATCGCCGAATCCTTTACTTCCACTATCACAATACTATCGACGAGCCCCGCGATTCGTGTCGCCAGTTTCTCAATGCTTCCCGGGTCACTATAGACGACACGCCATTCGTTTTCGATGACACGCTTCGTCGTGTCGCTCGCCGGGTTAAGCAGTTCGAGTTTCGGGTCATCGGCCCACCTGTTGCTTACAGATTGAAAAAGGTATAGATTTCAATGGATACCTAGCGTAGATAACTCTGTTGAGGGGGGTAATTATTAGGTGCGGATATCGCATGCGTCCGGATTATTAGATGCACTGTATGTTCTGCGTACGATCTGCTTACACTCTGTGTATTTGATTATTAGATGCACTGTATACGTTCTGCGTACGATCTGCTTATACTCTGCATATTTGTAGATACACAGCAAATAAATATCAAATCTTCACAATTAAGCATTTGCTCCTTATTTACTACAATACGCAGTATATACTCAATAAACATGCATAACGTAGGCAGAGCTTAAGCATAGAATACACAGTATCCGAAAGCATCTCTAGGTGCGGTGTCCGCACCTAATAATTAGCCGTTGTTGAGGGGAGTAGCTACGATTCTTTGCTTTGTTAGGGAGAATTTAGTGTTTTTTTTCCTTTCAATTTCAATATATAAATGAAAATTGCATCATTATACAGTTTTTTTTTTCTTGGATTTCATCAAAAAGTAGCATATAAATATTATATTAAAAAATTAATATTATGTTGGGAATAATTTTCTTGTTGATTTGTTTTTCAGATAAATTATAATTTCATTTTGTTATTATTTTCCAAAAAATTTTATAATGAGAAGATGTTTTATAATCAAAATAATTAAAATTTTTTATTAAAATTATTTTGCAATCAATTTTATAAAATATTACAACTTTTTTAAATAAATTTTAAATGTAAATTCCGTCAACATCAATTTTGATTAACAGAACCAATCCAAGTATTCTCACATACAAAAAAAAATTATAATACTCTTCATATTATAATTAGTTCATCTAAGAAGGCGCCCCAAATAATTTTCATGTTAATATTGTTTTGGAGCATAGTAAAGCTTTAGAATAACAAGATGCTCACTAGGTTTAATGAAAAAAAAAATATTAATATTTGGTATTATTATTTTACATAATAAAATAATACTTTATCATTTGTTATATAAATTTTAAAAATATATATTTGTTGCGGTCTGAAAGATTCGTGGCGGTAGAGTGAGTAAACTTTTTGTCTTAGCGATGCACGAATATCCAACACACAAACAGAAAGAGAGAAGTAGAACACCAAATCTTTTTTACGTGGAAAGCCCGAAGAGGGAAAAACCACGGGGACTTGCCCAGGTGAAAATATTCCACTAAACTTGAGTGAATTACAAGGGTTGACTCGTCCCTCGATTCAGAGGCGATCGAATTACAATAATTTGGAGAGACAGTCAAAGGTCTGGAGACGGTCGTATGGATGTCCGGCAGGTGGCGGCCGGGCGGTAGTCCGACGAAGTTCGGGCTGAAGTCCGGCAAGCGGCGGCCGGGCGATGGTCCGGCGGCGGGTGGCGGCTAGTCGGTAGTCTGATGGCCGGCGGCAGGCGGCGGCCAGGCGGTGGTCCGGCGGCAAGCGGCGGCCGGGCGGTGGTTCGGTGGCAAGTGGCGGCCGGACCGTGGTCTGACGGCGAGCGGCGGACGGGCGTTGGTCCGGCGAAAGGCGGCGGCCGGGCGGTGGTCCGGCGGCAGGCGGCGGCCCGGCGGTGGTCCGGCGGCAGGCGGCGGCCTGACGGTGGTCCGGCGGCAGGCTGCGGCCGGGCGGTGGTCCGGCGGCAGGCTGCGGCCGGGCAGTGGTCCGGCGGCAGGCGGCGGCCCGGTGGTGGTCCGGTGGCAGGCGGCGGCCAGGCGTTGTTCCGGCGGCCGGGCGGTGGTCCGGCGGCATGCGGCGGGCGAGCTGTGGTCCGGCGGCAGGCGGCGGCCGAGCGATGGTCCGGCGGTGGCCGGGCGGTGGTTCTGCGGCAGGCGGCGGCCGGGCGGTGGTCCGACGACAGGCGGCGGTGGTGCTAGAGCTCTTGAAGCTTTAGAGCTCTCTTCAATTTCAAGCCAAAGGTCCCCCTCATGTAGAGAGTGCGGGTCTATTTATAGATTTTCATGAGTGGCGCACCCCGTAAATCTAAAGAAGATCCGGGGTAGGTTCAGAGTGCTCCATCGGATGGCTCGTATTGATTCCCCCGATCGTAGAGAGTCTTTCAACTGTTTAAGTACCTTAACAGTGTCGGAATTCAAAGATCTTGGGCTCGTTGGATTCGTCTCGCCGAGACGCTCGATTTGATTATAAGCATGCCATATTTGGATATGATTTCATTATCCAAATAATGCTTTAACCCTTCCAAACGTGGTCCGGACCCCGATTCGGACCCATTTGGGCTTGGGTTGGACCAATTTTGGTGTTGTTTGGTTTGTCTCTTTGAGATGCTCAATTTGACTATAAGTTTGCTGAAATTGGAATTTAGATGATCCCAAATTTAATTTTGAAAGTTTCCAACTTGAATATGCCTCAAGATTCGTTCTTGATCAAGATAATTTTTGAGGACGTATCAATATTTAATCTAGTTATTTGTTTAGTAGAATGCCCTCATACAAAATTTTTCCTATGTGTATACATATTTAAACATTGAAGTTTATTTTAAGAGAGCAAAGCTATCAAGGAGGAAGCATTGGCTTGGAAACTTTAAGTCTTAAGTATACAAATTCTAAAGAATATAATTATAATTTTAAAATTTTTAAGGGGGTTTATGGATACACCCAAAAAATTTTAGATTTATTTATATAATATTTTGGTGCCCAAATTATACCAAAATATATGTATAAAATAGGCAAGTTAATTTTCATAAGCTAAAATTAATAGTATTGTTGCGTGCGAGAATATACGCGGCGGTAGAGTTTGTAAATTCGCGTCCTAGCGTTGCACGAGTATTCCGCACACAAACAGAAAAGAGAAAGTGAACACCAAGGTTTTTACGTGGAAAACCCAAAAAGGGAAAAAACCACGGGGCCTCGCCCAGTTGTAAAGTTTCACTAGTGTTTTTGTAGATTATAAATGGAGGATTCGTCCCACAAATTGGGATAATCCGAATACAATTTATTTCTCCCAAGAAGTTTACAAAATTCTGCAGATTCTCTGCGTTTTCCGAAAATCCGGCAGAGTTCCGGCGTCTTCAGGCGGCAGGAAGAGCTTCGGCGGTGGTCGAGGAGGTGAGGAATCTCCTTTTCCCCTTTCTCCTTCTTCTTCTGCGAATTCCTGGTGTTTCCCGAAAATCCGGCAGAGTTCCGGCGTCTTCAGGCGGCAGGAAGAGCTCCGGCGGCGGTGGTCGAGGAGGTGAGGAATCTCCTATTCCCCTTTCTCCTTCTCCTACTCTTCTTCTTCTCTCTCTTCACTTGAGTTCCTTTGGTGTAGAATGAGGGCTCTATTTATAGTTTTTCTGGAGTGGCATAGCCCGTAAATATGCGTGAGATCAAGGGCGAACAAGGAGTGGTTTGAATGGACGGCCGATATCGAATCCTTTGATCATGCACTGTTCGTTGGACATTTGAAGGCCTTAATGATGTCGGAATTCGATGATCTTGGGCTCGTTGGATTCGTCTCGTCGAGCCGTTCGATTCGAGTATAAGCTCGTCAAAATCGGAGACCGTTTGGTAACTCAAATTGCGGTTTGAACCTTCCAACAACGCTTTGAACCCATGATTCAGACTCATTTGGGCTCGGATTGGGTTGATCTTGGTGTCGTTGGGTTCGTATTTCCTAGACGCTCAGTTTGACTGTAAGCTCGCTGAAATCGGAGTTCATATGCTCCCGAAATTAATTTTTGAACTTTCCAACTAGCTTTTGCCTCGAGATTCGTGCCCGATCAAGATAATTTTGCGATGTCGTATCATGTATTTTTACTTTGATTCAAAAATTATGATGATCAATAAATAAATATATAAATTTAGATGTTATATATATGTACATATGCCCCCCAAAATTTTTAGTAGGATTTAAATACATAGCACATAAAATATTGTAATTTATATATATTAAACGCATAATTGTTATTATTTATACCATCTAGTATTTTATAAACTTCGTCAAATGGTCTAATCGAAACTTGCTGAATGGCTTCTCCACGCGAACAATGGAATGTTGCAACACTATCAATTCCACTATTGGGTTGTTGATGCCTTATCTCAATGAACTCGTGCATGTTGCCTCTCATTTTGACCCATCGATGCCTTCGCTCGTGAGCTCCAATGCAATTCCTCGTTTATTATTGATGATGGTTTTTATAAGAGTGGAAGAAATAGAGGGAGATTGAGAAGAGACCAATGAGGGCTTTTTTATTTTCAATGAAATGAGTTGTTTTTTTTTTTATTTTAATATTTTGAATGCTTATATTTTATATGTCATGTATAGGGGTACAAATGAGTCAAGCCGATTTGCGAGCTGGCTCAAGCTAAACTCGTTAACGATTTCACGAGTCGAGCTTATCAAGTTTTGAGCTTGAGCTTGTCAACTTAACAAGCTTGAACTCGTCGACTTATCGAGCAAGAGTTCGATTTAGATTAAGCTTGGCACGATTACTCATCAAGCGACTCATCAGACAGAAACGAAACGACAAATGCTCAGAAGGCGAAGCATATTTATGCGTGTATGCAAAATTGTGCGCTTGTGGGAGGCGAACAGCGTCCACGAACCTATGCGCGCTCGAATCGTAGAATCAAGCTGCTCGACAAGCTCGTTTTCAATGGCACGAGTTGAGCTCAAGCTCGACTCGAGTTCGAGCTCAGGATTTAGCTCGATAATCTAGTTAGAGTTGGGCCTGACTCGAGCTCGAGCTCCACTCGACTCTTTTGCACCCCTAGTCATGCACCCAATTTTATTTTGCCCCCATAAAACTTCACCCTGTAGCTGTTCGTATAGCAGGGAAATTACCGCCATGGCCACACTGGTGGCTACACAGCGGATTTTATAATCATATAAAAGAAATAAACTGGCCGGCGCCCAACCAAAGACATAGTAGTTCAGTCAATCCCATAGATCGCCGGACAACAATCGATATTAGCGGCGAAAGAATGGCGAAGAAGGCGGTACTAATCGGCTGTAACTATCCGGGGACGAAGGCTGAGCTGAAGGGTTGTGTGAACGACGTGCGACGAATGCATCGATGCCTGGTGGATCGCTACGGCTTCGAGGAGAGTGACATCAAGGTAATGATCGACACTGACGCCGCCGTCACCCAACCCACCGGTGCTAACATCCGCCGCGCCATCACCAGCCTCATCCGCTCAGCGGAACCCGGCGATTACCTCTTTGTTCACTACAGCGGTCATGGAACCCGACTACCGGCTGAAACTGGAGAAGAGGACGACACGGGTTATGACGAGTGTATCGTTCCCTGCGATATGAATCTCATTACTGGTCCTGCTCTCCCCTTTGATTATACTTCACGAAATTGATTTAATGTTTAGTCGTATAATTTCTTTGGGATCTGTTAATTTTAGAGAGAATCGATGGGATGTAATGACTTAGGAGTGTGATTTTAGATATGGGTTTAGTGACTAAATTACTGATAGTGATTTTATTTTTTTTTACTTTTATTGTTAATGCTTGATCAGATTGTCTTTTTTCACATTTTCAGTACATCCATACAGGGTTTTTTTTACTATCAATACTGTGACTGAATTCCTCAGTTCTAGGCTTGTTTACTCTCAATCCGCCGCCAAACCTCGCTCATGGGTAGTCTACCTTGCTCTCAGTCCGCTTGAACCCATACAATCACAAGACCACTATGCTGCCAACAATATCTCGATCACTTTGTCTCTCTATTAACCAGTGGTGTTTCTCATATTATGGTTTGGTTTTTGTGGATCCTCGTACCCAGGGGGTTGGCGCATGTAAATATCATCTAGTAGATCCCCGTGAAGAAATGCGTTGGAGACATCTAACTGTAGCATGGGCCATTTGCTGTTGACGGCAAGGGTAAGAAGCATACGGATCATGGTCATTTTACAACCAGGCTGAACGTCTCAGTGTAATTTTCACCGAACGTTTGATCATATCCCAGTGCAACTAACCGAGCTTTGTAGCGATCAATTTGTCCTGTCGGCAGCAATTTGGTTTTGTATGTCCATTTGCAGCCAAGTATTCTTTTGTTGGTCGGGACCGGTACAAGCGACCATGTGTTTTGGTTTTGAAGAGCATTGAATTCAGATGTCATTGCAGCTTTCCAGTGATCATGTTTTGATGCTTGCTTGAAGGTGGTGGGAGTAGGATGTATATTTATCTAGCTGGATAAGGTAAACATTTGCTTGGGTTTGTGAATACCTGATTTGGATCGAGTTTGCATCGGATGGTTTGGCTGTTGAGTGGTGGTCGGTTCGGTATAGAGTTGAGAGTTCGGAGTGTCACATGAAGTAGGTGAAATCATCTCTGGTTAGTGAGTACTAGTGTTGTTTACTGGAGAAGTATTTGGCGAGCTGTTTGGTTGCGGTGAGGTAGAAGTTGTGGATGCGGGGACGAGCAGTAAGGGGGTGTGAATTAGCTGTTTGTCTGTTGGATGAGGTGTGTTTGAAGATTGGTAGCTGGCGTAAGGGAAAATGCTTTCCTGGAACACAACGTGTCGCGATATGTGAATTTTATGAGTGTTCAAGTTGTAGCATTTGTATCCTTTGTGACGCGGTGAATATGCTATGAATACACATTGTTGTGATCTGGGGGAAAGATTCCTTTCACAGCCTTACACACTTCTATATATTCTCGATATTTATATCAAAATGATCAAGCTATTATTGAAACCTTCTATGACATGACCCTCCTTTCAGCCCTTCTAGAAATTTTGGAGGACTTTGTGAAATGGATGTCTTTGTCAGCCTCTTTTTTTTTTTTTTTCTTTGTGGAAGATCAGGGAAATTCATCTTTACCTGCCTATTTTTCTTTGCAGTCTATTATTTTTTTGTGAAAATTGATAGAGCGGGGTAATTTAAGAATGTGATCTTGTAGACAGGGTTTGGGTTTACTTGCAGTGATTTTTCCCTTTTATTACCGTCAAATTGGACTACAGTTTTTGCATATTATGCATATCTGATCATTCAGATTTTTCTCCATAGTTTCCTTTCAGTATAAATGCTGAGCCTTATTGCATTTTTAGTATTAGTAGTTGTTATAATTGTATCTGACTTGTTAGATTTCGAATTCTTTGAAGTTTTCTATTCAAGTTTTCTGTTTCATTTTTCGGTTTAATTTCCTGAAACGTGTATAGACTTTGATTCATACATAAGGTATTCGACGGAAGTATAAGATTTTATACGATGTGAGTCTTCTTATTTAGATATAATATCATTTTTCCTAAACATAATGATTCTATCAAATATAAAATAGTTTGTTTTGATATAAAGTTTTTAACCTAGATATGAAACCTCTAAATGTTGTCAAAATGATGCATCTTTTATGATTATAATTAAACCGAAACAAGCACACAATAGATTGGGTTGACTTGGTTATATTGCAAGTGTTCATTTTTTGGCATAAACTCGTGCAGAGCTTTCATATATATGTTCATAGTTGACTTGTTTGGATTTGCTATAATTGAGCTTAGACTTATAGGGGCGGAACTGTGTAGTGGTGAGGGGAGATAATTGCCCCCTCTAAACAAATTAAAACTCTTAGTATATTAAAGATTATTTGTAATTTGCCCCCCTTGAATTTTATTTTTTGCCCCAGCTAACCTTTTTTTTCACTCAATTTGTCCCTCCAAAAATTGGAAAGTCTCTTAGCCTTCCACCATTTTCGTCCAATTATGTTGAACTTTTCTAACCCTAACAAACAAGTACTTAAATGAGCTAATAAATTAGCTAAAAAAATAAAGGAATACTTGACTTCTCATATCAACAAATAATTTTATAAATCTATATAAACAAATAATTTAGCATATATGCAATTAGTATCTAACTACTTGGCATCTATTAAATAATCACTAATTAAGCAAGATAATAAATGTCATAAACAAGCTTTCTCGTAATCATACAACATAAACAAGTATAAGCAAACATGTTTATTGAAATAAGGAAGTAAGAGTGGATTACATGAAATCTATATGCAAATTTACTAACAATAGATTAATTAATTTCAAAAAATCAAAAAGGTAAAAAATAAATATTTACTAAATAAGAAATATGCTTACAACAACGCCTCAAAATGGCTGCATCATTTTGACCTTATAGAAGTCAAGATGATTTACTATAAGTAAGAAAGTCAACAAAAAATCAAATTCTTCAAATTTATTGAGGAAAATGATCGGAAGTGGATGTCCGTTCAATAAAACCAAAGAACAACACAAAAAATTTAGGAACAATAAGCCAAACTCTTTTTATTGCAAGATATATGAAAGAAAATAACAAGATACAATTGTATCTTCAATTGGAGAGGAAGATCCGGCTCTCCCAAATCCCTAGCTGGAGGCTAGAGCCCTTGCAACCGAAGAAATTCTAATTTCAGCGAACTCCAAACATAATCCTGAAATCATCCTATTAGTAGCCTTAAATAGACTCCTATAATTCCCTCCCAAATCAGCCCCATTTTTCTAAATAATTCTCTCTCAAATTTGAATTCAAATTAGATTTATTTTCCTAATCAATTCCCTCCCAATTATAATTAAAACTTTCCTAAATAATCCCCCTTAATTCCTTATCTTCCCTAAATAATTCCCTTTTAGATTTTGAATTCAAATTATATCTCTTACCCTAAATAAGTCCTTCCCAATTGTAATCAAAACATTCATAAACAATTCTCCTTTGATTAAGAACCTTTCTAAATAGCTCTCACTTTATTAGGAAATTTCCTAATTCTCTATCAATCAAATCGGCGGGTCCATCAGAAAATTGGATCACCTGAAAAATTTTCTCTCGAGTTATTATTTATCAAATTTGAGTTTCCTTTTAAGCAAACAAGTTAATATTGATAGCATTCGTTCGAAGTGGACTAAGAATTTGTTTGTGACAGCTTTTAACCACTGCTTTTGCGCAGCTTTTAAGACATTTTTGTAATAGAAAACTGTTGTAGAAAGCGATAAAAAAGTTTTCCCGAATAATGATAATAATTTTTATGGACCAATAAGGATAATAATTCGTTTGAAGATATATGCTATCATTTTCTATCACATTTACTATCATTTTCCACCTCCATAAGATTTTAGAATATTCTTAAACAAGTTGAAACTAGCACACTAATGTTCTTCCCAAAAAATAATTTGTCAAGGAAGTATGCATTCAAGTTGATAGCAATGAAGCTACCCCACTCCGAATCCTTCCACAAAATAATCTTGCATTTCAACATTACTTGCACAAAACTACGATACCATCATTTAAAGAAAAACAAATTGCAGATCAATAGTAGATTTCTCTAGGGCTAATACGACATGCTCATAGCTGCTTGCCAATGCCTCAACTGTAAATGAGCTGAGAAAAAGGAGAATAGAAGATGTGCTTACAACCCGTGGGAGCCCTCATATGGGTCATGACCTCATCGTACCTGAAGAACTAGAGGTCTCTGCTAAAGTTAAGCATAGAAGAGAAGAAAGAACAGTAAGGAATATTGAGTAAAGCAGGTGATTCATTACTGTAGCAGGATATTACATAAATGTAGATAGTACTAGTTAATACCGACTTTACAAGCGTATGGCTCAGATGTAAAAGTTTGTTAGGATCTAACGGTTACAAGTATTTCACTAGGATTATTGTTGGTTTTGAGCGTAGTGCTTAGCTGTATTTGTACAGGTTGGTGGTGATAACTGTTCATACTCCCCTGCAAGTTGATGGGAAGGCTAAACCGTCAGCTTGTGTCTTAGAAGCTGGAAGCGTCGAGTGGAGAGAAAATATTTGGAGAAGGTTGTAAACCATTGCCTGGGAGTTTGCTTGAGGCTGTAGAGTGCATTGTGTAGTAGGCAGACGTAGTAAGGGTGGGTAGAATCTTCAAAGCCTTTGGGTTGAGACATGTGGACTGTTTCATGGAGAGTGTCGTGAAGAAATACGTTCGGCGCGTCTAGTTGGTGAACTTGCCAGGCTTTGTTTAGAGCAATGGTTAGAAGAACTCGAATAGAGGGCATTTTAGCCATCGGACTGAAGGTTTCGATGTAGTCAATATCATAGGATTGTTTGTGGCCTTAAGCTACTGATCCATTTGAGTGATGTTTGGTATGGTAAGTCCACCTACAACCGAGAATGGGTGTGTTGGGTGGGAAGGGACAAGTGTCCACATTTGTTGTTGTCGAAGAACAAGAAATTCATCCGCCAATGGTGGTGTTTGTTTATTTCCGAGAAGGTGGTAGGATCAGATAAGGTGGAGAGATTAGTGGTGGCAGTTTGATGAAGGAGAGAGGTTATTGTTTTGGGTTTGAGAGAATCAGTTTTGGATCTAGTGGTCATGGGATAAGTTGAATTTGTGGATGATTGGGGTGTAGGAGAAGTGGAAGTTGTATGGGATATCTGTTGTATGGGAGTGGACGGAGGGGAGGGAGGAGTTTGAATGGTGGAGGGAGTTGGGGAAGTAGGTGTGAGAATAATTGGTGAGGAAGATATCTGTTGAGAGGAGATTGGAGTAAGTAGCAGTGGATTGGGAGGAGGAGATTGGTCTTTAGTGGACGGGGAAGTGAGTTTGTAGGGAAATGAAGTTTCATCAAAGATAACGTGGCGGGAGATGTACATGCGACCGGTTTGTGGATGAAGGCATTTGCAGACTTTGTAAGAGTCAAAGTAGCCAATGAAGACGCATGAGGCTGCTCGTGGAGCAAGTTTGTGACGCATGTGGTTTGAAAGCCAGAGATAGCAAGCACAACCAAATGTGCGTAGGTGGGAGTATTGAGGTTTTATTGTATGAAGAAGCTATATGGGATATTTGTTTTGAGTGTTTGGAGTTGGAAGACTGTTGATTATATAGGTCTTCTATGATAATCGTATCCGGCCATAAGTGATAAGGTAGGTGAGCTGTATGAAGAAGGGTGCGGATCATCTCGAGAAGATGTTGGTGTTTGCATTTAGCAACACCATTTTGTTCAGGTGTGTATAGACAATTGATTTGATGATGAATGTCGTGGGTATTGAGGAAGGTTTTGAATTGAAGGTTGACAAATCCTTGCCGCCATCAGTGTGAAGGTATCTTATTTTCCGAGAGATTTGATTTTCGATAGTATTTTTGAATTTTATGAATGAGATAGTACATCAAATTTAAAATGCATTAGAAACAGCTAGACAAACCGCGAGTAATCATCTATGAAAATTACATAGTATTTATATCCTTGTGTTGATGTAATGGGAGAAGGTCCCTAAACTTCAGAGTGAATTAGTTCTAAGGATTGTGTTTAATAGATCTTTCGAAAGGTAGTTATGGGGACATCGAAGCTTGGAAAGTCTATTAGAGATGTGGTTGTCAAACTACGGCTACGATTGAGTCAATATACTTCTGCGTCGTATTATGTATTTTTCTTTATTATTTTATGTTGTATTTGTTTTATTAGTGTTTCCGCTTTTACCCCTTAAGAGAGGTCGTATGTAAGCCCAGAGGACATTGTCGTCTTTTTATTTTCTTGAGTCATTTGTATGAGGCTATATATAGCCCTCTTGTTCTCTTTTCATGTTAATGATTGAATGATAAAAATTTTTCTCATGTTTGAGTTCTTATGAGAGCTTAAGAGAGATTTGACCGAGATATCTTGGAGAGGGAATTTGGATCACCCACCAACTTTGGAGACTGTCGGGTTCGTGGTTCAGGTTTTTTTTTTTTCTTTCATCATCTAGCCACCGGCCTAAGGTCTCACCCAATCCCTAGGCCACCGGTCACCCAATCCCTCCACCTACCTGCCAGCTTCACCACACCACCACCCCTCCACCGAAATCCTTATAAGCCTACAACCTAGCTGTCGGCCCCCCACCTCTCCCATCTTCTCTCCAAAATTCAAATCCCTCTTGAATACCTTCCATAAGTGGTCACTCTTAATTTAGGAAGACTTATTTTTAAATATCAAAATAATTTGAATTTGAAAATTCTTTCCTAATTTAGGAAATCTATTTTAGGAAAGTTACTAAATTAAATCCTATTTGAATTTCAAATTAATTGGGATTTAATTATATCTTTCATAATCCCTAAATCCCAAATTTAGCAACCCCTAATATCTCCCCACAATGCCCTCCTAGCAATGAAAGCTGTCGCCCCCCTTATTAAATCCCATGGGATTTATTTCCTAAATCCCCTAAACCCCTCTTGGAAACAATTCCTAATTCCTCCACCTCCTTTGGCCGAAATCCCCTAAGCACCACCTATTTAATTTATTTCCAAAGGAGAATCTTTCCTTTTGGAATTAAACTAAAGCCCCTCCCCTCTCCCTTGCCGCCGGCCCCTCTCTCTCCTCCTCTTCCTTGATTATTTTAATCAAGTGGATTAATTGGAGAATTGTTTGGACACTTTCCCTCCACCAAAATCTGAACCAACTTAAATTCCCTCCCTCCTTCGTTGGCCAACAATCCCCTCCTCCTCTCTACTTCCATTTTGAGAGAAACTTCTTTCTCTCTAGCAGATCTTCAAGGGATTGACATTGATCTCCGGCTACACATCATCCTTCCAAAGCCAATGAATGACCGATCCAGAGCTTGACTATGGATTTTCTTATGAAGAGCAAGGATACGTGAACATCCTCCACTACACCTTCGATTTCAACCCGGAAGTTGATCGTTCCATTGAAGAGTACGTGAACCGCATTATTTTCACGCTGTCGGAGGCCATCGACGAGCAACTTGCCGGCGCCCATTGGAAAATTGTCTCCGGACCTGCTCAAGGGTGAACTTCTTCCCCTTTTCATTTACTTTCCTAATCCCGTAATCTTGTAGGTGGTGACAAGTCACAAGGAGTCGTGCTTCGCCTTATGCCTAAGTATAGTAAACGTAGGATTGATTGTGCTTTCTATGTTACTAACTTATTGTTAGATTAGGGATTTTTGTTGAAAGTTACTTAATTCTCATGTTGTTGAGATTCTAAGTTATTTTGATAATCCAAGTGTTTGTCATGTGATTTGGCCTAAGCGTGGCCACCCCTCTTACGTTTTATTTTGTCGTTTTGATTGCTAATAGTTTAAATCATAATTGTTTTTATCAAGAAATCATGCAAGATCTTATCGCATACATTTAAAAGCATAATCGTCCTGCATTAGGTAGTCTATGGTCTTTTGAGGCGATACATATATAACAGAAATTAGAAAAAGTGAATGCATAAATCCCGATTTTGAATGGAGATTGTTGCTGTGACTTGGCTATTTGGAAGTCCTAGGCGATGATGCCATTTGAGTCAGAAATATGTTGAAGAGAGGAGGGCTTGATGGCGTGGAGATGGCGGAATTGGGTAGAGGCCATCACGGCTGGGACCCTAAAGAAGAACATAATTTGTTTTCGGATCCTTGATGGAGTAGCCATTTGCATCAAATGAGATAAAAACATTATTGTTAGAAGTGAGATTGTATAATAAAAGAAGGTTGTGGGAAAGATCGGGGACATGTAATATTTGTGGGAGAGGCAGCTTATGAGTTGGAGTAGGTAGGATACCGGAACCTGAGTGAGCAATGGGAACCGAACTTCCATCACCTATGGTGATGTTGTTTGAGCTATTGTACTCTGTGGGTAGGTGAAGCTGTTCAAGACTGTTGGTGAGGTGGGAGGAAGCTCCGGAGTCGATGTACCAGTCCGAGGATTTGGGTGTAGGAGTGGCTATGACAGCTTTGGAAGAATACTTGGAATTGAAGCGATGCCAACACGATTAGGCAGAATGACCTTTCTTCTAGCATATCTGGCAAGTATCTGGGGGAGAGGCACTGTTGCGACTAGTATTGGACTCTCTGCTATTATAGTTGTGAGTGAAGCGACCTCGACCTCAGCAACCATAACCGCGAGCTGCGTAGAGAGCTATGTGAACGTCAGAGGCAGGTTCTGATGGTTGTTTTAAACGCCTGGTAGGGAGCTGGTAGGCCGTTAGAGAAGTATGTCTTCTGGATCTACAATGGAGTCGGCTGCTGCTATATTGTCAACGAGCATTTTGATAGTGGTCAGGTACTGGGTCATGGAGAGGTTTTTCATGGACACATTGTATTGCTCATTTTTGAGTTGTATGAAGGATATCTATTGGAGGCTTGAAGTCGTAGCTCAATGGTGAGCCAGATATTGGGACAAGAGTCGAGATGGAGAATGTAAGGGAGAATGGCTTGGGTAATCATGTAGCAAACTGCGGAGGCAAGGTTTTGGTCGATTAAGAGCCATTGGCTATAGTTGGGATTTGGGAGAGTAGTTTCGTTTGGTTGAAGAAGAAGTATGGCGAGAGCAGGATCAAGGAAGCTTGCAAAGCCATTGGCACGAAACAATTTCAAGATATGCAATTTCCACATAGGGTAGTTGTCATTGGACAACTAGGTTGGGATGATGGATTTAATGTTGGAGATAACAAGTTTGAGAGAGGAGGAAATATGAGGTGTTTCGAGAGGGGTTTCTGTAGCACCTTCGGTATTCTAGGATATAGAGGAGTTTGCCACCGGAGAGGATCGTTGGCGGGTAAGGTTAATGCTTTGATATCATGAAGAGCCAGAGGTCTCTGTTAAAGTTTAGCAGAGAAGAGCATAAAGAACAGTAAGGAATATTGAGTAAAGCATATGATTTATTACTGTAGCAGGATATTACATATATGTAGGTAGTACTAGCTAAAACCGACTTTACAAGTGTATGGCTCAGATGGAAAGGTTTGTTAGGATCTAACAGTTACAAGTATTCCACTAGGAACATTGTTGGTTTTGAGAGTAGTGCTTAGTTGTCTTTGTATAGGCTAATGGTGATAATCGTTCATAATACCCTCACTCAGGAAAGCTCATGCAACTAGGGAGATTGAAAGTGGTGTGACTTTGAAGTGGAATAAAAGGCAGAAATAACGAGAGACGAAATTATGGAAAAAAAAAAGAGATGAAAATTGGGAAGCTATTATGGAATAATAATATATAATATATTACTATTAAAATGTTGATCGGCAACATTGATTCACTTATGTAGCCATACTTGTACATTTGAATTTGGCACAAATGATGTATGTTGGGATCCATAAGAGATTGAAAATAGTCTTCAGCTTTGTCATTATCCTTTTTTTTTTAATTTTTAGCAAAATGTGGTGTGGGTGTTTTTTCTGTGTGCAGATGATGATTTCAGGTTGTTTGTGGAGGAACTCCCTGAAGGCTGCAGGTTGACAATCATCTCTGACTCCTGCCACAGTGGCGGCCTGATTGAGAACACCAAGGAGCAGATTGGTGAGAGCACAAAGCGTGATGATGATGACGACGATGAAGAATCTAGCCCTGTATTCAGCCTCTCATCCTTCCTGAAAAAAACTGTCAAGAACAAAGTAAAGAATGCACTAAAATCACGTGGAATTGATAGCCATTACGGCCATCATCGTCATCATCATCACCACGATGATGACGGAGAGGAAGAGGAAGAGAACGACGATGATTTCGATGAACCCGAGAACTCTATCATGAAGGATCGATCCCTCCCTCTCTCCACTCTGATTGAGATCCTCAAACAGAAGACCGGCAATGAAGACATTGATGTGGGAAACATCAGACCAACTCTCTTCGATATGTTCGGCGAGGATGCCAGCCCCAAAGTGAAGAAATTCATGAAGGTCATACTGCAAAAGTTACATCGTCATGGAAGCCATGGCGAGGGCGACAGCGAGGGTGGATTCTTCGGCTTAGTGGGAGGCCTTGCAGTGCAGTTCATGAAGCATAAACTTGAGGAAAATGATGAGAACTATGCCAAGCCAGCCATGGAAGCCAGAGTTTACAGAAAAGAAGAAGCTTATGCTGGCACAAAACAGGGAAAGCTTCCTCATAATGGAATTCTTATCAGTGGATGCCAGTCTGATCAGACCTCAGCAGATGCTAACCCTACAGGAAATAGTGAGGAAGCCTATGGGGCTCTAAGCAATTCAATCCAGACCATTCTTTCTCAGATCGACGGCGACATAAGCAACCGGAAGCTTGTACTGAATGCAAGGAAGATGCTATCCAGGCAGGGATTCAAGCAGAGACCTGGACTTTACTGCAATGATGATGTTGTGGACGAGCCATTTGTGTGCTGAAAGAGGTATTTGATGATCTTTTTTTCTATATAAATTATGTTTGTGTTATTGCGAGAACTGTTTTTGAATGCTTTCTCTGCTGTTAGAAGAAGAGTTTGAGGGATTTTTTTTTTTTATGAATCCATATCTTTTATGAATAAAAGAGAATGAATCTTTTTAACTCTCATAACATATGATATTTCATTCTCATTTCCTGTTCATTTTTATGCCTGCTTTTATCAAAATTTTAATAATTTTATTTTTGAGGTAGGCATTAGATCTGTAAATATGTATGATTTTGATTATTTTTTATGTAAATTTATGTTATTATGTGACGCATCTTTAAATGCATTCTCTACTAAAGAAGAAGGAGAAATTATTGTGTGCAGACACTGGACTGTTCAGAAGCGAATCAGAGCACGTCATGTCACCTGGTATATAGATGAGGTACACAACAAAGGGGTGGGGTGGCACACTCTGATTCGCTTCTGGACGGAATCTGTATCCGCATAAAATAATTTCACAAGAAGAAGAGATTGTGGAGGGTTTTTCTTTCTTTTTTTGAAATAAATGAGAAAATGGATCTTATGGAAGAGAAATTTTGTCTATTCATAGAACCATCTCCCTACTACTATAGTTCTATACATTAATTTCATATTCTAATATCAAAATTAATAACAAAAATATCTAATAGTTTAATATTGCGGGTTTAATAGTTCTTTTTTTTGACATGTATTAGATTTATAAATAATATGAGCATAATAATAATAATTATTTTTATCTTTTATTTTTTTGTTGCCATTTGGAACTTGTTGTTCAGCTTAGACAGGGAAAATGGGTGGTTTCATCTTATTAATAATTTATTAAATTAATTTATTTGGCTTAGTTATTTTGAGCTATTTGATATTTTTATTCTTCCAGCGGAGGTTTACGTTAAAGCTAAAAATAATAATATTATGCGCTCCTCAACCATAATAATGTGGGATGTTATTTTTATATAATGAAAATTATATTGTGTGATTTACATAAATATCTTCTAATTCTTCAGAAAAAATATTCTAGTTCTAATGGGTATTTCTTCGAGAAGTTTCCTCACATTTTTTTTTTTAACATTCCTGATTCCTAATTGATCTGATCGACGGCATGAAAGCAGAGATAATAAAATCATAAAAGAGAGAAAGGAAGGAATAATTTTTTAGAAAAATACAACATTTATAATGAAAAAAATTAGGTCATGAAATTTTAATTAAATTTTAATTAAAATATATAAATAACTTAATTTAAAATGAATTTATTTATTTTTTAGATTTATTTAATCTATCACTTGAAAGTTATGCATTTATTAACATATCTTTCAATTCTTTCAAATTATCTTAATTTTTATTTTCTTAAATATACCACTTTATAATGAACAGTAGTCATGACTTCATCCATTGTAATTTTTTTATTAAGATATATAAATATTATATCAAAATTTTATGTATTTATACATCTAGCATTCATATTTTATCTCTTTATATAACATCATAATCTCTAAATATTATAACTATATATATATATATTCAAATTCTATTTAGGCCCTAAAATATCATATAAATAAATATAAATATTAAATATTGAAGATTAATATTTTAATAATAAAAAAGGCAGTTATTTCAGCAGAAATGAACAAAAACATTTTTAATTTTGAAAAGACCCTATAAAACTTCCCCTTGGCGCCATTTCCGCTCATCTCGCAAACGAATCCGTTCTTTCTAAAAATGGCAATCCATTTCTCCAATGAAACTGGCTTCTCTTCTCCTTCATCAAACCCCCGATCCCCCACAACACCAAATTTTCATTTCTTCCATGGCTTCCTCCGTCGCCCAAATCCCCCCCGGCGATCTCTTTTCGCCGCCGACCGCAGATCGCCGGATACAGTCGCAGATCCTCGACCAGTGGGCCACGCGCCAGGCCCGCGAGATGATCACCACCATTGAGCAGCGGAGCGATGAAGCCGAGCTCTCTGCTCTCTCCAATGTCCGCGCCTCGTCTCTGATACAGATGTGGAGGGAGATGGAGTTCGTTGCTTATCCTCGCTGTGGCGGCTCCTCGCTGACGGCGGAGAAGGTATCCGGCGGGTCGGATGCGGAGAGCGAGAAGCAGAGGAGAGTGAGGAAGATGAGCCTCAAGATCGCATCTTGGCCGTCTTCATCAAGTGACGAATCTGAATTCTCGGGGACGAGTAAGGAGCAGTTGGAGAATCAGGCCAAGATAAAAGTGGTGAGGGTGAGGGGAAGGAAGGAGATGGAGGATTTAGTGATGAGAATGAAGCAGGAGAGGCTGAGAGAACTCGCAGACCTTGCTGACGAACGTAAAGTCTCTCGATTCCCATTCCGTGGAAGGATTCAGGTGGCTTTATTGAGCTATAGAGATAATTTTTCACAGCATTGTAAATTTCGCCTTTCTCTTGCATTTTTTAATGTGATTTTTTCAGATTAATTTTATATGATCACCAACTGAAAGACATAAATACTGTGAGAAAATCTTTAGTATCAGTATCTCTACTTTTGAATAGAAGCTTTAGTCAATAATAAAGAGTTATAAGACTATCTCCAACAGAACTCCATACCACCGTATGATGTCCGTCATTTATACCATTGAACTCCAAATCGCATGCCAAATTCCAGTAGGTGAATAGTCTGACGCCAGCGTCGGATTGTTCACCTACGCAAAAAAAATTTACTGCAGGATTTGCCGAAGAAGTGCGCGAAAGAGAAAAAAAGCACACCAAAGATGATTACCTTTGTAGGAAGCGTGCGAAAGAAGAAGAAATGATGTTCGATTGGAGAAGAATGATTGCATGTTGAAGTTTTACTACATTTTGGAGTGGAAAATGAGTTTTTCGGTTGGAAATGCCCTAAATGCAAATAAAATAAAGGAAAATTCCTTATTATGATAGTCATGTGGCATCAGTTGCCTAATGATTGGAGAAGATTTTTTCTTCAATATCATAAATTTGAGTAACAGATTTTATGATTTATCACTCATCATTCTGAAAAAAAATATTGATAGCACGGATAAGATTTCATATCTTGCTATCTATTTACACTCATCAATTCCATCACTTAATCCAGCCACTGATCAACATACAATTTGGGCTGAGTTTATTTACACTTGTTTTATTGCCTCATTCATTTTTGAACGACTTCTTTGAGGTTTTCTGACTTTTTGGGTGTAGAAATAATTATTGCATTGTGTCTTTGCATTTTCATCAAGAGAAAAAGGCTTCTCTTTAACAGAAATCTCCTTGTCATTGAATATATTTATGATCCTATTTGTCTTGATCACATTATACAGAAAGGCTCCTCAATTGACATTAACATTTACATTTACCTTCAGGCATTGATTAGGCTAAGAGACCTGCGACAACAAGTTTCAACAACAATCAAACATCAACAAGAGCAGCCGATAAAATCATAAGGCGAGGAATCACAGAGAAGATCAAACAGTGTATTCTTCAGGTACTTTACCATTATGCAACAATACAATTCATGATATGTTGGTTGGGAGCTTAGGCTACCAACTAAGAGGTCATGGGTTGAGTATTGTGTATGCATTGTTTGTGTGAGTCTGTCTTAATTGGCCTAAATGTCCTTAAAAAAAATCATACTGCAACATACTAAATGCTAATGATAAATATCCATTATTAATGATAAATAGATGTTGTTTAGTTGTTGTTCATTTTTTGAATAATAAATTTATAAATGTTATTTATGCCTAAGATTTAGATGTCAGGTTATCTAATCATTCTAATGAATAAAGCACATTATAAATATAAAAAAAAATCAAAATCACTATTGATTTTTGATAATAACATTGCATTGTCTAAATGTCATTATCAATATTGATTTATCTCAATAGCAGTTAATATTGAACCCAATTTTGTTTTTCAAAATTTCAATGGAATTAGAGTTCCCAATCTTATGATTGACTGTAATTTGAATATTTTCAAGGAAAGTAGCTGAAGATGTAAGTCGGCAAAATGGTGATGAAATTGAGACTGAGGAACATGCAATTGATTCTCAAGATTCTCATTTTGGCGATTCTGTCAATCACTCTGAAAATGGCGACAATCAATACATAGACTTAATCTCCACAGTAGAATTGGAAGGCTCCTTACAAGCCTTCTTCACATCATTATCCAGAGAAGATCTGCAAGAAAGCCGGAGATATGATGCTTTGTGGAATAAGCAAAATTCATGGGAAAATTCTAGTGATTTGAAACAGCCTGATGATTCATCTGTATTGAAAAGCAATCAAGGAGAGATTTTGATGGAGGAAACTAAGGCTTCCACAAACTATAACTGGTTATATCAGCAAACTTTCATCAATAATGTCGAGGTTCAAGAGCTTCTCGAGAGGTTTGATTTATCAATTACCTTTTAATTCATTTTCGTCGGCGAATTTGTGATTTCTATGTTCTAATGCTTGACTAATTCATGATCAGGAAAACTGTTACAAATTTCCTAGCTAGTGATTTTTCTAAAAAATTGAATCAGCTCATAATGTCATTTACACAAAAACAAGCTCTACAATATGCCAATGAGAATGGAAGAGATGGGTGTGAAGAAGAAATAATCTGGAGACAAAATTATGAAGATTGTTCCGACCCAGATCCTTCTGCATCATTCAATCAAAATTCATCTGCAAGCGAGCAAGTAGGATATAATTTTCGTGCCGAAAATTTGGAAGAAAAGAAATTCACTGCTGTCCAAATATTGGAAGAAATCTATTTCTCTTTTTTTTCACTGATTAGTTTTGCATTGTGATAGGATGAGGATGTTATGAATGATTTGAGATATGGTTTTGCACAAATACAAAGTGAAGTTTCTGAGCTAAGAAAGATGGTAGAGAGCTGCCTGGAATGGCAGAAAAAGTTAGAATGCTCTATCAAACAGGAATTTTCTTCTGCTGTTAATCAATTAGGTAAGTCTTTGCATCTCGCTCAATCTCAAAAGAAGGTTTTTCTATTAGTTAATCATTATTTTCATGTTTTTTTTTTTTGGTTGAGCATATCAATTGATTATCTTAGTCACTATATTCGTGTATGGAATTGTTTTCAATGCTGATATGGCTCATGTAAAATCCAATATTCAAAGGCACAAGAACTAAGTTGCTTCACTTATTTACATATTCTTTTTATCTATGAAGCAACAAACTATGTTTAGAACTAGGCACAACCAATCAAAGGCAAGTGTTATTTTCCTCGCATGTTGTTGACGGAAAATAAGATTAACGTCCAAATAACAAATCTTTATATGCTCTTGCTAAAAATTATAGCACAATAGCTATGTCCCACACATTCAATGAGGATTAAAATGGGGATTTTATCCTAAGTATCTTCTCATACTCAAGTCATTGATTGAGCTTGAAGATCAATAAGAACTGAAATCAATTCATCATAATTTTTTCTTTTGGGCTAAAAATTAGAGCTCTGTTTAGACTCTCTTATGTTGTCCTTATAATTGCTATTTATATACATTTAGGCTTCGTTTGGGACGGCTTTTTTATTGCTTTGTAAAACGGAGTTTTAGTAAAAAACAAAAAAATTTGTACTAAAACTCTGTTTTAGAAAGCAGTAAAAAAGCCGTCCCAAACGAAGCCTTAGACTTTGTTTTGAACCGTTTTCTTACTACTTTTTAAAATAATTTTTTAGCACAAAAATATTTTGAACTAAAATTTTTTTAAGTCATTCCTTATAGGCCTGTCAAAAACGGGTTACGGGTCGGGTTCGGGTCCAACCCGAAATTGACCCGACCTCTTTCGGGTCAACCCGGACCCGACCCGTTTCTTGAAACGGGTCATTTATGCTGACCCGGACCCGACCCGCTTCGGGTCCGGGTCAACCCGACCCGACCCGTTTGACCCGTCTGCACTATAAAAAAAATTAAAACAGGTTTTAAATTGCCAATCATCAGGAAATATGAATTTTTTACAAAAAAAAAATAGTATATTCACTTACATTTCTCAATCCCAAATAGGCAAACAACAAACCATCATAACTTACAATTACAAATCTACAATTTACTAATTACATAGTTACATTTACAATTAAAACTTTTACATTTCATAATTTTTTACAATTACAAATCTACAAATAACACAAACTTACAATTACAATTACAAATGACACTTTACAAACAATCAAACACAAAGGTTCCAACAGTCCAGTCTCCACTCTCCACTGTCCACTCTCCAGGCTCCAGCAGGCAGCAGACAACAGTCCAGCCTCCAAACTTTCAGGTTCCACTATTCCAGCAGTCCAGGACCTCCAGGTTGTCCAGCCTCCAGGCTCCACTGCTCCAGCATTCCAGCAGTCCAGCCTCCACTGCTCCAGGTCTCAAGCAGTCCAGCCTCCAGGCTCCACTGCTCCAGAAGTCCTGCGGCTCCTGCCTCAACTCACCAGCGGACCAGCAGTCCAGCAATCCAACAGTCCAGCATAAAATCAATTAAACAAGTATAAAAGTAAATTATCATCTTAGAGATATAACTGCAATTAAGAGGTCATACTAGCCGAATACCAACTTCTTGCAGCTGCAGCCATCAAACTATATGATTTACATGCTTTGAGAATAAGGAAACTCCACTTTTACATGATTTACTCGGTAACAGACTAACAGAGCATGAGAGTAACAACTAACAAAGTGTCATACTAACAGAGTAACAACTAACAAAGTGTCATACTAACAGAGTAACAAAGTGCCAACTGCCATACTAACAATCGGAGTCCAGAAAGGCAGAAACAAATAATTTCAAAAGGCAGCAGTGCAGCACCAACAGGAAACAATAAACCCTAAGAAATAACACCTTCGAACTTCGAGCAAGAAATCAGAAGAATAAACCCTAAGAAATAACACCTTCGAACATGAAACAATAAACCCTAAGAAATAACAACTGCATAACACCTTAAATCAGAAGAAATAACCGGAACAAGGATGATACTTCAACCAACTAACCATTAACCAAGATAACTTTAAAATGATAGCAACAAATTAATTAGCAAGGAGGAACAAACTGAAAAGCTTCGATCCTTCGAACTTCGAGCAAGAAGAAGATTAAAAAATATTCTAATAGAGGAATAGACGACGACACCGACGAGGAGAGAACTGAGAAGCTCCGTGAAGGAGGTAGCCCGTAGTCAGGCAAGAAGCCAGCAACACAAGAAGCACCGAAGCAGTGAAGTCGTGAAGAGACGAAGAGTCGAAGACGAAGGAGGCGAAAAAGGAAATGAAATGAACGCGGCTGCATGCCTGCACTCTGCTGCCCTAAATCGCTAAATGAGCCCTAACATGTATTGTAAATCGCACTCGCACGAATCACGACGACGTTATCACTCAAGCGGAGCGGACAGCGCGGATCAGGCTCGAAGCGGGTTAATTCCGTGTCAAAATCGGGTTTCCGGGTCAACCCGGACCCGACCCGAAATTTAAAACGGGTCAAAAAACTGAACCCGAACCCGACCCGTTTCGGGTTCGGGTTGACCCGAACCCGAAAAAATCGAGTCGGGTTCGAGTCGGGTTTTCGGGTCGTGTCATATATTGACAGCCCTAATTCCTTACAATATAGCTAACAAGTTTGCTTATTTTGTTGTTTTATTGCTTACCTTAATAAAAGAACATGCTTTATTTAAGACATCTTATGTCATGCACCTTTATATTTTTGTTAATGCAGTAGAAAGAGGGAAATCTTCTCTTGCCACGAAATGGAATACCACCTGTAGCATTTGCTGCGAAGACCAAGTTGACACAGTATTATACAGGTAAATAACTTCACATTAATTTCTCTGAAATAAAGAAAGAAAGAAATTATTTATTTATATGCTAATTAAATGTCTGCAATGTCCCTATAGATGTGGGCATATGTGTGCTTGTTTCAAGTGTTCTCAAGCTTTGCAATGGAGCAGTGGTAATTGCCCAATTTGTTATTCTACAATCGTTGATGTTGTTCGAGTATATCCAAACATCTAAAAATTAAGGCTTCGTTTGGTACCAGTTTTTTTTGAGAAAAAAAATCGCCAGCAAAGATAGAGACTGACTAAGGCTTAGTTTTGGACGACTTTCGTACTCCTTTCTAAATCAACTTTTTAATATAAAAATTTTAATTTTTATATTAAAAAGCTGCTTTAAGAATCAGTAAGAAAGCTCTCCCAAGCGAAGTCTAAGGCTTCGTTTGGGACGGCTTTTTTATTGCTTTCTAGAACGGAGTTTTAGTACAAAAATAAAAAAATTTGTACTAAAACTCCGTTTTAGAAATCAGTAAAAAAGCCATCCCAAACGAAGCCTAAGTTGATTAATTAACTTCTCTAAAGACCTATTGAATTTTCTTTGGACAGATGACTCAATTCTACTCCAAGGATCCTATTCACACAACATTTGAACTTGCTGATTCAAAGATCAAACTATATCATTAAAAATAAAGAACAAGAAAAGTTCTCCACGAAATAAAATTTCAAAACATGAAATTTTAATTTTGGTAGATTCAACTTACCAAATTTCGCCATCAAACGAACACAAAAAAAAAAACTTTTTTTCTTTGTTCATTCAGCATCAGTCTCCAATCTTCCCGTTGTTCAATTTCTGCTTATTTGAAGCCACATGTGTAAGAAGATTAGCCACTTTCCTCGCCGTCGGCCGCTCCGCTGGAGCCATCCTCACACACTGAAGAGCTATACCTAGCAAATCGATAGTCAAAGATTCCTCGCAGGCCACCATAGGCTTCAACGAAGGATCCACCACCTCCTCCGGCGATCCCATCCTTGTCTCAATCCAACTCACCATATCTATATCTCCGCCAAATCTCTGATCAGTAGGCATCATACCAGTTGCAAGCTCCATTAGAACTATCCCCATGCTATAAACATCGCTCTTCTCTGTGGCCTTCATGGTGTAGGCATATTCTGTGGCAGGACATCAAACATGTTAAGTGCATGTTGCTGAACTAGTTAGGATTAGGTTTAGGGCTACTTGCCTGGAGCGATGTAGCCATAGGAGCCGGCGAAGACGGAGGCGGACTCGGATCGGCCGGCTGATTCGGCGACGAGGGATTTGGCGAGGCCGAAGTCGCCGAGGTGAGCTTCCATATCGCCGTCGAGGAGAATATTGCTGGATTTGATGTCTCTGTGGATGATCTTCGGGACGCAATCATGGTGGAGATATTCCACTCCTTTGGCGAGACCTTCAGCGATTTTGAGCCGGGCTTCGAAGCTTAGTTTATTTTTCTTCTTATTTGGGCGGTGAAGCCAGTCCCAGATGCTGCCGTTTTCCATGTACTCGTAGATGAGGATGTTTCCTCCGTCTCCGGAAAGGAACCCGAGTAGTTTCACGAGATGTCGGTGACGGATACGGCCGAGTGTTTTTCTCTCTCTCGTGAAGCTTTTGTCGGTGAGGAAGAGTTCTTTATCTTCATGGGTGAAGATTCGTTTCACAGCCACGGTTTCGCCGGAGGGAAGCTCCGCGCGGTAGACGGATCCGGATCCGCCGGATCCGACTATGTACTCGTCGCTGAGATTGTTCGTTGCCGCCATGATCGTCTCCCAATGATAATCGCGCCGGCCAGATCGTTTCCGGATCAACTGGCGCTGCGCTTGTCCTGAACTGGACGAGTTAGCACAGTTCACCTCAACTGTTCTTCTCGAAGAGCGACGTTTAATGGCGACGGCGAGAGCGATGATGAGGATTAAAATGGCGACGGTGACTAAAGCGGTGACGACGGCGATGGCTGCTGTTGTTGGTGATGACTGCCGGCCGCGGGTGGATGGAGAATATTCCTCGCGGCATTGATGCATCGGCTGGCCGCAGAGAGCGAGGTTTCCGGCGAAGGAATCCGGTGGCCACCGGGAGAAATAATTGTTGAGGTTACCTGTAAGATTGTTGTACGAGAGGTTTAGGGATACTAAACTGCTCATTCTTCCTATCTGGTGTGGGACATTGCCTGTGAGTAAATTGTGGGAGAGATCGAGGGCTTCTAACTTGTAGAGAGATTGGAGCGAAGGGGGGATTTCGCCGGTGAGGTTATTGAAACTGAGGTCTAGCGCGCTCTGCAATTCTGAGAGCTTTCCGAGCTCCGCCGGAATGTTGCCGGTGAAGAAATTGTTTGACATCCGTAGCTCATATAGTTTGCTCAGTTTCCCAATTGACGTCGGGATTTTACCGGAGAACTGGTTTCGGCTGAGGTCGAATACATTGAGGGAGACGAGGTTGCCTATTTCCTGCGGGATTGATCCATTGAGATGATTGTCATCAAGATGGAGCTTCAAGAGGTTCGTGCAGTTGAATAGCCCCATAGGAAGAGAACCAGTAAAGCCATTCGAGGATAGCTTCAGCTCGCCCAAATCCTGCAACCCTCCGATCCAAGCCGGTATCTCTCCGGTGAACTGGTTGCCGTTGAGATCAATGTGGGCCAGATTCTTGCAAGACGAGAGGTCTTCCGGTATTTTACCAGAGAGAAGATTGCCGGAGAGATCAAGAAGCATGAGCGATTCGATCCTCCCGAGCATTGAAGGGATCTCCCCTGCAATCCTATTGCTCCCAAGCCGTATCCTCTGCAGCTGAGCGGAATTCCCCAACTGAGGAGGGATATCGAGATTGAACGAATTGTTTGTTAGATCGAAGGAGAGTAGAGAACTCGAACCGCATAGAGGGAGAATGCTACCACTGAAGCGATTATTCGAAAGATTCACTCGGGTGAGATTCCTGCACCCGAATATCTCGTCGGGGATGATTCCTTCTAATGAATTGTTATAAAGCAATAGTCTCTCCAGAGATTTCAAAAAACCCAGCGTCATCGGAATCCCTCCAGTGAGATTATTGTCGGCGAGATCAAGAATTGTAAGCTTTTCGCAATTACCGAGAGTTGCCGGAATCTGGCCAGATAGCGCGTTCTGCCGGAGATGAAGCAGATCAAGCTGCTTCAACTGACCTATAGTTCCCGGGATTCTCCCGCTGAACTGGTTTCCGAAAAAATCCACCATCTGCAGCTTCGAACAGTTGCCGATCACAGCCGGAATTTCGCCGGTGAACTGGTTTTCGTAAAGGTACAGCACTTCTAAGCTCTGCAACAAGCCGATCTCCTCCGGGATTCCTCCGATGAGATTATTATGGAACAGAGTTAGCGTTTCCAGCTTGCTGAGATTTCCGAATTCGCGGGGAATGAAACCGGAGAAGCTGTTGTTATTAAGAATGAGATCAGTGAGCTCCGTTAGAAATCCGAGCTCCGGAGGAATCTCGCCGGAAAAGCTATTGTTAGCAAGATCTAGCTGTCGGAGCTTCATGCATTGCGCTATCGTCGCCGGAATACGGCCGCTGAAGTTGTTGTCGGAGACCATGAAATGCTCCAGGCTAGTTGGGCTCCTCCGGCAGAGATTTTCTGGCAGCTCGCCGGAGAGCTGGTTTCCCGCCAAAACCAGGAAGTTGAGTTCCGGCAAGTCACCAAGCTCCTCCGGGAAACCGCCATGGAGCAGGTTTATAGACAAGTCAAGCACGCGGAGCCTGCTCAACCCGCCGAGTGATACCGTTATTGAACCGTCCAGTTCGTTCCCCATCACATTAAGGTATTCTAGCTGAGTTAACTCACCGACTCGACTCGGTATGGAACCGCTCAGTGAGTTGTTAGCCAGATTCAAAGTTTGTAACTGAGAAAGATCGCCAAGATCCTTTGGAATACTGCCGGTGAGCTGATTACCGGCGAGGGCGAGCACGGTGAGTTCCTGCAGGTTACCAATATCCGGCGGAATTGGTCCGGTGAGCTTGTTCATGGATAAAACCAAGGTCTGGAGCCGGCTGAGCCGGCTCAACCGGTTCGGAATAAAACCGGTTAAATTACACGAAGCTAAACCCAAAACCGTTAGATTTTGAATATTCCCTAGTTGCTCCGGAATCGAACCTGAGACGCCGGGATTGTTGCCTAAGCGCAACACTCGAAGTCCGGCGATCTGTCCAATACTCGCCGGAATCTCGCCGGATAGATTGTTGGAATGAAGTAGAAGCGTACTGAGCTGGCGCAGGTTGGAGAGCTCGGCAGGTATTTCACCGGAGAGGCGGTTGCTGGAGAGGTCCAGAATGGTGAGTTGGGTAAGCTTGGTGAGTGCAGAGGGCACCTCGCCTGCTAGTGCGGTGGAGGAGAGGTTTAGACTTACCACTTCGCCGGAGCCGCCGCCGCATATGATTCCGGTCCAGTTGCAATGGTTCTGATTGGTCGCCGGCGACCAGTCTGCGAGGACGTGGAAAGGGTCATCGGAGAAGGAGTTTTTTATGTCTAAGAGGACGTCGGCAACGGCCGACGAGGTGGCGGAGGAGAGGAGCGAGAAGAGGCTGAATACGAAAATTAAAGCAAGTTTGCTGGCCATGATTAAGGTACTGGCTAATGCACGGATGCATGTAGAGCTTTTAACGTTGGGTTGATGTATGGAGAAGCGCGATCGGCGATTTAATGCGCCGATTTAATGGCGAATCGGCGAGAGAGAGGGAGAGGAGGGCGGCGGAACTCGAAAGAAGGCTGTTGGCTTCCTTCATTAACTAGGAAAGAGAACGGGTTGGTTATCTGTGGCCATAGGTGTGGCGGTGGGGATGAAGTTCGGCAGGAGGTACACGTGGCAGACGGTGAATGGGGAGGAGGAGGGTGTTCTGGGCTCAACGTGGCAGACGTAATTGTGGGGCCAATATGAGGGGAAAATATTACCCGAAAAAGATTTTTTCTGATGAAAAAAATTGAGCTCTGAATGTTTTTAAAACAATTATCTTTTTTAGTTATAACATTTTCATTAATATATTTTGTTTTTTAATTAATTTATATTTTAGTATATTTCCTAAATATATTACCTTAATAAAAAAACATTTATTTAATTAAATTATTTTAATCAATATTTTTGAATGAAAAGCAAAAGGAGATTAGATATAAATTTGGTGAATCAATGAGTTTATTATTTTAATTAATAAGAAATTAATTATTTTATTAATTAATGTTGGAACATGTAATAATAATTTATTGTTGAAGATCAGGGAGTCAAAGATCTAGGTGACCGGATTCAACTTGGTCCTGGTTTCTTTAGCTATATAATTTTTAATTTACTGGACGTTTATTTGTAGTGGTGAAGTTTATTCGCACAAGGCCTTATAAATCTGAATATTATGTACTGTGCCCTATATGTGGTGCAAATCAGTCCAATGGATTGCTCAAGCTCATTTAGAAAACTCAAGCTCGATGAAATTGTTGAGCTAGATCTTTTGTTTAAATTAAAAAATTCATATGTTTTAGAATTTTTTATTTTTTAATATAGAATTATTTTGAAATTATTAAAATAAATCATATAATGATAATTTTAATTAATTACTAAATATATTTTAATTTTTTTCGAGCGGCTTAACGAGCTTTCGAGCTGAGACATGATTGTGCTTAAGCTTTAGCCTATTTAATATACAAGCTCGAACTCGTGGCTTGATAAGCTCTACTAGCAAGCTTTTTAATGAGTCGAGTTCGAATCGGCTTGGCTCATTTACACCCCTATGTGTTCCATTAAAAGAGAAGCATAAAATTAAGTTAAGTGTTTTAGAGATCATGATGATTGATGATGAGCGGCTTTACTTTTAGAGATATATATACCATAAAGGATTCGAGTAGCTCCAGTGGCGAATAAGATTAGAGAGTCATCCTAGATAGTTTGGTCATAAAAGATGTTGGTCTTTTTAATGACTTAGGTAGGAGAGTAGATGTATGAGATATTGCCTATGTTAAGAAAAATTAAAAAAGATTTTAAAAAAATTGGTTGCAAAGTATTAGAAATAATTTTTTTATTAGATTTAAATAAGAATTTGACTTTTAAATTCTCATAGGATAAAATGGAGAAAAATGATTCATTTACCTAATAACATTTGATGGGACAAAGCCTTGATATTATTGTTATTGTCACCCTATATGTTTTTGAATTAATTTCATATTTTGAAATAATTTATTAATAATATTAAGAACCTTATAAAATATTATGTAATATGATTTATTTTAACCTAAATGTAATAATATAAATTGTAATTATTAAACCATGAAATGATCTAAATATTTTCAAATAAAATTTATTAAATGAGTAATATATATTTATTTAGTTGGTAAGGAAAGATAGAAAGATGCATGCATGACTCAATTATTATATGGTTTAGATTTTAGAGCTTCAAAGGGATCAAATATGTAGCATCAATAATGATGTTCTTTTAATAAATATTATCCATTTATTTATTATAAATATTTTTTAATCTTATCTATCATTAATCAATCAAATAATTACGTAGTAAAATATCTCTGGTTCCCACCCACCGAATCTCATTGTCTTCTTCTCCATAAAAGTCTAAAAATTTCAAAAAATTAATTATGTTATGAAAAAAAAATCTTAGCAACTCAATTAAACTAACCCTCTCCATTAATAAATTTATTTATTTATTTATATTTATTTATTTTTATGAACGTCAGCAAAAAGCATATATGCCCCACCCTAACCTCTCTATTATTAATTAATTATCTTTTAAGTGTTTGGATAATCATTAATTTAACGATAAATTATTTTGTTAAGAGAATGATTGGTTTCCATTCCTTTCAATGGCTAAGACTTTAGAGCATCATTTGGTCAACCATCCCTATCTAATCTTTTTCTTTAAATTACAAAATTAACCATTCAATTTTTTTTCAAAATAATAAACCCTAAAATTGCAAATCAAGTATATCATTAATTAACGCTCTCGTTAATTTTGTAATTTTTGGAAGTTAAAATAAAATAATGATTTTGTTTCTGTAATGCTTGCTTATCCTTAATCTTATCAACATTGCATGGTTAGTCAATGGAGTTAGTAACTAATTATAATTAAGAAAGCAATGGGTATAATAAACAAATGTGGCTAAGGGATTAGCATGAAAGAACAAATTTTTTCAGAATATTTTAATCTATCATATATCCCTTATTTTAATTTTGATAATATGACATCTTAAATATAAAAAAAATAAACTATATTAATATAATTTTATTATGCATGCATGCAAGTAACTACTTTGCAAATTATTGAATGAATTGTTAATGATGACAAGATTGAATTATAGGCTCACAAGCAAGACAAGAATGAGATATATTATATGCAATGATGTGAGGAATAAACTTGTATGGATCATAGTTAGTCAAATCAACCTATGATAAAATCAGGGTTGAAATCTACTTCTCTTATGAGGACCATCATTGAAATATAATTATAACGGTCATAATCTTAGGTGTGAAATAAAAAAAAAATAGAATTTTGGGCGATTGCATTTATTGAGGATGAGCAAAATAATTAAGATTTTATTTGAGATAGTTTTCTTACTGCTTTCTATAATAATTTTATAGTACAATTTTTTAAAAAAAAAATAATTAAAAAATAGTGACCAAAAGATGTGCCAAATGAAGGCTAAAATGTTCATTCAACTAAGAGAAAATAAAAATCATGATGGACAATTGCTCAACCTAAACTCTTCTTAAATCAGTCGTTAGAAGAAATAATAAATAATTAATAATTAAGAAGAAATATGATTAAATGAAATTTGTTGTTATGTGACATATTAAATGATATGATTAAATAAATTTCTAATGTGCATGTCAAGTGTAAATGGAAGAAAATTTCATTAGTAAAATATTAGAAAATTGAAGCTATGGGGTCAAATTAAGTTTGGGGAAAATAAAGTATTGGAAGGGGAAATTTTTCAACTTAAATTAAATAATAAATAATAAATTAACTATGATCTCACCTGCTCTTTTATATTATAATATTTAAATTTTAAAATAATAATTAGATAAAAGTAGAATAATCTGTACATAGGACCGGAAGTCAAAGCTGTCAATACCCTCCCATTGTTGTTTTATGTCACGGAGAAAATGGTAGCAACAGGGTAAGCTACATACACAACTTGAAAGTTGAAACCATGTCTTACGCTGACTAGTTGAGGAATAGGACAAGTTTTGCCTACGTCGAAGTCTTTGCAACTTGAAGGGAGTGAGTGTCGCCAATTGTGTAGCCATTTTAATTAATTAAAAACTTATAATGCTTTTTATTCTTTTTTTTTTATTTTTATGAATGATACTTCATCAAAATTTACACATTAAAATGATGTCTTTCAATAGAGAGAATTATCTCAAAGAGAAGTATTGGATCTTTGTGAATGACAACATCAATCACAAAGATCCAATATTCCTCCTCCTGACTACCTGGCTACAAGATCGCCTCTCTTATTTGTAGAACAATTGAGACAACAATTTACAATCAATTGGCTTCTAATATTATTCATCGATAGTGGCTCAATGTTTGCAAAACAAAAATCAACAGAAGACATCTATCATCCATTGACATTGGTCTTCTTGGTTTTCAAATCTCTTATCATACCAAGAGAAAGACGAAGCAAACCTTCAATAATCACTCGACTTTGAAAGTTTCTTATTATTTCTTTATGCTATTGTATGGCTCCAAGGGATGTTGCAAACTACCAGCTCTTTTAGTATGACTATTTATGAGCAGCCATAAGAGCAACCCAGTAGTTTATGGCTGCTCCTCTCAAGATCTCGCCGGATCTTACATAACAATTGTTGCTAGACGGCTCATGATTTAAGACATACGGATATTTATGTCCTAGACTTCATTTGAAACTATTTTCTTACTGCTGCTTAAAGCAACTTTTTAAAACAAAAATTTAAATTTTTTTATTAAAAATTTATTTTAAAAAGCAATAATAAAGCCATTTAAAAAAAAAAGAAAAAAAAAACAACAAATGAATTTCAATTATGGTGCAAACATGAAAAGGAGGATGAGAAGTCACCATGCGAAGGCTGGAAGAATCTGCACATCAGCAATGAAGTAACCAACGTGGTTTGTTAGGATGTGGACTGAGGCAGCGACAATATGATTTTTTCACTTTCAGCCCCTTATGATTATAAATTTATAAAAAGTGACATTCTTGCTCACCAAATGCAAAAAGTGCCTCCCCAATTGTCACTATAATCTGAAGCTGTTACATCTCTACTTTTGGATGTGAAAAGGATCAATGCTTTTTCTTTTTCCTTCCTTTTTTTATGATTGGGCCACATTGAATAAGAGACTATGAAGACAATTCTAAGCAACCAAATAATCAAATAACATTAAAAGGGTCTCTCTCTCTCTCTCTCTCTCTCTCTAGAGCTTTATACTTAGAGATAGAATGTGAAATGAGTAAATAAGTTAAAAGGTTGGAGTTACAGAGAGTTGCATTAAATGATTTGGTCATATAGAACATCGGCCTTCTGATGGAGAAATTATTCTGTGCAAAGACTGGACGCAGAACATCATCTGAAGACCAACCAAAATGCGCCACGTAAGCGATACCGAGCTGCGGTATTGAGCACTCGGGTGATGTGCGCGCATTCTGATTGGTCTCCGAACAATGTTCGACATCCGCACAAAATAATTAGATTAGACCTATGTTATATATATAGTTAAACTTGAAATTTCCATATTAAAAAGTATTAAAAATGAGTTTTTTTATCAAATTTAAATGATAATTTAACTTTTAATAAGACAATCAAGAAAAAAAGATTTATATAACCAACATCACAAAGTGGCATAAAAACTAAATGTTGTGGGTGGGTACGTATAATTTTTTTTTTTGGGTGGGTACGTATATATATTTATATAACATATAAATCTTTATGTTTATCATGTACCGAAATTTAATTCTGTTTAATAATGAATAATAAATCACAATGCATGCAAGTTAAATCAATGATCTTAGAAAAAACAATCATCTTCTGATATTCAGAGATCCTGACGCCATTTTAATACCTAAATCGCATAAAAATTTATACATAAAAAATATATTTTAATAGAATAAATTAAAATTAATAATATTTTTATGTGATCTAGATATTTTAACTTTATATAAATTAAAAAAATAAATATTAGATCTATGAATATATAAAAATTTTATGACATGTATGTAAATTCACCTAAAATTAAATGATTGAGTCACATGAAAGAGGCTCCTCATAGAAAATTTATTGATCAAGAAGAACAAAAATACAAATGATGAATCCAATCAAACGAAATTTTGTATATAATTATTTGCAATTGAGTACATATGCTACATTTGTTATATACATTTTCCATATCTTATCAACACCAAATAATCATAATTTTTTTTATTTGAAAAATTGCAAGTTTATAGTTAGGTGAAAGGTAGCGTATAAGCAGGGCAGATTGGGGCATGCCAAGGCTCTTTTAGGTCTTTTGATATTGACTTTAGAAGCCAGATTTGGCAAACCAATCCGAATATAAGTCTATTTTTCAGGTCTTAGTCAAAGTAATTATTGTAATTCAAAGCATTCATGTGATAAAATGTTAGTTCAATAGAAGCAATCTAACTATAATTTTACATGACCAACTCAAGAAGATACTTTCATCTTTTGAATATTCTCAATTTTAGGTTTCGTTTGAGACCACTTTCTCAAAGCAGCTTCATAATATAAAAATTTCTAATTAAAAAAAATTATACTAAAAAACCAATAAGAAAACTATCCCAAATAAAACCTTAATCATTTGTTCAATTTACTAAAATTTTTTTCTTTTCTTTTTATGATATTATTATTGCAAGCCGGCCGAGCAAGCAATGGAGGGGGCAAAACCTGGAATCAAATCCAAAGAGATTTTGGCTCCCTTGTGGGGTCCAAGAAATTAATAATTCATTATATTATAAGAGGAATTAAGAAGGGAATTAATTAGACAAAGATCCCATATTTAAATTCAAATATGAGGGAAAAAAATTATAAAGAAAAAAGGCTGATTTGGAAAAATTTATATGAAAAGATCTTCCTAATACAAACTTTATTAATTAAAAAAAAATTGTACTAATAAATTATTTTAGAAAGCATTAAGAAAGTTATTCCGAACAAAATGTTAATCATTTGTTCAATTTATTAAAATATTTTTTTTTCTTTTTATGACATCATTAAATAATTATACACATGATTGGGGCACATAGAATGCTCATCACTAAGAAGAATCGCCAATATGATTAGAAGTTTGAAACACAATAACTATCATAAATCTCAAGATTGTTGTTGTACAAAAATTACAGGGTGAAATGAAGTTTGTGCAAAGACCCTCAGGATCAAGCAAATGTTTCAGAGTAATCTGAAGGGGATAAAGCAGAGCATTGTAACGCTTCTAAAATAGCAAGAAACCAACAAAATGAGGAATTTTAGCAATGAAAATCTTACTTCACCATCATCAGAATAAGCATCAGTAGTCATATTCCTACTATTTGGAGCTAGCATTGGCCATTGGGGCTTGCAGCCATTAGAAACTACAGTCTTGGTTCTAATATAAACCCTAGATAGCCCAACGGATGTCTAAGGCTTCGTTTGGGACAGCTTTTTTATTGCTGCTTAAAGCGACTTTTTAGTACAGAAATGTTAATTTTTATATTAGAAAGCCGCTTTAAAAAACAGGAAGAAAATTGTCCCAAATGAAACCTTGTGAAAAAGGAACATAATTTGTTATTGAAAATTCCATGCACAATATCCAATCTCTAGACTCAAAAAGCGTCTGAAGAAAGGGATAAACCCGAAGCTTATGAGTGCTTTCAAAACCCACATATATTTGGCATGTCTTGTATAAAACAAAATGAAACCCAAAAGAATTATAGGCTTCGTTTTGGATGACTTTTTCGTACAAAAAAAATTAATTTAAGAAGCAATAAAAAAAGCCATCTCAAACGAAGCCATAATTTCATTCCTAGTTGCATTGTTCTAGTTCTTATAAACTTTCTTTTTATAGAATCAACAGAAATGCGGAAATATTTGAAATCAGGCAATTGAACAATCCCTTACATGATCATTCTTGCCATCCTGTTCCTACAAATGTCTCAATATCTTATTGAAAGACAGCAGATATTTTTGAGAAATAAGATCCAAATTTATATTGCTAAATCATCCAAGATATAACAAGATTCAACAAACAAACACTTCTCAATAGGGGACTATGAATTATCCTCAAATGAAAAAAAAAAAAACAGCTTCATCAAACAAAATTTAGGGTTCGTTCATGACGGCTTTCTTACTGCTTCTTAGAGATGCTTTCTAGTACAACAAAGATGCTTTAAGAATTAATAATAAAGCCGTCCCAAATGAAACCTTAACCTCCAAATGTAAGATACACCGAGCCTTGCCTCAGCCTTCAAACTATTTAATAGTAGGGATATAAATAACTCTATCTTAGAGCTAACAAGTGTTATTGTTGTTCAATAAGGTTAAATGAGCGATAATGGGGAAATTAGATTAGGAAAAGAATGAGTTTTGTAAGGTCACATCGTAATATAATTAGAGCTAATTTATAGAATGTTGGTTAAGTACCATCCTTCTAAGGCTGCATTAACGTAATAAGATAAGATATAATAGAGTTAGCAAATCATTATCTACTAATGATGTTTTGCTGGCTGAACCTAATTAACTAATACTTTGTTAAGCATGGAAATACTTTGTGTTATGCAATATCATTAGTCGCGGTAAGCACCATCCTACATAATAGAGTTAGATCCTAATTATCCATGTGATTAAGCAGGGAAATACAAAGAGAACTGATAGATGTTGTGGTGAGTATAACCAACTAAGAGAGAAACGTTAATTTTTCATGTAATAAGATGGAAACACATATAACAAAGATAGGTCAAAATAAACATGCAGGACTGCGCCAAACTACTAAATTTTTTAATACTAAAGCTTCAGTTCAAAAAATTTGTCCGAGTTACCTTATCAGCTTTGGAAACAACCAATTACAACGCCAGTGCATGATTGAACAATGGATATCAGTATCTCATTCAAATCTCCCCAAGATAAATCTGCTTGTCGCTGCTGCAAGAGCCAATGATAGGCTCAGTGGGGTGAAAAGCTGTTTCGTTCACTGATCCATTATGACCTGGAAGCTTGTACAGGATCCTCCTTGATGTGGTGTCCCAGATGTAAACCATCCTATCAGAGCTCCCAGCAGTGACCCTGCTCCCGTCCGGCGACCACGCACACTTGAGGAGATTCTTCTCAAAGTTGTGCTGGTGTCCAGAAAATATCTTCACACAACGGTTCTGTGGTGCATATGGTCTCATGTCCCATATCCTCAGAGTGCAATCCATTCCATTGGTTAGGAGGTATGAACCATCTGGGCTCAGCTGCATTCCAGTGATCATGTCACCATGCCCCTGTAGAGTCATGGTAACTTCATTTCTCCGCAGATCCCACACCTTCACATCATTGTCCAGCCCACCGGAGAAGATCTTGTCAGATGCATCCGAAAAGCTAACTGCAGTGATCTGGTACTTGTCTGGAAATGTCTGCACGGCGCCGCGCTGCCGGAGATCCCACAGCTTGGCTGTGCCATCATCTGAACCGCTGACAACCAGCGGAGGTCCCCGACGGGACGGACAGCACGAGTTAACAAACGAGGAGTGTTCTGCCATCTTCTTAACCTGCTTTCCAGTCTCGACGTCCCAAGCTCGAAGAGTCTTGTCGGGGCTTGCAGAGATTATCTGAGACCCATCAGAAGTCCACTGGAGATCAAGCACAGCATTTTTGTGGCCATGGAGGACCATGAAGTTCTTGCAGTCGCCATGTACAAACCATAGAAAGATATCCTTGTCATGGGAGCCTGAGGCGACAACAGTCCCAGCTGGGTTAAACTTCATCGTGTAAATGGCGCTCTGATGGCCAGTTAAGAGCATGATGGGTGATTCCAGGCTAGAGGTGCGATGCTTTCCAGCAGGAAATGGTGCATGGAGAGCCAGCTCAGACCCTGGCCTAGGTCTAGGAAAAGCCAGAGCATTGTCTCCTTGGTTTGGCACAGCAAGCATTTTTTTTAATGTAAATCCGAGCTCTTCAACCCTGATGAAAGAAAGGAAATCAGATTGCATGCATAAATTAACTGTACAGAAAAGCATTTTATACTTAAATAGTTTTTCAATTTAGACGCTGATCTTCTCAACAGCAGAGCTTAAAATGCTCTACCACGCATACAGCCAAGTTTTGAATTCATTTGCTGGACAGTAAACAATAAAAGCTTAACCGAATCAAACAAGATTCAAATAATACTATCTTCCACCAAAGTTCCAAATTTAAGCAACTAATGTGATAATAAACTGTGTATAGTATGCACAATGAATACTCTCTTCATCACGTGCCTTTCTTAGGCCAATCTCAAGGCCATCTTCAAATTATTTAACTGAGAACTTCATTCCAGTTACATTTCCTCGGCAATAAATGGGTTTTCACTTGCCATTTTGTTCGCAAGTTTTCATACCAATTAATACTTGAAAAATAAGTTCCAATCAAATAACAAAGAAAAAAAAAGTCATTATGTTAGACCGGTCCAGCAGGTCCAAAGGGACCGGCTTACGCGAATAGAGACGGAAATGTCCACCTCCTGTAGGTGCCGAACGCAAGCCGCAAGGGCTAGGGAGCTGTTTTGGAAGGATTTTTTAGGGATTTAGGAGGGAAATTTGAATGTAGGGACTGTTTAGAGATTTCCTTTTGAATTGTATGCATTAAATAGTTGGTTTTCAAAGGATCAGGGCATCTTGAATTTGACTGAAATTTGAGATCTCTTAATTTCTTTGGGCTCTAGCGACGTCTAGAGATTTGGGAGAGAAAGATCATACTCTCGAATAGAAGATCAATTGTATCTTGATATTTTCCGTTCCCCTTTCATCAAATAATACAAATTATCTACTGTTTTGTGGTTTTGTGTGGAGTTTTGTGGAGAATTCTCGCTGTTTTCCGAAAATTGATAGGAAATACTTGAGATCTACAAGTGTATCCTATCACATTACTCATATTTAATAAAACCAAATAATCATATCTTGCTAATGTAAAACAAAGGACCATATTAGATGACACCTAAAGAACATATCATTTTATTAACATTACATTAGAGATTTTATACCAAATTAGATGAATATTTTAGGAATTATTTAAAATGAAAATAGAAGAAAAGTATTCCTCTCTAAACTAATATATTGTCACTTGAACTATTTGAGGATAGATGCCCATTACAAGGTCAATTTGTTCTTGTTTAACCTTTAAGTGCACAAACCTCGTTTGGCGTAAGACACTCTTTTGCAAGGATTGTACAATAATTCTTATGTTCAATATAAGACATGAATAGATATCCTTAAATTGAGAGTTTTTTCGGGGTATCGTACTCACTATGTAACAACAATGGGGGCAGTACTCAATATGTAACAACAATGGGGCCATGTCGGAGACTTCGATCCCTCGTAACTAAATAAACTATACCTAATTTTTTGTATCATTCAAAAGAAAACTCTATGACACATACTTAACGGCTTTTTGGAACGGATGGGATTTAACTCAAGTAGTATTTAGTAAATCTTATAAATCCAGATTTAGTAAATCATGAGGTAGTTAAATCCTAAAAGTTGTTTGGCATAACATAGATTAAACCCAGTTAAATCCTGATAAGTTGTTTGGCTATTTAAATCAAATTTTAAGTCTGTTAATTTAAATAGAATTTTAACAATGATTATTAACAATGATAAAACATGTAATCTCATTACATGGAATCATAATTATCTTAAATGACATTCAAATTAATTAATAGTTACTAAATTATTAAAATTAATGTAATACAATAACTTTTATGTGATAATTAAATAAAAAATAATATCATTGTTTAGTTAATAATTTTGATTAATTATTATTAATTATTAATGTTATTTTAACTAATTTAAATCATGAGGTAGTTAAATCGTTAAAATAGTTTGGCATGATAAGACTATTTAGTTCAACATTTAATGAACAGTTAAAGTTTGATGAACAATTTGACTATTAGTTCAACATTTAAATTTATTAACTCAAATAGGATTTTCATAATAATGATTAATAATTATAAAACATGCAATCTCATTACCTGCAATCATAATTAACTAAAATAGCATTCAAATTAATTATTAATTAATACATTATTAAAATAATTTAATACAATAACTTCTATATGGTCATTAAATAAAAAATAATATCATTATTTAATTAATATTAATTTATTTTTTATTGAAAACATTTATTATCGCAAATCATAACATCATTAACCTAAGGTAGGTAAAGGCTGTAAAATAATCAAATACCTAAGCCAATAGATAGAAAATAAAGAATAAACAAAACAATTACCTTATTACCACACTAATCTGCACTAATCAACTATAGCGGATCGGATCCAAAGGGCACCATCGGACAAAAACTTCAATAGTCGCTCATCACAACAAAGCTTCTTTACCTCCTCCAACATCTCCAGCTCCATCGGCATCTTCTACTCTTCCTCTTAGCTATAGTGAAACACACTGAAAACTTGTTCAACAGAGGGTTTATCAAATCGGATGCACCTCTTCTTCGCCACCACACTTTTTTCTGATCGACGGTTAGAAAAAGCAACAAAAGCTCACAGGTAACCCTCAATACATTTTCATGCGATCCTTTGGCAAAATCCCATAAATTTGCAAAACACCCAAATTTATTAAATCTGGAACTTAAGGTTAAACTAAGAAGAAATGGGATTTAAGAATATGTACAATTTAAAGTTCACATTTTTGTTGTTTGGCATGATTTAGGCTAAATCCAACAGCCCCTTCATCTACCTTTCATTGATTCTCATGAGCCTCCCTTCTACATTGCTGACTTCTACGACCCACCGGTCTTTATACAAAACACAACACTTCCTCGAGAGGCTCCCTCAAAGTCCACAAATATACTAGAAAAAAGCATTCTAAGCACCGCATCAAAGGTTTCAAAGTTATTCATTTTTGCTTCATCGAATAATGTACAAAACTTTTTTGATAAACCAGCAAGTTTTTGTTGCACCAGTCCGGATCCTACAAATTGCATAAAGTAAAATTTAAAGTCCTTACAAATTTCTTTAAAGGAATTAAAGCTAAGTCATGCTTCAATCATGTCTAAATAAAATACCAAGCAACCTTTATCTTCGACATAAAATAAAAATAAATAGTGAGATTTACATACATACCACATATTTATTATGCATTTACATATTTAATACTTAAATTTTCATAATAATTAGTATATCACTTTAGTATGTAAATCACATTAAAACATATACATGAAAAGGTGAATTTCACTTTAAAAATTTGAGGTTAGTGGTATTTTTATGTAATTTAAAGATTTTGGTGTTATATAAGCAAATATTAAATTTTAGGTGTTAGATGTGTAAATACATAAGAATTATGTGCTATAGATGTATGTAAAACCTCCAAATAAATAATGATAAATACTATGTTTGGCTTTGTTGCACATTATTTCTAATCTATTACTCATCTCTCAATTCCTAGGAATAAATTTGAACACTTTCGAAGAATAAATTTTGAAAACAGTATTTTATTGCAATGTGCATCTAGCTTAATTGAGCTATCCAACCTTATGTTCCTAATTTAAACTCTTAAATTTTGTATCAAGAAAATAAGGACAAAAATATTGATAAACTAATTTCTCTCTCACCACATAGCTAAACCCCTTCAGAGACTGGAACTCCTAGAAAAGTGACATAATTCAAATAAATTAGAAGAACCCACAACAATCGTATCAATCTTCAACTAACAAATATAATTATGTTTGCAACATCAATAAGTAAGAAGCATAATACAAAAGCATTGCCTCCGACTAAAAATTAAACAAAATATTTAAAAGAAACAGTACATGAAACAAACCTACCCATTCGCCTTGAATCAATTGATCCAAAATCCGAGAATATGAACCCCATAACAGCCGAGCCCATACAACTAGATCAAATGATGACCCAAATCATAGAAAAATCAAAACAACATAAGAGGACTCCTGGTTGGTTAAAAGATTAATCAGTGTAAAAGAGGAAAGACGTTATGTAAATCAGGGGGAATAAGAAGGAATATATCACAATATTGATAGCTTTCTATTTTTGCATCATTTTTGCTATAATCGCTTTCCAATAGGCTTGTACGACAACCCTCTCTTAGAGATGCTAAGAACTAGAATATATACAAAATCATGGCAAAAAAGAGGGCAATGAAATAGCAATTTGGTTTTTTTTTTCCTCTTGGTTTCCTAGAGCTAGCACTCATAAGAAGAGTGTAAATTTATACTTGATTCCAGGTATTTTCGAACTAGGTGCATCATTTGGTTCTATTGTTAGAGTTAGTAATGCCAAACTGCTATATTATTTATGGCTTGTACATCAGGAACTACTTCCATTCAGGCCCTAAATGAGGAGTTAATGGAGCATAACAAACTATTGAGTACCTTACGAGAAAACTATATCAAGCACAACATCTCACGGAACAAAAGGCAGCATGGCGAGCTTCTATTTTTTATCGGTGAAGTGATCATAGTTCATCTGCAACCATGTTAGCAGTCCAAGGTGGCTCGCTATTTCTCCCAAAAGCTACAATTGCTATTATTGAACTTTCCGTGTATGACAGCATATTGGATAGATCGCCTATAAGCTAAATTTACCCAAACATAATAAAATACACCATGTGTTCCATGTTTTAGCTCTCAAACCTTATCGAGGATAGCAGTTTGCTGAAATTCTTTTACAGCCCATGGCCAGTATAAAAAATCAACCAATTTCCCTTCTTCCAACAAAAAATTGTGCAATAAGATCAGTTCTACGACACGACGAGGAGGTTCTCGAATTCTCGTTCAGTGGACCGACTGTACACCAAAAAATTCCACCTGAGAATACTTCCATGATTTTTGCCACCTCTATCCCACATTTCACCTTGAGGACATGGTATTTTTTCTACATAATGGGAATGATACAACCGTACCTATATGATGTGAGTAAAGCTGACTGTTTGGTGTTCTATGCTTTATTCAAATTGTTTGGTGGTTGTTGGATTTCCTGCTGAGTTTCTATGCAGGTTTTGATTTCCCAAATGCTTGGAATTTGCTTTTTGATGGTTTCTTGTGCTGGCTGTTCCCCTTCCCTATACTATTTAGGATTGCTTTTTGCTTGTTTCCTATGCTGGTCGTTCCCCTTCTCTATGTTATTTCCTAAGTTTTTTGTTGGCTCCTATTGGATGTTTGGGGTGGCTCATTAATGTGAGTGGTTGGTTGTTTTTCCCCTATAAATGGGGTTGTTTTCCCATAGTTTTAGGAGTGAAAAAAGATGATTTTTTGTTTGTAAAACCTGCGGGTTTTTCTAGCTTGCGAGCTAGCCTCCTTTCCCATTTCCCTCTACTACTTTGCCTCAGTTTTCTGCCTCTTCTTCTCTCTCCATGGTTCCCACCCCACCTGTATCTTTCTTCTCTTAAATTATTATAAGTCTTAAGTTGTGTCGTGTCTTGTTCTAAGATAATTTGTAAGTGGTTTCTATTAGAAGTTGAAAGCTTTGTTGTGTTCTGTTTAGTGTTTGTATTTGTCATATAGATAGGAAGGTTTTTCTTTATTGCAATTCAAGTTTGTGTTTTTTTTTTCTTTTGCATACCTAGTGTTCTTTTACTTAGCTTAGGATTCCTTGGTTGCATCACTATATGCCTTGAGTCAATACATCCAAGATCAGAGAATATGAACACCAGAGTAACCGAGCCCACAAAGGAAGAGACTGAAGAGCAAAGGGTGACCCATAGAAAAACCAAAACTACTAAGGAGAATTTCTGGTTGGCTAAAAGATTACGTTGTAAAGGAGAAAACGGCGCTGGGAAAACTGTACAGGATCATGAGAAGGAACTTGTCAAAATATTAATAGCTTTCTATTTTTGCATCGTTTTTTTCTCTAACCACTTCCTGTTAAGCTTGTGCAACATCCCTCTCTTAGAGATGCTAAGAACTAGGATACATGCAGAATAATATATGTTTTTTTTTTTAATCTTCTTTTTGTTTTCTGCAGCTGGCACTCGCTCGAAGAGTGAACTTACACTTGATATTAGGTATTTTCGAAGTAGGCGTATCAGTATGCAAACCATACACAAAATATACATCCAAAATTTACAGCAAATGAAATCAATAATTGACAGGGGATGCAATTCATAAAGAAAATGCCAAAATTATGGAACAAATAAAGCATAACAGAAAGTTATTATCGAATAATGACGAATCAGTAAATAAATACTGCATAGCCTATGCACTGAAGGAACTGAAGCTGAGAAATCATAGCAAAAAAAATAAGTCGGGCGGGAAATGGAAAGGCATCGGGATTTGGGATCTAGGGCTCGAGGCAATTCCCAATTTTCAAAACTGCTTGCAATGAGCTAGACGAACTAATAGATAGAAAGAGGGAAGAAACGCCTACAAGTCAAGCGCCGGCGATAAAAGGGATGCGTCGATTGCTTCTGCTACGCCGGCGGCGGGTTTGGTCCGTTAAAACCTCTTTGTGGCCGGAGAGAATCGCAAGTAGAACAAAACCTCGTTGAGAGCCGACTAATAATCCCGACAAGGGTTAAGAACTTTGGATTAACGTAAACTACTTTTAATTATTTAATTTATGATTATATTTAGCTCCTTAAGAAAAATATGTATCATCAAATATAAATTTTTCTAATCCCGACATATATAGCAAATTATAATATTTTAGCATAAAATGGAATATTTGATTCCTTTTTTTTATTTATAAAAGTGAAAAAAAAATTTATTCTTTTTTTTTTGTTTATTTATAAAAGTGCTCACTCCAATTTTTAACTATTACATTCAAGAATAACACAGCTCTTTTTGGTCTATTGGTTGATGTTGACCTTGATTTTGCCCAGACATGGGCATGGAGAAATGAGTTGACCAAGTCAACATTTGACTTGGTCAACCCAAGGCTTATTAGATCAATTTTGACCCATTAAGGCCTTTTTGAGCCCAAATCAAGCCCAATTCAAATCCAAATCAAATCGAACCAAGTCAATCTTTGACCCATGCATGACCCAATTCGTTCTTTTCTTTGACTTATTTGACTAGGGGTGACCAAGTCAATCTTTGACTTGGTCAACCCAAGTCTTAATGGGTCATTCATGACCTATTAAGAGCATAATTAATAGGATTTAATGCCCTAATTGATTTCTAATGTTTTGGAATTGAAAATCCCGCCCAAATCATTCATCCTTGCTCTGAATTTGGCCCTTGATCTCATCTCCATCGTCTAAGGGAAGGAGAGAGGATTAAATAGTGAAAATTGGATCTTGTTTTTGATCTTTTTCCAAATTCTTTAGCCCTAGCCCCCTGAGCCCAAGAACTTTCGTGTGTGAGTTCCTGGGACTTTCCCCCACCTTCCTCGATCAAAATCCCGCCGGAAAAGCCCACCGCCGGCGAGATCTCCGGCCACCCGAGACCAGGAAAACTTCCAAGACGATTCAGCGTCGATCGGAGGAGTTTTGGAGCTCGAGACCAACTAAGGATTTGTACGAGGACAGTCTACAAGTGCAACCGTACAAAGATTTCGAAGATCCAACGGTTAGATCTTCTTAAAACCCTTAGAATAGGCTAAACACTTAGATCTAAATAGATCTCTATACACTATGTTTCGGATCAAACGGTTTATCCTCCATGATTTATGCTCATTCCGAGTGTCTAAGTTTAAATTTTCGTAAAAATCCATTGAGAGGATTGAGAGAACGAGGTGTTTTTCTCTTTAGGGTTTCGGTTCGCCGGGAGCTGGAGCCAGTCGTCCGTTGGGCCGTTGATCGCGCGATCAACGGCCCAGATCGGCCTGATCCACGATCAGGCCTGACCGCATGGTTCTGCTCTGCGGTATGCCTGCCACGTGGCGGCATCCTGGCCATCCGCTTAAGCCGCGCGGATCCGACGGCCGAGAGCGGGCACTGACTCGGATTAATACGCCGCGTGGGTCCCGCCGCGCCGCCGCAATCATTGGATAATGATTGGCGGCGGCACCAATCATTGGCCCACGTCCGCGGACCCAATCCACGTGCACCACGTGGCGCACTGACAGCCGCCGCCGTTATATATTATTTTAAATGATTTTTAATTGTATTTTAAACCTAATTTTACTTTAAAAATCATAGAAAATTCATTTTTGATCCGATTTTGACGTATAATACCTCGTTTTGATCGTATTTTCATTCTCTACATTGTAAAAAAATTTTATGAAAATGATATGTATATTTTAAATTATTTTAAAAACAGTAAAAGTACTATTTTAAAAATATTATTATTTTTAATTATTTTATTATTATTATATTATAATATTATTGTTTTATTTATAATAGTAATAATTATATTATTTTAATTCATTTTTGTCACTGATTTGTACTTGTTTACTATTATTATTATTATTATATTGATTTAGATTAAAAAAATGTATTTTTAAATAGTTAAGTACTTTTTTAATTAATTTATTAGTTAAATTACTTAAAATATCATTAATAATTAAAATACTACTATTAGTATATATTTCTAAATTACCTTAAGTTTTAAAACTATTAAAGTATTATTTCATGTTATTTTTGATAATTATTTTTTTAAATATTATTTATTTTTAATTATTTTTAAACCCATCTATTGTATTTAAACTTCCAAAAATCATAACTTTCCCTTTTTAAGTCCGTTTTCGACGCAAAGCATCTTGTTTTGTTCGTATTTGAATTCTGCATGATTTGAGACCATTCTTGTTTGAAAATTTTAGGTATATCTGCAGTTATTTTAAAAACAGTAAAATGACACTATTTTAAAATATTCTATTATCGTATTTAAACTTGTAAAATTCATAACGCCGTCGTTTTAAATCGGATTTTTGCGTGCGACCCATTGAACTTTTCAAAAAAATGAGCTTTATATTTTAAGACTATTTTCAGCAACTGATTTTCATTTTCCTGGCAGATTTCTGTTGAGATTTACTTATTTAGATATTTTGGTATTATTTATATAATTATTATAATAATTATTTTCAAGATACGAATTATTTTCAAATCGTTTTGAGACTTTGTGAGAGTGATCAGTGGGTCTCTCTTATAGTTATTTAAATATGAATTGTTCTATTTTTAATTAGATTATTTTCTGAAAATTATATCTATTTATGATTATTTTGAGTATTTGCAAGATTACTTATTATTAAATCCTAATTTTGGGAGACTCACTACCTGAAATTTTACACATAGATTCTAAATGTGAAGAGAAATCATGGGGGAGTGGATTAGTGGGTGGTTGAGTCTCAATCATTCACTAATCCCTTTTGTTAGTCATATTTACTTCCTTATTGTTCGTAGTTTGCATGTATAGGTCGCACCACGAGCACTTAGCTTAGGCTCTCCTAGATCTAAGGACATGGAGTGTTTACTTCTTTTACATGTTTACCATGCATTATTACCTTGAGAGTTAGTGTAAACTGTATTTTAGACCTAACAACGTAGCGACACCTTAAGGACAATAATTAAGGACCCGTCTGGCGAACTTAGAAATTTTCTAGGGACTATGATAGATCACTGATTGACATGAAAACTTCAACACCTAAACTTAGTGACATATGAAACATCCCAGAATTTCTTAGGAATTTTTAGGAGTCTTTAACCCCCTTAATTAACCAACCCTAATTAACCGGCTAAATAGGGCCCCGAGACATTCTAAAAATTACAATAAATACATTTTAGGTTAAAAAATTATCCATAATACCTCAAACTGACCAAAATCTGATCCTTGACCTTAGATAAATAGGGCTCCCTATTTTGATCTCAGGTTGACCCATAATTTGACCATAGGTGGATATTACTATTTTGACCCCTAATAATTCATTAAAAATTATTAAAAATCCCAAATTTTCTCCAAACACTTGGAAACACTTCCTCATGTCATCCTTGATCTTAGGGAGTGATTCCAATCAGTTTGGAGTTGATTTGGATTAGGGGTGCAAACGAGTCGAGTCGAGCTCGAGTCAGGTGGTGTTCGAGCTCGACTCGCGAGTCAAATATCGAGCTCGAACTCGAGTCGAGCTCGAACTCGACTCGCGACACAGAAATAAGCTCGTCGAGCTGCTCGAGTTCAGTTTCTCGCCCGTACCTTTTTCCCGCCCGTTTCTCAGCCAGCGAGGGCCAGCGGTGTGCAGGAGAAAAAAAATATTTTGGGCAGCGAGCCAACGGCGTTGCAGGCTTGCTGCGGCGGGCACTTTTTCCATTTTCTATTGTAAAAAAGATTTGTCATTTGTGTTTTCTGGTGGATAAAGCAATGAAACATTTCCCAAACTTCAATTCCAGCCGTTAATTACTGCTTTTTCCGGTGGATAAAACATTTAATTCAAAATTTTATTCCTCTACCTCATTAATAGTTGACAGGTCTTGGGAACATATCCCAATATTTAATATATATATATATATATATATATATATATATATATATATATATATATATATATATATTTGAAGTTATTGACTCTACATGCAGTTTTTTTTTTAAATTAACTACAGCCGATTATTTTTTTTAGATTTAAAATTAATAAAAATAATAATTATTTAATTTTATATAAAAAAATTTATTCGAGCCGGCTCGCGAGCTCACGAGCCGAGCCGGGCTCAAGCTCGAACTCGAGCTCGTTTACCAAACGAGCTCGAGTTTGAGCTCGAGCTCGACTCGTGAGCTCGATAAGCTCGGCTCGCGAGCTCATAAACAAGTCGAGCTCGAGCCGGCTCGGCTCACTTACACCCCTAATTTGGATCAAAACAATAAAAATAGCCCTTTATTAGAAAATCTAGAAAATTCCCTTTATTACCCGATCTTTAGAAATTCATAACTAATTGTAGAAAATTCCAAATTAGGCAAACTCACTTGGATTAAACTTCAATTAGGGTCTAGTATTTATTAAAAATTTTAAGTTTCTAAAAACTGGCCTAGATTAGAAAGTCAATTTTTTGGTCAACCGTAGTTCATTTAGGGTCCGAAACTTAGAAAATTCATAACTTTTCCTAGAAAACTCCAATTTCAGTGTACTACCTGTCTAACTGCTCATATTAAGGTCTAGTATTTTCGTAAGGTGATAGGAGACCCAAACCTAGCCTCTTTTCCATAGTGACTTTTTGGACCCTTAGCTTAGTTCGTAGGAGGACCCGGGACTTTCCAAAATGGGCTAATGCAATTTAAACTACAAATATGAATACCCTAAGCTCTTAAAATTGATCAATAAACTGAAATAATTAAAATGGACCCTAATTCACTAATATTTGAATTTCAACTAAAATATCCTTTTCAGACCCCCAACAAACTGGAACTCTAGATAACTTTAACTAACTACCATGCTTAGGACCCATCCAAACCACACCAGCCTTACACACACATAGAATTATTTTATAGGGCACCACTTCTAGACCTAGGTTAGGACGCTGGGTTTTACTTTTTTGCTGTGTGCCGTGTGGACCTCCGAAAGAGCACCGTGCGAACGGGTCAATTGGAAGGGACAGATTGGATCGTGCATACGACTGACCATTGGGGATAGAGACTGTCGCCAACACACCCCGATGGATAGTAATATACATAACCAAATCACGGGTTTCCCCCATCCGATATGAGAGATCGAATGGGGTTTAGTAGATGTGGGATCAAGTTTCCCACGGGCGCAAGCCCCCGTGGTTAATTACATCCCAGGCCGGAGCCCGAGAAAACTCTCGATTAAGGATCATGCATTATCCCTTCCTAAAGTGGGATTGGCACGAGGGGTATAGACTAAGAAGTCCTACTCAAAAGAAAAGAAGGGTCTCAAAGGGGTGAATCAAACATACATGGCTCATACCAGCATTCGGAAGCTCTAGGGTACTAAATAGAAACTGAAGAAAATCAAAGTCAGGCATCCGATCACATGCGCGAGAGAAGGGATGGAGGTGGCGTTATCCTGTGACGCGGATAAGTAGGATTTAGGGTCCCTGAAAAGAAGGGACCTACCTACTATTTTAGGCTTACTACGAGACCGAATGTAGTGGCCTTGAATCCTAAATCTATTTTGGACTTAGAGTTCGACACACACTAAGACCAGTGTCCTAACTAATGCAATGCAAAGATCTGGACTTATCCCGGCCTGGATGGGGGAGCCAGCTAACCACCTAATCGATTTAAAACCATGCTGTCAAGTCAATGATGAAAGATGGGTGGGTGGTACAGTTGTTGGAAATAGGACCGACATCTAGAGAATTTCCTAATTGGTCCTGGACTTATGTAGGTCAGATGTTCCTAGCTAATGCAATTAAATTTTAATTAGTTAGTTACTAATGCAATGCATGCTAGTTGAATTGTCAGCTCATGAATGCTATAGAACTTTAAAAACAGGCTTATAGAAAATAGTTTTTTGAAAAGACTGGGTCTCCCTAGGTCCGGCACTTCATCCTCATAGGCCAGATTATCCGGACTCTACCCGCAGGCAGGGAGATGTCTTATAGCAAGGAAAGAGAAAATGCAGTAATATGCATGCGACCCCAGACGATTCCGGCAGTTCCCTAGATTCGTTAGGTTTCTATGTTATTTAAAACTTAAAATTTTGGGAATTAGTTATGAATAGAAAAATTTTATAATCCTTAGAGAGCCTAACGAAAATCCATGCGAAATCAAAGACGGCATGCAAGAAAGAAACCTAGGAAAAGCAGGTAATTCTACTGCACAATCTGGTAAACACATCAATATAAATCCAAAATTAATCAACTAAATGGCCATAGGCAAATTGCCCTTATTACACCCCAGATATGCATAAAGTAAAGTGGCCGGGCACCACTACCAACAACCCGGATTTCTAAGCCTATGACAGACGCCAACAACTTTGAGTGGGATATTGGGTCTTCAATCTTTAGCCTTCTTTGGATAACTCCTCCTTGGACTCCTTGGAACTTTCCTCCTTGGACTCCTTGGAATTCTCCTCCTCGGACTCCTTGGAAATCTCCTCCTTAGACTCCTTGGATTTGTCGTGGCTTGAATATCCAAACGAAGAGACAATTCTCCCCAGCAGGGGTGTATTGCCTTTTCTCTTTGGATATCTAAAGCCATCCAACTCAGTCTTCCAAATGGAAGAAGACTCTCCCCTTTAGGGATGCCTTCTTCTTTTGGAATTTGAGTTGGATAAGAATATCCCGACTCATAGTTGTTTTCACAACTCTTAACAATTATTACAAATAAATTTACATTTATGGAAAGCAGTAAATTCTAAAGCCCTGCAAGGTTATCCTAATAATAATCATCCCAAGCAGTTTATATAAAAAAAAATGCTAACACCATTGACCCTGTGCCAAGCCATGCTCTTAATTTTGAGGGCTAAGCAGCTCCACCTGTGCAGTTATAATTATTAATTTAGCCCTCATTTATTCAGGGGGGCTGAGCAAGCACCTGCATAAGACAACATTAGAAAATATAATGGTGCCCCCCTTTCATTAGCATTGAGCATGGCCACCTGCACGGAAGAACAGTATATATATATATCGTTCCTAACCTAGGGGTAAGTCTAGCGCTCATCACATCACAGAGTGCAATAAATGTAAGCAAACACACCAATCATTTTTTTAAACAGCATGCAATGAAATCCGCGAAAGCTCCGGCACACAGCAGAAAAGTAAATCCCAGCGGCCTAACCTAGATCTAGAAGTGGTGCCCTAGCAAACAATTATATGTGTGTGTAAGGCTGGTGTGGTTTGGATAGATCCTAAGTTGGATGATTAGTTAAGGTTATCTAGAGTTCAAGTATGTTGGGGGTCTAAAAAGGATATTTTAGTTGAAATTCAAATATTAGTGAATTAGGTCCATTTTAATTATTTCAGTTTGTTGTTCAATTTTAAGAGCTTAGGATACTGACATTTAAAGTTTAAGTGATATTAGACAATTTTAGAAAGTTCTAGGTCCTCCTAGGAACTAAGCTGAGGGTCCAAAAAGTCACTATGGGAAAAAGGCTAAGTCTGAGATTTCTAACATCTTAGGAAAATACTAGACCTTAATACGAGTGGTTAGACAGGTAGTAGGCTGAAATCGGAGTTTTCTAGGCAAAGTTATGAATTTTCTAAGTTTCGGGCCCTATCCTATAGACTAGGGTTGACCAAAAAGTTGACTTTCTAATCTAGGCCAGTTTCTGGAAACTTAAAATTTTTAATAAATACTAGACCCTAATAGGAGTCTAATGCAAGTGAGTTTGCCTAATTTGGAATTTTCTACAATTAGTTATGAATTTTCTAAATCTAGGGTATTTAAGGGAATTTTCTAAATTTCCTACTAAATAGCCTTTTTTAATGTTTTGCTCCAAATCAGCTCCAAACTGACTGAAATCACCCCCAAAAGTCAAGAATGACCTAAGAAAGTGTTCCCAAGTATTTGGAGGAGATTTGGAATTTTTAATAATTTTTAATGAATTGTTAGGGGTAAAAAGGTACTTTCCACCTATGGTCAAATTAGGGGTCGACCTGAAGTCAAACTAGGGAGCCCTATTTATCTAAGGTCAAGGATCAGATTCTGGTTAGTTTGAGGTATTATGGGTAATTTTCTGACCTAAGATATATTTATTGTAATTTCCGGAAGGTCTTGGGGCCTTAATTAGCAGGTTAATTGTGGTTGGTTAGCTAAGGGCTCTAAAAGCTCCTGAAAATTCCTAGAAAATTCAGTGATGTTTTAGATGTCACTAAGTTTAAGTGTTGAGGTTTTCATGTCGTTCCGGGATCTATCCTAGCTCCTAGAAAACTTCTAAGTTCGCTAGACGGGTCCTTAATTTTTGTCCTTAAGATGTCACTACGTTGTAGGAGTTTAAAGTGAGATTTTATCTAACCCTCAAGGTAATAGATGCATGGAAGTACAAAAATGAAATAAACACACCATGTCCTTAGATCTAGGAGAACCTAAGCTAAGTGCTCGTGGTGCGACCTACACATGCAATCTACGAAAAATAAAAGGACAGACACCTAATGAAGGGATTAGTGGATGATTGGAACTCAATCACCCACTAATCCTCTCCCCCATGATTGCTCTTCATTCATAGAACCCATGTTTGAAATTTCATGAAATAGTAGGTCTCCCGAAAAGTAGGATTTAATTATAAGTAATTTTAAAATAGTTTCAAAATACTTATAAATATAAATATATATTTTGGAAAATAAAGTAATTAAAAAGTAAGTCAATTTATAGTACATAAATATAGGGAGACCCACTGACCACCCAATCGAGACCTCAAAACGATTTGAAAATAGTTTGTATCCTGAAAATAATGTTATAATCAATATTTAATGTCAAAAATACCCGAATAATCGAATCCAAATAGTGATTGGTCAAAACAGCCAAAATCAAGGGCTGGAAATGGCTTCAAAACATAAAGCTCGCTTTTCTGAAAAGAACGAGGGGTTATACGCAAAAATCCGATTTGAAATGACGAAGATACGAATTTCCGAAGTTTTAAATATAATTAAAATAGTATTTTAAAATAGTGTATTTTTGCTGTTTTTGAAATGACAGGAGATACAGACAAACTTTTCATCTGAAAATAGTTTTAAAATATGCAGAATTCAGAGTACATCCAAAACAAGGTGCTGTGCGTCGACAGCGGACTTAAAATGACAAAGTTATGTAATTTCGAAGTTTAAAGAAAATAATTAAATAATTTTAAAATAGTGCATTTTGGCTGTTTTGAAAATAACTGTAGACAGACCAAAAAATTTCAAGTAGAACTAATTCTAGAATGTGTAGAATCAAAATACATTCAAATCAAGATGCTGTGCACAAAAATCCGAATTGAAACGGGAAAGTTATTAATTTTGAAAGTTTAAAGGGCATTAAAGGCCTATTTTAAAAATAATTTTAAAGTAAATAATGAAAATAATAATAATAGTAACAATAATAATAATAATAATAAATAATAATAATAGGCTAGTAATTTCAAAATAACAGTAATTACTATAACTAAATAATTAAATAATAATAATATAATAATAATCATATTAAAATAATAATTTAAATAATAATAAAAAGGGGTTTTTACTGTTTAATAAATAATTAAAAATATATTTATTATTTTTATAAAACGCACTAATGGTGACACGTGGCAGGCAGGGATTGGGCCCGCGGTCTGCGGCCAATGATTGGCGCCACCGCCAATCATTAGGCGATGATTGCGGCGGCGGTCTCCCACTTGGCCACGTCAGCGGAGGACGGGAACCGCTCGATCGACCGCGGCTCGAGTGGAGGGCCTGGATCGCGCCACGTGGTCCTCCGGGACGCGGCGTCGTCCGCGCGGTCAGCGCCAGACCGCGAGCGGTCACGATCTGGACCGCTGATCGCAGATCCAACGGACCAAATCCGTCTGGCGCATGCAAGGGCTCGGACCGAACCCTAGAACGATATTTTTGAGATTTCTCTCGATTGGATGGATCAAACGCAACGAAATTTTAAACACGGCTTCTAATAGTGAAGAGCACTCATGGGGAATATCTTTTTGGAATTAAAACGCACTAATGGTGATGCTAATTAACCCTAAGTGTTCTAACTAGGGTTTGAGATATACCTCAATCCACACGGTGGATTCGGGAGATCTTGGGCTCGTTGGACTCGTGGGATCTCCAGGAACAACTTCCTAGTTGACGTCGAGATCCAATGCACGCTCGATCGACGGGACGAAGCCTTGGAAGGGATTTCGTCTCGGGTTCGCCGGAGGATCGCCGCCGGTGGGGTCTAAACGTCGGGATTTGGTTCGAAAAAGTGGAGAGGGGTCGTGGGAGTGCTCTCACAAGATTTCAAGGCCTGAGGTGGTCTCTCGATCCAGCAAGAGCAAAAAAAGATCCGTCTTTTGACCTAATTTTGGGTATTTAAACGGCTGGAGTCCAAGGGAACGGCCTAGATCTAATCAAGAGTTGATTTGGAGAGAATTCAGAGCAAGGGAGGCCGTGGTTCCAATTTCAAATCAAGGGGAGGCTTTAATTCCCATTAATTAGGTCTTAATTGTAATAAAATAGGCTATTACGACCTATTTAAGACCTGATTTGACCAAGTCAACATTTGACTTGGTCAAATCAGTCAATTGGGTCCATGGGGAGGAGGCTCGAGCTCAAGAAAGGGTTTAAAATGATTTAAAATTGATTTGAGCTCTTAATGGGCTAGGTGGTCAACCCTGGTTGACTTGGTCAACCAGGTTGATCCATGGCTTGGGCCCGGGCTAAATCGATTCAGGTCGACTCACTGAACCCATAGGAGGGGGTCTTGGGGTCTAATTTGGTCAATTTGACCAAGTCAAGCTCTTTGACCAGGAGTATGGGCAAAATCGAGGTCAACATGCCGGAGCTTTCTGTGGTTTTCATTACATGCTGTTTGAAATTGTTGATGTATTTGCTTACTTTTCCTGCACTCTGTGGATAATGTGATGAGCGCTAGATTTACTCCTAGGTTAGGAACGTCACATATATATATATATATATATATATATATACATATATATATATATATATATATATACATATATATATATGTATATATATATATACTGTTCTTCCGTGTAGGTGGCCATGCTCAAGCTAATAAAAATGGGGGAGCATTATCATGATTTCTAATAATATTTTATACAGGTGCTTGCTCAGTTCCCCCTAAATAAAATGAGGGCTAAATTAATAATTATAACTACACAGATGGAGCTGCTTAGCCCTTATAATTAAGAGCATGGCTTGGCACAGGGTCAATGGTTTGAGTATTTTTATTTCCATATATAACTGCTTTGGATTTTTATTAGGATAACCATGTAGGGAGTCTAGAATTTTCTTTTTTTAAATGGATGTAATAATTTGTAATAATAGTTAAGAGTTGTGAAAATGCACTCTGAGTGGGATATTCTTATCCAATTCGAATTCCAAAAGAAGAAGGCATCCCTAAAAGGGAGAGTCTTCTTCCATTTGGAAGATCGAGTTGGATGGCTTTAGATATCAAAAGAGAAAAGGCAATCATCCCCAAAAGGGAGAATTATCTCTTTGTTTGAATATTCAAGCCACGACGGATCCAAGGAGTCCAAGGAGAAGAAATCCAAGGAGTCCAAGGAGGAGAGATCCAAAGAGTCCAAGGAGGAGAGTTCCAAGGAGTCCAAGGAGAAGAAGACATCCAGAAGACTGAAGACTAATATCCCACTCAAAGTCATTTGCGTCTGTCATAGGCTTAGAAATCCGAGTTGTTGGCAGTGGTGCCCGGCCATTTTACTTTCTGCATATTTGGGTTGTAATAAGGGCAATTTGCCTATGGCCATTTAATTGATTATTTTTGGATTTATATTGATGTGTTTACCTGATTGCGTAGTAGAAATTGCATGCTTTTCTTAGGTTTCTTTTCTTGCATGCCGATTTTATTTTCGCCTAGATTTCGTTAGGCTCTCTAAGGACAATAAAACTTTTCTACTCACAACTAAAATTTTAAAATTCTAAGTTCTAAATAACATAGAAATCTAACGAACTTAGGGAACTGCCAAAATCATCCGGGGTCGCATGCATATTACTGCATTCTTCTTTCCTTGCTATAAGACATCTCCTTGCCTGCGGGTAGAGTCCGGATAATCTGGCCTATGAGGATGAAGTGTCGGACCTAAGGAGACTCAGTCTTTTCTAAAATTTATTTTTTATAAGCCTGTTTTTAAAATTCTATAGCATTCATGAGCTGACAATTCAACTAGCATGCATTGCATTAGTAACCAACTAAATAAAATTTAATTGCATTAGCTAGGAGCATCTGACCCACATAAGTCCAGGACCACTTAGGAAATTCTCTAGATGTCGGTCCAACTTTCAAAGAACTATACCACCCACCCATCTCTCATAACTGACTTGACAACATGGTTTTAAAGCGACTGGGTGGTTAGCTAGCTCCCCAATCCAGGCCGGGATAAGTCCAGATCTTTGCACTGCATTAGCTAGGACACGGGTCTTAGTGTTGTGTAGAATACTAAGCCCAATCTAGATTTAGGATTCGAGACTACTACATTCGGTCTCATAGTATGCCTAAAATAGTTGGTAGGTCCCTTCCTTTCAGGGACTATAAATCCTACTTATCCGCGTCACAGGATGACGCCACCTCTATCTTTTCTCTCACGCATGTGATTGAGTGCTTGATTTCTTTTTCTCCAGTTTTCTCCTTAGTACCCTAGAGCCTCCGAATGCTGGTATGAGCCACGCATGTTGATTCAGCCCTTCGGACCTTTCTTCCCTTTGAGTAGGATTTCCTAGTCTTCACCCATGTGCCAATCCCACTTTAGGAGGGGATAATGTATGATCCTTAATCGAGAGTTTTCTCAGGCTCCGGCCTAAGATGTAATTAACCACGGGGGTTTGCACCCGTGGGAAACTCGGTCCCACATCTACTAAACACCATTCGAACTGTTATATCGGGTGGGGGAAACCCATGATTAGGTCGTGTATATTACTACCCATCGGGGTGTGTTGGCGACAACCTCTATCCTCAATGGTTAGTCGTATGCATGACCAAATCTGTCCCTTCCAATTGACACGTTCGCGCGGTACTCTTTCGGAGGTCCACAGTTGAGAGCTAAGACTTCCAACTAAGAGGTATAGGGTTCGAGTCTATGTGTATGTGTTGTGTGTGTGAGTTTGACTTAAATGACATAAATGTCCCAAAAATAAATATAGATATTCACAATAATAGTTTAATTCATATTTATTGCCTTTGATGATTTTCTAATAAATTATTTGTGCTATGAAGTATATTATTTTTGTTAGGATAAATTAGATATGAATTTCAATGGCATATAAAAAATTATCAAAATTTTGAAGTTAAATTTTCCTTTCATCAAAATTTTATGAGGCAAAAAATTATATCAAGATATTATGGTTGAAGTTTTAATAATGATAAAATTTAAGGACCTTGGACATCTGAATTTGATTTAAGATGAGTGTAATACATTGTAATTAGTATTGTACTTGATACATCACCAAAAATCGCTAAGATCGGTCGTGAATCTCTATGCAAATATGAATTAGATACTTTTAAAATTAAATTCATGATAATCTAAAATCCGATCTCAACAAGCTTATAGTCAAATTGAACATCTCAAGGGAGACAAACCCAACAACATCAAATTCGATCCAATCCGAGCTCAATGAGTCCAAATCAAAATGATCAAAGAATATTAGGAATCTTCAGTGCATTAATTGGAGGACCAAATGGTATCTAAATGTGATGTGCTTATAGCCAAATCGAGCAGCTCGACGAGATGAATTTAATGAACTCAAGATTGCCAATTTTTGACATCATTAAGGCACTTTAATCTAATTCTTAAAATCTATTAAAACACTTAATTCTTAATCAAGTTATTATTAACAGTTATAATTATTAAATTGCAAAATCTAAAACATAAACCTAAATCCAACTCAACTAATTTAATAATTGATTCCTAACCAATTTAAAAATCTAAAAGAAGTAGACTTAATTAGGGGATCAAATCTAATACTAAAATTCATTAGGATAAGATACTTATAAATATCAAACCTTAGAATAATTTCTAAAATCAACCAACAAATTTGATTAATAAAATATTTAATCTATATTTTCTTTCTTTTTTCATAACAAACTAAAATAACCCAACAACACTGTTTATCACTGGGTAACCCAGGCCTACGAGGCTATTAAGTTAGCCCCAAGGAGGGTGAAATAAAACTCACGGCCTCGGTGTGAAACAAAGGTGATAATCAATTGAATCCTAAAATAAAATACCTAAAATATTAATATTTAAACTTTTAAAATCTTCCTTTTGGCCCCTTTCAATAAATAAAATACAAATAACTCTAATTTAAAATTATCCTATATAAGACCTACTAAAACCACATGACCTACACTTAGATTGATTTGCTAGGACACGACTACTAGTTTTAGGATAGGTTGATGTTCTATCTTTCTTTTCTGTGCTGTGTTGTGATGCTTTGCATGTGACATGTGTGCTGGTTGTTTTTGCTACTTGATGTAGCTTTTCTGTGATGTTTTTCTATGACGTTTTTTTTTCTGACTCTTTCTTTTCTACACTATTGCTGTGAGCGTTATAATACCCATAGGTTAGGCATGCTTTTTCATACTAATGTTGTCTTCCTGCAGGTGGTCGTGCTTACACAACGCTAAAGGGGGCTAAAATTAATAATAAATGTATAACTGCTTTAGGTACCTGCTTCAGCTGCATAGCCCCCAATAATTAGAGCACGACCAAGTGATTGATGTGAGCATTTTTATTCATATATAACTGCTTGGACGATTTGTTTTTATTATAATTGCTTAGGATAACCCCTGTAGGAGAGTCTAGTTTTTTTTATTTTTAATAATATAATATATTTAATAATAATTGTTGTGAAAATCATTAAAATGGGGCATTTTATATGAATAGGAGTCCAAAGAGAAAAGAAAACTCCTACAAGGGGGTTTCCTTTTTCATTTGGGCATCCTTTAGGAGGACCTACTACGAGGAGCTAGAAGGAGAGAAGATGATCCATAGACGAATCAAGATGAAGATTGAAGATAAAAATGCCTCATTTTAAAGATTTGCATCGTTTCTGGGTTGTTGTCGGTGGAGCCCGGCCACCATTACTTTACTGTACTCTGTGATGTAATATTGTATGGTACTTGCCATGGACACTCTCTTTCGTGGGCTTTCTTTGTTTTTACTGTGTTTTCTTTACTTTTCTTGCGCATTAGAACTGCATGATTTTTCCTAGGTTTCTTAAATTGCTTTGTTTGGGTGTGGCTCGGACGGAGTCAACGTTAGACTCTTTAGGATGTTAAATTTTCTATAAAGTTAAAATTTTCTTAAGCAAGATAAAAAGTGAATATAGGATTAAAATCAATTAAATTTTCTAAAAATTAATGCATGATTCCTTTAAAGGGGTCACATTTTTAAATTACAATAAATAAGCCTTGCTCACTTTATAGTGACTATTGGCCAGTCCTGATTGGCCTTTCCTACACATGCATAGCCTTGAGTCAGCATATAGATTTCTTTTTATAATATAGAGGGATAGTTCACTTTGCATAAGCATAGTACCATTCATAGTCGGGCTTGATACCCATTTCCTTTTCTATCTCCTACCACTCTTACATTTGCATAAGACTGGATAACATGGATTTGATATGCTAGATGGAGTTTAGCTGGTACCCCTTTCCGAGCAGGGTGGTAAATCCAAGTCGAGGCTGCTTAGATCCCTAGTGGGGTTTAAGTTATAAGTCCCCTCGGTGTGTCTCTTTCATCTGTGTTAAATTCTGAGTCTGTCATTTCTCTTAGGGTAGCAATTCGATCTTTGATCTTTTAAACTCAAAATTTTAATCATATCTTTATCCGTTCAAAAAGGTCTAATCATCATTAAAGATAAATAGAAGAGACTCTTTGGAATAGAACTTAGGAACTCTTTTTGTGCACCAAATCAAGAAGTAAATAATACATCGTCCTTAATCGAGAGTTTTCCTAAGTCAAGGCTTAGGATGTAATTAACTATGGGGGCTTGCGCCCGTAGGAAATCGATCCCCACAATCAAATAAACCCCATTCGAGCTGATGTATCGAATGGGGGAAATCTCGTGAAATTTTGGGTTATACATATTATTATCCATCGAGGTGTGTAGGTGAAAGCCGCTACCCTACATGGTTAATCGTATATATAACTCGATCTGCTCTTCCATCGGCCTGCTTGTGACGATTGTAAAGGCTTACGATCATTTTATCCTACGGGATAGTGTGGTCGTATTCTTTGCATTCGAATCCCACGAGCAGGATCCTTTCGGAGACCCACATCCCAGAAACTGAAAACCACGTAGAAAACAAGGATGAGCTTCGACAGCTCAGCAAGACATCAAACCTCCAATCAAAATCCTCAGAGTTCACATCAAACACATCAGACAGAAATCCGTACAAAAATCAGAACAGAATCGTACATCGAATCAGAACAGAATCATACAGATCCGGTCAAATCAGAACAGAACAGAAATACATCACATCAGAGCTGACAGAACGTACAAAAATAAAAAATCAGATTAAAATCATATCAGATCAGAAGTCATATCAGAACGGACAGAATCGTACGGAAATCAAAGTCAGATCATATCAGAACAGAATAGAATCATACAGATCAGATCAAATCAGAACAGATCAGAATCGTATTAGAATCATAAATCATATCAAAATCGTATCAGAACATATCAATTCAAAACATATCAAAAGTCAAAATATATCCCCTGACACTGACAGAATCTCAACGGATTCTGACCCCTTATGCCTCCCTTCCTAGACACTGACAGAATCTCTCGGATTATGGCCCCTTATGCCTTTCTTTGTGCTCATGGCACCATAACAGATGTGCTTATAGCATCAGAACAGAACTTGTCATCGGATCCGGAACTTGTTTTCAGAAACAGATTTCAGAGCTCATTTCAGAATTTCCCTAACACAGACAGGATCTCACAGGATCCTGACCCCTTATAACTCCCTTTTCATAGCACACAATCATATCATATCATTTCAGAACAAATCCAGACAATTTCAGAAATCATACGAAAATCCGGCGGCGTAACGGCAGTATACGGAATTTACACAAAATTTACAGAATCAGAATTCTACCAAATTATCACAGAACATTCACAGCAATAATATAAGACTTTTATTCTACTGCCGCAACATTTTTAGACATCGCCAAAAATTGCAGTCGAAAGAAAACACCGCGGAATCAAAAATACCCGGTCAAAATTCTCCAGAAAATAATCAAAATGTGCACACTCGGCACCTCAGTAACATATCAAAAGTTACGCTGTAAAAACTGAACCAATCGGAAAATACGAATGAAATTCGCTAACGAAAATGAAATCCGGACAGAAAAGTCGTTCAAATTGCACCGTTCTGAAAATTAAGAAAGGCGGAATGTGTCTTACCTTGCGTACAACACTTTCTCGAACAGTCTCGTCGGATGAAAATGGCCCGGCGTCGCCCAAAAATCAACTTTTCCTTTTTTCTCCTCGACTTTCTCTCTCCTCAGAAATCAGATATTTTAATTTTTGATTTTCTCTCTCTTCAAAATGAGCTGATTTGCCTTTAAAATCCTTGAGATCGGCCCGGCCGATCGCACGATCGTCCTGGATGATCTGAACAAAACTGCATCGTCCTGGGACGATTTCTCAGGACGATAATTAATTTTCTTGGACGATAAAAACCCCTACTCTCGGCCATTTGCCTTGCTCTGATCGTCCCGGGATGATACCCAGATTGGCCCGGACGATCCCTACAGGAAGTCATTCCTGTAACTTCTGTACAGAATCTGGAACAAACTTATAACTGATCGTCCCGGGACGATCCAGAATTGGCCCGGACGATTTGAGCAAAACTGCTGTTACATCAAATGTCTCAACAAAGTGAATCCAATGAGCATAAAATTGTTTACTTTAAAAAAAATTAATGCATTTAAATGTTAAATAAACACTTAATGAACAAAGGAATCAACACTGATCACCCAAAGGAGTATTTTGGATTCTCTCTATATTTATATGGCAGACCACTCTTAAAAATCTATAAGTAGAAACCCTCTACTTGATTAGGACCCATTGGCTTGAGATTCAAGAGAGCCTTAGGTTTGAAGAATCCTAAAGCACAACCATAGTTAAACCATTACCCAACTATCGCCATCAAACCATTGCCCTAACGTCCCCATTAGACCACCACTACCTGATCACCTTTGTCAGACTCGTACTACCCAACCATAGTCATCAAAACACTATTATTATTGGACCACCAACATCATATTACCTTCATCTAATCATCATTGCTGGATCATTACTGCATGACCACCATTGTTGAACCACCCCCATTATGATGAGTTGATAAGGCTATTAATGCACAAAAAATAATTAGAGCAATCCACATGCAAGTGCAATAATGCACCAAGAAGTGCTAATAAGTTATCTCATTAAAAAAGCATGAACAAAAGAGGAATCGTGGCCTCCCTTTCAATCATCACAAAAGCAACATAAGGCTAAACTAGAGTAGGAGTACAAACCACATTGCACGTCTTACAACAATGTTCCAATGATGACCATCACTGGGCACCATTGTCATTAGAGTGTCATTTTAGGACTAACATTGCGCTCATTAATTGCTATCATAGGAATATCATCATTTGATTGAGATCATTTTACCACCATTGTTTGACCCTCAATTTTTAACGACTATTGCTCACATGTCATTGTCCATTTAACATTATTTATTTATGACCCTACGATTGCTATCACTCAACACCACACCTAATATCTATCATTTAACCATCATTGTCAAATTAACATCATCCCTCCACCATTTTCCCATAATCTCTATTGCATAAGATAAAAAAATATTGCCAATTTTATAATCCCGTGCTTTCCAATTGTGTAGAACAGTAGACTTTTGTGCATTAAAGTAATATATATATATATATATATATATATATATATATATATATATATATATATATATATATATATATATATATATATATATATGATGTCTATTGTATTCTTGTCTTTAATCTATGTTGCGTCCTGGAGTATTCGCGGCGGTAGAGAAATATAAAGTTTAACATCTCAACATTGTACGAAGATTTAGCACGCACACAAATAAAGAGAGAGGGTGCAACATTAAAGGAGACACCAAGATTTTTACATGAAAAACCCCTGAAAGGGGGAAAAACCACGGGGCCTAGCCCAGTTTGAATGAATCCACTAGTATAACAGTTGATTATAAATGAGGCCCTTCCTTAGGAGAAGGATTTAGCTTGATGTATATTTTATAGAGTATATTACATGATATGAATACAAAGAGTCACTATTGAAGCGTTCATTTGGTCGGGAGGACCATAGTCTGGTGAAGGATGTTAGACGAACCATTGTCGGCAGGCGACGGAGGTCATAAAGACCGTTGTCTGGTGACGGAGGTCGAAAAGACTGTAGTCTGCTGGTGACGTAATTCAGAAGGACTGTAGTTGGTGGGCGACGAAGGTCAGAAAGATTATAGTCGGTGAGAGACATAAGTCAAGAGGACCGTATTCAGCTGGCGATGGAGGTCAAAAAGATTGTAATCGGCGAGCGATGTAATTCAGGAGGACCGTAGTCGACGGGCAACGGAGGTCTGAAAGATTGTAGTCAGCGGGCAACGTGAGTCAGGAGGACCGTAGTCAGCTTGCGATGGAGGTCGGAAAGACTGTAGTCGGTGAGCGACGGAGGTCAAAAAGACTGTAGTCGGCGAGCGACGTAAGTCAGGAGGACCGTAGTTAACTGGCGGCGAATGTCAGAAAGACTGTAGTCGATGTTAAGTAGAAGTCCAATAATAAAAAGAAATCCATCTTTAGATAGACGTCTAGCGAAAGTCTGATAACTGGTAGAAGTGCGGCGTCAGGTAGAAACTTAGCGATGAGTGAAGGTCCGGCATCGGGTAAAAATCCGATGTCTATTGGTGGCCGAAGAGAACTCATGTATCAATTGGGCGGAGTTTCAGCGTTAGGGGGAACTCTGTCGTTAATTGGGCATAATTTCAGTGTACCGTGGAAGTCAGGCAAAATTCTGGCGTCCCGTGGAAGTCGGGCAGAATTCTGGTGTCCCGTGGAAATCATGTAAAATTCCAACATCATTTAGAGTTCGGGCGGAACTCCGGCGGTGGTCGAGGAGTCTCTTCCCTCCTATTCTTCTCTTCTCTCTCTTCTTGCTTGGGTCCCCCCTTAAGAGAAATGAGGGGTTTATTTATAGATTTTTTGGAGTGGCATGACCCGTAAATAAATGAGAGATCAGGGGAAAATATGGAGTGGTTCGGATGAACGGCCGATATTAAATCCTTTGATCGTAAACCGTTCGTCAGATATTTGAAGGTCTTAATGACTTCAGAATTCGACGATCTTGGGCTCGTTGAATTTGTCTCGTCGATCCGTTCGATTCGACCATAAGCTCGTCAAGTTCGGAGACCGTTTGGTAACTCAAATTGTGGTACAAACTTTCCAACAGTGCTTTGGGTCCTTGATTTGGACTCATTTGGGCTCGGATTGAGTTGAATTTGGTGTCGTTAGGTTCGTATTTCCGAGACGCTTAGTTTGTCTGTAAGTTTACTGAAATCGGAGTTCAGGTGATCCCGAATTTAATTTTTGAAGTTTCTGGCTTGGTTTTTGCCTTGATATTCGTGCCCGATCAAGATTTTTTTTTTTTTAATGGTTCTTCATGCAAATATATAAAACTATTTCTATTGCTCTGAATTTTATAACATGCAACACCTATATATTTATATATCTAATGTTCATATTTACTCATATAACACCTAAAGTAATAAATCCCTTAAGAAATAACACAAATATTAACTTTTTTTTAGGGGGTCCAAGGGGGCAGCGCCCTCAGAACAAATTTTAATTTATTATTTCTCTTTGTATTTGGTTCATCATTCCCTAACAATAATACATTTACACTATGTATTTAATAATAATGGGGGCAATTCCTTAAAGACTATAGTATTTTAACATTTTTAGGGGAGGGGGGGGGGTGCAATTACCTAAAAACTCTGGTAATAAAGACAAAATTATATTACTCAAGGGACATTTATGTGATCGACAACATGAGAATAATAAAGAAGATGACGAAGTCATGATGTTGAGACCACTTGTGTGAGATCCACATATATGAGATGAGATTAAATAGAAAGGTGAGAAGGCTATAATAATTATTATTCTTAAAAAATTTAAATATTATATTAGCAAATCATGAAATTTAAAAATAATAAATAAATGATGCAATTTATTTTTTAGAGTTTGTTTGGTTGGCTGAAAAATGAATGTAATGTAAAGAAAATGTAACGTAAAAGGAATACTTTGGAATTGTTTAGATGAAGGTAAAGTAAATGCAAGTGAATGATTTTTTTTAGTTAGAAGTAATAAATGTAGAGTAAAATCTTAAATGATAACAATCAATGGCGGTGGACGACGATCGATAGCGATGGTGGACGACGGCAATGGCAGTGGCTGACAGTTGGCATGTTTGGTGGCACCGGCGACAACACCAGTGGCTGGTGGTGGGTGGCAATGGCAATGGTGGCAGGCATAGGATGACAGCCGACTGCTGTGATCGACTGATGAGGCCGGCCGATGACGATGTTGATCAAGTAAATTTGTGGTGTAGATGATTATCACTCAAAATCATAATAATTTGATTTACATTCAAAATAAATTACTTCACTTTACATTATATTTATTATACTTGGTATCATTTTATATTCGAGCAAACATAAAAATTTATCCCAAAAGCATTGCTCATTTATTCTTTGAATGTTCATACTCCTTTGTTATCCTTATGGATTTAATGCCTAGCTCTATGGATCTCCTTCTCAGACCCACTATTATGCAGCTTTTTGAGTGGATTGATGGGGATAACACTATCTTACAACCGGTTAAAAATCTTTATCTGCTTATTTCTTGCTGCTCAATCTACTACATCTAGAAAGAAAGGAATAATAGGAGGTTTGTGAATATTTTCAATTGCCACAACACTACTTCTCATAGCATTAAAAGAGCAGTTTTTGAGAAACTTATCAAATGGAAAAATTATACACATTATTTGGATTTGATTTAGGTGGGAACTATGATTTCCCGCTGGTTGCCTCTATATTTTCGTTTAATTCTGGGCATGATTGCCTCGGGTTGCCTCTGTATTACCATCTCTTACTGGGCAGGTTGCTGTTGTGCTGTGCTGTTTTGTTGATTTGTCGCCAGCTGGTTTTCTAGCCTAGGTTTGGACAATGATGAGGCTCCTATTGCTGGCTCTCCTTGGATGGTCTTTGGGCAACCAAGGGTTTGAGTTCTTCTATGATTTGACTATTTTATCCCTGAGTCCAACTTGTTATTGGCTTTTGGAGCTCTTTTTTGGCCTGATTATCTGTTCATTTTTTTGTGTAGTTGAGATGATTTTTGGGCTCTTATGTTGAGCTGTTTTTGTACTCTTATGAGTTTACCCCTTTTTTGATTGGGGTTCCTTTTTTGTTTACATTTACATGTAACTTTCCTCTTTCTTTAATTTACAGGCTAAGCCTTAAATTTTTCAAAAAAAAAAAAAAAATCAAAATTAATAAAACTATTTCAGTTTAAATACTTTACACCTTGTTTCCAGGTATCACTGGGGCTGTGCTCATCGAAGGGATCAGGGAAGGCGAAGTGAATTCGCAGCGAGCAAAAAAATGGTGGCTCGAAGATTCGTCGTCAGCTACAACGGCACCGAACTACCCATCGATTACGACACAGAGGACGGCTTCGAAGTATCAAATCCCTTACCACCTGCCCTTCTCTGCGGTTATTCTCTTTACTTACTGATAGAAGCCTTTTTCTCTGTTTAGGTTCTCAAGTTTCAGATATTCTCGCTCACGTCAGTTCCTCCCGACGAGCAAAAGGTCTTCTAGTCAAGTTATAATCTACATTTTCCCCTTTTAATTCCTTTGATGATGTGCTTAATTGGGCTCTATCGTTTTTTATTTAAGCTCACCGCCGGTGATAGGGATATTCTCATCACGGAAGAATCTGATCTCGTGGCCATCTCGGAGGGGCTTCGCTTGGTGTCAATCGAAGATGGAGCAGTGGAGAAACCGGAATCCTTCCAACAGTTGGGGCAATCCGATGAAGAATTGGCCCGGATGCTGCAGGCAATAATCTAGATAGTTTTTTTGTTTGATTGTCCGTCTTGTTTTTTTCTTTACGACTTGTTTCCTTTTCAATCAGGCAGAGGAGGAGGCTCTATTCTTCCAACAATTCCAGTCCAATGAAGGTACAAAGGAGTTTGAGCAGAGGGTTCGGCCTTACGTAGATCGGGTCCTACAGGTGACTTTTAATTCATAACCCTGATTATTCTATGCACTATTTGTTACGCTAAGCGCTGTTTGGTTAACTTCTTTTGTTTATTTTTGAACTGGGTTAATGTAGTACGAGGATCCTGTTCGGCAAGAAGCTGCTCGCAAATCAGTTCCTGTTGAAGAGATTCAGGAGAAAGCCTTGGTTTCCTTGGCCAAGGTTTACTAATTTTTACCTTCTTTTCTCTTGCTTTATGTGTTTTGATGGTGCTGTTTCTATTTCTTAGTTTATTCTAAAAAATCCATAAAAGTAAATGATTTTCACAATGTGGGAGCGTGAGCAAAGTGATAGGATAAGGAATCGATTCCCATTATGATATTTATGTGTAATTCAGCTCAATCAAGTTTTACAGCAATTATGGAAAAAAGTTGATTAGTGACAGCCTAAAGGATGGCATGAAGGAAGATGAAAATGGAGGCCTGTGTGTATTTGTTCTAAAAAAAATCAGGGATAGTGACCTTTTAACTACTCATATGAGATTTGATGGAAAAAAATACGTTGGCTTTCAAGAAGAAGTGAAGACGGCTAAGCAAGGTAAGTGCTAAGCAGGAGGATGAAGTAAACATGCCAAAGAAAAATAGGGAGTGAAGAGGGCAGTTCGAACTTTATTTTGTAAAGCATTACACAAATTATCAGATAGAGTCTTGGGTAGAAATGTATGATTTTAGTCTTATATTGTTTGGAGTGCTAACTTCTTTTATTGTTGATGACATGACATGCTATTGCATATTCAAATTTGCATAACTGTAAAAACTGTTGTTGTGTGAACTTGCTTGTCTGTTTTTTAAGATTTCCGTTGGTTTTGTCAATTCATATATTGGCATGCCCAGCCTAAGGTCGCAATAAAAATGTTATCAGTTAATTGCCATGAGGGTTGTTCCTTGTCTCTTTGAATTGTTAGCTTGATCACAATGACATGATACTAACTCAAATTTTATCACTCAATTGATTTTGTGGACTAAGAATGGCTGTGTTGAAAATGATTGGTGACAATGCATCATCCCAATTTGTATATGATTAACTCGTATAATTACTTATCAGGAAAATAAAAATTTCTGAAGTATTTTCCCTCACTCTTAAGCTTCAGTATCTTAGATGTTGAATTCAACTCAAAGTATGTTAAGTTTTGGAATGCAAATTATGATTTATTAATTGTTCATCATACCCTACCATCTGATATAATTTACCATCAAATTCTTTGATTGAGCTCCTTTGCAGCTTTTATACTCATGTTCGGACCATAATCTGCCAGATGTCTATGATTTTCCTTTCATTTAGAACGTTATATAAAATATGTAACCCCACTCATTCAAGAAAGAGAAGTTGCAAATTTTAAGATTTGCTTTACAGTATGTTTTCTGTGATTTACTGTGATACCTTACGGAAGGTTATGTTGTCCTATTATTTGGCATGAACTTAAAAGAAAAATACTTTGAATAGGAGGGCAACTTTAAACCTTCAAAAGACGAGGAAGACCACAGTTTCTTGTTGCAACTGCTGATATGGTTTAAGCAATCATTCAGGTGAAATATAATTTTTTGCATGTATCCATGATTCTGTGCTCTTATACAGGAATATAATTCAGCAAGGGAAATATTGTTCCAATTTCAGCCAGTTTTCATAAGAGTCTGCACTCTGATTCATTAGTTGGAAACATCCTTTTATGGTAGAAAATTTTCAGTTTATACATAGGAATTGTGAATTTACATTAATGCCTATTTTTCTGGAGTATTTTTCATTCTCTAAGCTTTAATTTCTTTGTTTTTATTGGTTTTCTTTTGTGAAAAAAAAAAAAAACAGAAGTTCCATACTTTGGATTATCCTCGTGATGCGAGAATAGTTTTATATTGACCCCATTTCATGTTGATTACTTTAGGTTGCAACTGCAAAACCTTAGATAATATTAAAAGTTTTCTGATTTCTAATTTATTTTTAAACTACCTTCCTTCACATTTTGTTGAAACCTGGTTGTAGCAGTGGTTATGTTGGCTTTTCCTCCTTGTTCAGCTTCAAGCCCCTCAGTTGAATGGTTGTTTTGGACCCTTCTGATTACTTTAGTAAGTAAACTACAGGATACGTATAATATAGGCATTGATAAGAGCATTTATCATAAATAATTTTTTCTATAACCTGGAATGAAAAATATGTGCTATTTAATATAAACTAAAACTACAAATTTTATATTAATAAAAATTCACTATTGAAAGGTCAACTTGAGATACGTAATAAAGGGATAATTTTAATAAATATGAGAGTATTATACATTGAATATGAACTATAAGCGTTCTTTCTACTGCTAATTAGAGCGAGCCTATGTCTTTGCCTGCTTATGACGACTTTTGGATATTTTGTTGGCTGCTGGGTGTCGTTTAAAGATTGATTTTTGGCCCTTTTGAAGTATATTTATTTCTTGATTTGCTTCATTTATGGCCAATTATGAGAAGCTGTCTAATTATGAGATTGCTATGCACACAATGATATTCATATTACAAATTCTACACTTGTTTTTACTACATATATTATGTTATACCTGCTTCACACTATTATCGTATTTGTTTGTGTAAAAATTACTTCGGACTCTATACTTGATTATGAGTTTGTAAAGTTTTACTACTTCCAATTTTATTTAAGATGATTATTTTATATGGGGACGCATAAACTGTAATGTTAGTTTTGTTTACATTTACACCTTGAGCACAATAATTGCCATTGATTTAGAATTTCCTAGATTTTTTCACTCTTAATTTAATTCATTTGTACTTTGCAGGTATCAAATTATTGCGACCTTTCAAGTGTGGCATTGTTATTGAAGTTTTATTATTTCGATTCTATTTGCATGATTAATACAGCAATGACAACAACATCAAGCATTTATCCCACTTCGTGTGGTCGGCAACAAGAATCTTTTTTCCCCATTGTGTTCTGTTAAGAGTCAAAGTCTCATTTAAATCTAATAAAAAATATCATTTCTAATACTTTATAACCAAGTTTTTTTGGTACGCTTCTACCTTTCTTAGCATAGGTCAAATCTAATATACATACTCTCATAACCAGGTTATCAGAAGGCCGGCGTTTTATGTGATTAAACATTCTAAGGCGACTCTCTCTAATCTTATCTTCCACTGAAGCTACTCCAACCCTTTCACTTATATACTCGCTTCACATTCTGTCTTTAAGAGTAAAGCCACTCATCCACCTAAGCATCCTCATCTCAACAACACTTAATTTTATGCTTCTCTTTTAATGACCAACATTCTACACCATAAAGCATTGCAAGTTTGACCACCAGCTTATAGAAATTTCACTTAAGTTTGTGAGGGGCTTTTCTGTCACACAGTAGGCCCGATGCATTCCTCCACTTCAACCATCCAATGTGAATTCTACTAATAAATAATAAAATCCCCATGCATTTCACCATCACTTTGAATAATAAACCCGAGATATCTAAAACGTGTATTTTTTTTTTTAATTACTTGATCCTCCAAAGTCACAATCCCCCACTGGATCTATTACTATTAAAATTAAACTCAATTTATTCGGTTTTAGATCTACTCAAATGAAAACCTTTAGACTTTAAGGTTGATATTCATAATTCAAGTTTTCCTTCAACTTCCTCTAGTATCAACAAGAAGAATATCATATGTAAAAAGCATACACCAGGATACTTTCTCTTGTAAATGTCTAGTAAGAACATCCATGACTAAAGTAAAAAAGATATGGGTTTAAAGATGGTCCTTGATGTAATCCAACTGAAATCGGAAAATACTTGGTTAAACCACCTTGTGTTTGAACACAATAGCTGTTGCATACGTATCCTTAATGACTTGAATATAAGTATTATTAACCCCTTTCTTTTTAAGAACTCTCCAGAGCACTTCTCTTATCATAGACTTTCTCTAAATCAATAAAGATCATATGCAAATCCTCCTTATTTTCTCTATACTTCTCCATCAAATCTCTCATTAAATGTATAGCTTCTATAGTAGACCTACCCAACATGAATCCAAATTAATTTTGAGAAACATTAGGATGACGTTGTAATTTATGCTCAATAACTCTCTTCCATAATTTTAATGTATGACACATTAACTTAATTCTTCTATAATTCGTACGCTCTTGAGCATCACCTTTATTCTTAAAAGTCAGAATTAACATACTTCTTCTCCACTCATCTGACATATTCTTCTCTTCATTTTCTTCAAAGCCTCTCTAAAATTGGTTTTACTAATATGACGATAAAAACAAAAAAAAATATTTTTATTTTGGGTGCTAAGGTCATTAAAGTGAATCGTATTCTCACAATCTTCATTAAAAAAAATTATCAAAATACGTTATCCATCTTTGTTGAATTTCTCTTCTAATAAAAACACCTTTTGATCTTCATCCTAATGCACTTCACTTGAATTAAATTCTTACTTTTATCTCTTTGCTTGACTAACATATACATACTTTTTTCACCCTCTTTAGAATCTAATCTATTATATAAATCATTAAAAGTTAAATTCTTTGCATTGCATATTACTTTCTTAGACTCCTTATGAGCCTCTTTATATCTTTTTCAATTTTATAAGGTTTTACATCTAAACTAATTTTTATAACAAAGTTTTTTTATTTTTGATCTTTTTTTGCACATTTGGATTTCACCACTAAATATTTTACTATTAAAATATTATACCACTAAGTATATCTTTTGCAATATTCTAATATTAATAGCTACTATTAGAATAGAAATTAGAAATATAAATTATATGTACAGGACTATTAGGATATATTTAATAGTAAAGTTGGATTGACAAGATTGCTGGGTTTTTTTAACAATAAAAATTGTAATAATTTTGATCAAAGAGCATTATAAGAGCTCGGAATATCACCCCTTGGTTCGATGTAGTCATTCCCCAATAGTACATTACCTACTTAGGAGAATGTAATGGTTGGCATACACATGCACAAAAACTCGTGCAATCTCTAACTTAATTTTGTGCCACTAATAGGATGCAATTTCACTTTCAAAAAAAAAAAAAAAAAGATACAATTTAGAATTCACTATTAGTTAACAGAAGACATGCCAAATACGCTATGCATTAAAACTGGAAATTAAATCCTTATCGGATGAATAGGGGAGTTTGTTTGAATTTTGGAATATCATGAAAGCAGATTGAAGAATCTATTAGACGTAGCTTGTGCTGTGTTGCATTGGGAGGTTTTGATCTGGGTGTGTACTATTATGATTTTACCGGAGTTTTGACTTATTGTCAAATTTTAAGCAAAAAATTATTATAGTAGTTTTCCGTAAAGAAATATAAATTTATAGGAAAAAGATTGAGCCTGCTTGAGACTTACTGTTTTTTCCCTATTTATATGCTATTTGATTCTTCAATTTTCTAAATATTCAATTTCTTTAATTTTTCTTTCTTACTCAAAGACGAATTTGTAAATCTGGATTATTATCTGCACTGTCATTTGACCTGACTTTCCTGTTGTGTGCTTACTTTTGCAGTTGGGTTAATTCGCCCCCTTGTGATAACTGTGGCCGTGCAACAAGCAATATTGGTATGGGTGCTCCACTTCCCTCCGAAACTATGTTTGGGGCCTCTCGTGTTGAACTTTACAGGTAAGCAGAGATTGATATCTTTAAGACTGATTTTTTAAAGTTAATTTGATGTTTGGCCTTTTCCCACTGTTTGACCATACATTTCTTTTGATATTAAATATTCCTTAGCCATACTAATGTGCATTGATATGGATTAACGAAGCATGAAGTTCTTAACTACTGAAAGTGATTGATGGTTTAGCATGCATCATGAGTCTTTTGCTCCATTCATTCTTGTTGAATACATCATGAGTTGCTAACAAGCTAACTCTAATTCATGCAGGTCTTTTTGAATTCCTTCTAAATTGATTAGCTTTTTTCTACTTTTTTCATTCCAGATCCTTCTACAGTAACTCTATTTACGTAGTCCTTGGTGGTGTATCTTCTTCTCTTTATTTTATATTTCAAACCACTTGAATCTATTTTTCACCTCCTATCTTCAATAGTCCTTCTTGTGCCATCACTCTAAATTGTGGGACACTATTTTCCTTAATTTTACAGCATATCAATCTTTATATTCTCATTCCACCGCACATATAGTAGTTATTAATAACTCCTTTTGTAACACAACCCTTGAATCCATATTTTTTAATCGGTATAGTTATAGCTTTTAAATTTTTTATCATTTGATTGCCCTTCATAGTCTATGGTATTCTGTTATTGTATAATAGTTTAGTATGATACTTTTAAGTCACTTATATTTATGTACTTAAAGAATTTATGGCCCAAAGATAAACAAAGGTTTTAAATTAATAAGCTTTGAAGTTAAATGATAAGCTTGTAAGCTTGAATTGCCTCACTCAAAGATGATTTTTTCTTTTTAACCTCAGAAGAAATAGCTTCATGATACATTTCTATGCAATAACAAAGTCAATGTTGCTATTGGATTTTCTTTATGCTACGGATTTCTCTTTAATGGATTTTCTTTGTGCTAGGGACATAGTCTTTGAAAGAAATAAGTAGTATTAAAGCCATGTAAGGAAGCATTGCCAGTGTTATGAGGATGGAATACTTATCGAGCAATGATGCTTCTCAAAGTTTCAACTGCTAATGTATTTCAGGTGTAACTTCTGTTCGTGCATTACTCGTTTTCCACGATACAATGATCCATTAAAGGTATGGACATATTTCTTATACTAAGTCGCCTAAGTGTTGTTTCCTATGACATGCTTATCCTGTCATCAATTCTCTTTGATCCAATACTTTGCTGAACTAGCTTCTGGAAACAAGAAGAGGCCGTTGTGGAGAGTGGGCTAATTGCTTCACACTTTATTGTCGAGCTTTTGGCTATGAAACTCGCCTGGTCAGTGAGCTAAAGTTGGTTAATATTCTTTTATTTATCCACTGCTTTTGAGAAGCACCATGTTAATTAGTTGTAATTGTCAAAATTTGAATTGCATTTAGCTTCCTGAAATAAATGATAACACTAACATAATCTAAACAAATGTAATGGACTGCACACGTTTTCCGATCATTAAAACTTTATCAAAGCAATAAAATGGCATTCCACAGTTTAACAATGTTGTGTTACATTAACTCACATATGCAGAGATATTTCTCTGACTCAATATGCTTGAATGTATATCTTTATTACATTCATTAATTTGACCACCTTGTGGTCTCTTGTGTGAACTGGTGTTGGACTGCAAATTATTATCCCGAAAAATTGTGGTTGTAGATATTCACGAGTTTTATGCTACTTTATATCCTTGAAGTTACTTTATATCATGAAGTTACCCGCCTTCTGGTATTGTGGCAACTGGTGTTTGATTGTGTGAGCCATTGGCCCAACACATTGTGGGGTGTAGATGTTCTTGAGTTCCATGCTACACCATATTCCCATATCCCGAGATGGACAAGATATGGGAATCCATGTATTTGTGATCTCTGTTGTGCTGTATTGAAGGGCACAAGATTGGTGTTTTTGGGCACTGTTCCCAAAGATGATGTTGGCCTCCATCCAACTCAATCAAACGACCAAGTCATTTGGCCCCTTGGGATCTTGTCTTAGTTCTCTTTGCCAGACTATAGATAAGAATGATTAAAATGTGCTCCCTTTTCTTGGTTGAAAGATTCACTTCACTAGTTTACACCAGGATCTTCGCCTGTTTATCTTACTTATTGAGCTGCTTCCCATTAGCAAGTACAAATGTGATCTTAGGCTTATTTCATTGCTTGTAATTAAAACATTCTTTAAAAAATAATGATGTTATTTTCACTCATTTTATATGTAAATGAAATCATAGAGGTTTTGATGGTGTTTGTGTTGCATGAAATCAAATTTGATTTTTGCATACATTCTATAAAATGACGGAATCTAGTAAAACCATCATTTTTCAAAACATGTTTTCTAAGTTCTTGGACCCTCCAAAGATTATTTTGTTCGCATGCTAATATGATAACTTGCTGGTGTATTTCACTTGAGTTCCTTAAGTTTTCCTAACGTATTTTGCTTTTGCCTTACAATATGACATCCTGCATAATTCATTTTGTGAAACTAATCACTTTTGTTATTTGTGTGGTTGTTAGAAATGAATTGACTTTGAAAGTTTTGTGTTAGGTTCTGGTTGCGTACAAATGCAGAAATTTTGGCTCAATGTTGATCATTATGCATATCAAGTATGCATGGACTGATGGACATCAATCTTGTAGTTATTGTGTGTTATACAAGTTAAAAGGAAGGAATAATTAACTAAACAGTATGGGATGTTGGAGTTTTATCAATTGAAGGGTTACTTCAAGTGAATTTTTAAAAACATGACCTGCACTTATGATGAAATTAACAATCTAATAAGTATTTAAAGAATGGGAAAACTAAATACCATTGAGGTTTATTACTATACAAAAGGTAGAAATTTAACAAAGAGAGTAGTGAGCATATACAAAATTATAACTTTTGAAGATTTATATAATTAATTAGGTGTTAAGGAAGAAGAAAATAAGATATATATAAAATAACTAAGATGAGATGAGAGATCTAGAGAATTTGATCAAGTTAGTTGCATTTGAAGCAAAATAGTAGGATTTTAATTAAGGATGACAACATAAAGAAAAATAATATTTTGAGAAATTTTTAAATGGAGTATTAAGTGTGGGCTTAAAAAATATGCGCCTGGTTCTTATGAAAGTATTTTGGTTTCAAGTCAAATCTTCAGAAGATAAATTAGATAGAAGATAATGCACTGCCCAGAGAATTTTTTTCTTATTTTATGAGGTTTTTATAATAGAGTTTCAGTTTAAAGAAAATTAAATGTGGAAAAGCTATTTGTCCTGATGATATTCAATTATGGGTGTGGAAATGCTTAGGAGATGAAGAAATTTCTCGGCTTACAAAACTTTTTAATATTATTTTAAAGATTAAAAAGATGGCAGATGAGTGGAGTGTGTTGATTCTTTTTTTAAGAATAAAGGTGATGTAAATGAGTGTGCAAATTATAAAATAATTAAGTTAATGTATCACACATTAAAATTTTGGGATAGAGTTATTGAGCATAGGTTACGACATGATACTAATATTTTTTAAAATTAATTTGAATTCATGTCGGGTAGGTCTACTATGGAAGCTAGACATTTGTTGAGAGGTTTGATGGAGAAGTATAGAGAGAAGAATGAGGATCTACATATGATATTTATTAATTTAGAGAAAGCATATAATAAGTGCTCTGAAGAGTTCTAGAAAATAAAAAAAATTAATAATGTTTATATTCAAGTCATTAAGTATATATATACAATAGATGTTACTTGCGTTCAAACACAAGGTGGTTTGACCAAGTATTTTCTGATTTCAGTTAGATTATATTAAAGATCAGCTTTATGCCCAACTTTTTGCTTTAGTCATGGATGTTCTTACTAGACATTTGCAAGAGGATGTACTTATGTGTATGCTTTTTGCTGATGATGTTCTTCTTGTTGATTAGACTTGAGAGGGAGTTAAAGGAAAACTTGAATTATGGAGGTTAACTTTAGAGTGTAGAGGTTTTTGTTGGAGTAGATCTAGTTGGGGGATTATAACTTTGGGTGATCAAATCATTAAAAAAAGTTCATGTTTTAGATATCTCAAGACTATTTTTCAAATTGATGGTGAAATAGATGGGGATATTGTTAGTACAATTCAAGTTGGATGGTTGAAGTGGAGGAATGCATCGGACCAATTGTGTGGTAGAAACTACCCCTCAAACTTAAGGAAAAATTCTATAAGATGGTGATGAGACCTGAAATGTTTTATGGCGTAAAATGTTGTCCATTAAAAGAGAAACATAAAATTAAGTTTAGTGTTGCAGAGATGAGGATGCTTAGGTGGATGAGTAGCTTCACTTTTAGAGACAAAATTCGAAATGAGTATATATGTGAAAAAGTTGGAGTAGCTCCAGCGGAAAATAAGATTAGAGAGAGTCGCCTAAGATGATTTGGTCACATAAAATGTCAGCCTTCCGATGAGCCGGTTAGGAGAGTAGATGTATTAGATTTGACATATGTTAAGGAAGGTAGATGTAGACCTAAAACGACTTAGTTAGAAAATATTAGAAATGAGTTTTTTTAATCAGATTTAAATGAGAATTTACTCTTAACATAACACAATCGAGAAAAAAGATTCATGTTACTCCACGTGATGGGATAAAGGCTTGATGACGTTGTTGTTCTTAGTTTGTTTGCGAGTTTAACATCCTAATAAAACTCTTAGATACCATATTTAATTGAAGGCCAATAAAATATCTTCTCCACTAGAGCTATATGCTTTTATGCCACTCAAAATGGCCAGCTCCACCTCCTAAATGTAACTCATGAATTATGAAATCCTGAAGTGAAGTTATAGGGACGCATAAATATTTTTTCTTAAGAAGATAGTCATCTCAAGTATGAAAGTGTCTAGCAAATTGAATGGCTGATCCTTTAATTCATTATATAATAGGTGAAAAATAGGACTAGAAGGATAATCTTCCTTTATTCTATCGAAATGAGGGATTTGAAGTTTTAAGAGTGAATGCTATCCTATATAAGTCATCAACAACTCTATTTTCAATTCAAGGCTTATATTTGAGAATGAATGTGATATTGGAAGCGTTCTATCTATTTGTTATGCTTATGGTTTAATTTTTGTTGCATGTTTATAAGCATGGTGATCCGTGTTTAAGATCAATTATTTGTGCAATAGTAGTGTCTCCAATGCTGTAAGGATTGGATAATGGCATGAAACTTCCTATCATAATTGGAATATCTCTATTTCACCTCATTGAGTTTCTCACTGAAGAAAACTAGGGATGATATTGACTAAGGGCTCATCGTATACTTATTTTAGAAGCATCATATGTTCAAATTTTTTAGAAAAATAATGCAATCAAAGTGTGTGGGAAGAGATAATCAGGATTTTAACTTGATTGAATGCTTTAGATGCACTAGGGGTCCAATTGAATTTCGTAAGGAGATGAGCGAAGCGAGCCACTACAAATTAAAAAAATTTTTTCAATCTCCTGTTTAAGGGGCTAGTCCAGGAAAACTTGTAACATCTTTGAAGATATTTGGGGTTGGCCAATTACTGATAGCTTGAACTTTAGTGGGATCATGTTTGATTCCATTAAATGAGACTATAAATCATGAGAAGATTTAACTCATATTGATTGAGGAAACACTTCCTTAACTTGACATAGAGTTTTTCTTCCCTTGGTTTATTGAAGCCAATCCTAAGGTCGTCTAAGTGTATACTTTCATTACCATTATAAATCAATATATCATCAAAGTATGCCATTAAGAATTCCCTAATAAAAGGCTTAAAAATTGTATTCATCTATGCCATAAATGTGCTAGGTGAATTTGAGAGGTCAAAAGGCATTATTGGGCATTCATACAATTCATTAGGTGTCTTAGATGTTGTCTCCGCTCATCAACATCTCATATTTAAATTTTATGATATCCACTCTTGAGATCAATTTTGAAAAAAAAATATTAGCTTAAGAAATAAGTTCAAGCAAATCATCTAACCTAGGTACAGGGTACATATATTTGTTTGTTATCTTCTTTATAGCTCTACTATCAATACACATCCTTTGTGAGCCATCTTCCCTAGAAGTAAGGCTGGGACAATATGACGACTTAAGCTCTTTTATAAGAATTCTTAATAAATTATATAATGCAATAAAAAATTTACAAATCCCTCAATTCATGCTTCAAAGAAAAAAAAAATAATAATAAGAGTTGGATTTATTTCTTCCTTCAGATATTGGATTTCACGGATCATGTTTGGACGGAGTGTTTTTCAAATTTGTTAGGAAGGTATGGCAATATTGTATCACTTCTTCTCCAATCTTCTCAAGCCTTGGTTTGGAAGAGTTTATGTTATTGACTTCTGGGAAGCATGTATAGGTGGATGCACCTTGATCCATGTGAAGGAATATATGATAATCCACTTCTGTATGAGAGAGGGTATTCTCCTAATCCTGTTTCTTGTTCTTCAATGAAATCATATCAAACTTGCAGTCATCCTGAAAAGGAGTTGCTTTTATTTCAACGTCCAGATTTGTGCATTTTATCAAATTTAATATTTACTGAAACAATGCTATTGGACATTTCTTTTATGAAGCTGGAATAAAAAATTAAACTATGTAATTGCTATAGCTAGAGATGGGGTATGTGATGTTACAAAAAGATACACGAGGAAGTGGCCTGAGGTACAATATCTCTTTGCATGTGCCAACTTTCCCTTAAAATTCAATCAGGGTCTTAAGAAGTTCCTCAGTTTTATAAATTGCTGTTTGGCAGGTCCTATCTAGGCGTAAAATTACCACTGAAAGCTCTGCATCCGTTTTTCTTTCTTCCCTAACAAAAGAATTACGTGCTGGATATTCATCTAAATTACTTGAGCATCGTGATATGAAGGAATTAGAAGAACTGGAGAGTGGGCTGCATACGCAGGTTGATTCTTCATTGAGCTTACCTGGGAGGCAGAGTGGGGATGTTGAATGGCGAATGGCAAGGTGTGAGCTGGATTCAAATGAACAAAACTCTCTGAGCATTTCTTCATGTCCAGTCCGAAAATGTGTAGATGTGCATGTAACTAACATCTATAATGCCTTTGCGCTTCTTCTGTCTTTCCGGTATGAAAATGCTATTTCGAAAGGTGAAGCAATTGCAGCTTTGCAGACGCTTAAAAGCTTGTTTGTTGATCTGAGAGCTGCTCCTTTCAAAGAGCGAAAAGCATTTTTGAGTTCAACATTGAGGCTTTCAGAGGAAGTCCTGTTTTACCTCAAAGAATTGTGTAAAGCTCTTTCCTTGAAGGATCAGTTTGGGAGTGATGGTAGGCTATGTGTTTCTTTAGCTGACGATCCAGTTCAAACTTCTTTAGCATTACCGGTTGCTTTGGATTTAGTAGATGAAATAATTGAAAATTTTGATAAACATTGTGGTAAAGATGCACCACAATTTCCCACTTTTGATAGAATATCATCTGGTTTTGTTCTGGCTAGTGGTGAAGAACTCCCAGTTGGAATCGTAAGTGGCAGTACTAGAAAGATTTACATTTGCATTTCTTTTCCCATGTTAAACTTTTTTGCATTATTTTGCTGGTAACACTGCATGGGTTTCAGAGCACTTCTGCATTTGATGGCTCTCGAATGACTAAATGGGAGGAACCAAATGGAGCCAAAGGTAGTGCTAGTGAAAGTGAAGTTCTGAACTCTACGAAGTAACTTAAACTTGCTCTTTACTATACTTTTACTTATCTCAAACGTCTTGTTTTAAGCTTTACTTGTTGGCTCAACTTCATTTGTGTAAAATTTTATTACTTTTAGTACGTTTTTCCCTTTTAATATATATTAATTATATCCTTGTTATGCTATACTCTTGTTACTTGTTTTCTATTTCTAAATCTACACTTTTGTATTCATTTTCTTTCAGGAATACAATTTAAATGTCATTTTTAAAATAGTTTCTGTCAGATGAATCAGAAGGTTCTTGGTTGATCATTTGACCTCATTAGTAGAGAATTTTGTTTTACAATGTACAAGTTTTCTATTGTTTTGATCTGTTATATACTTGTGTAAGGGTGAAACTCATTCATGGGTTTGTATTAAACCTTCCAGTCTTACACATTTTAATGTGTGCTTCATGGATTGTTAATTCATTCTTGCAATCGATAAAATTGATCATTTTCATGCCCAAGAGAGAAATGGCTTATGGGAACTTGTACTTAAACACTCACAGAAGGAAATTTACTTTAAAACATTTATTGTTTAATGTATTTTTAATGCACTTGGTGATGTATATGCCATCCCTCTAGATTTTTAGATTTTGCTCTGTGGATTGAACTGTTATGTTTTTTTCCCCGAAATAAGAGTTTGTATGCTTTGAATTTACTTCTTATCTTCTGAAATTGAAGCTGAAATATTATTGGATGAAAATTTTCAGCTTCTTTTAAGGATCTTTTGTAGGATTTTGATGTAGCTAATAAAAAAAAAGTTTACCTTTCTACTGATAAATTATTTTCCTAACCTGCTCATAATAAGGTCCTTTTTTAGCTACTAGTGAACACTTAACTAGCCAATCTTGACATGTTAAACAATTGATTTCTCTATTCATCTGTCTTAAAAAACTGTGCTTCTTGTTGATATGTCATGTACATACTAAGCTGTACCATTTCTCTCTTTGACTGTAAGCAACTTAACTTTTCCCTAGTCTGATCACATGGTTTTTATCATATTCACAGGATGCTGGCTATTGTATAAAGTTGCTAATGACCAGAGATTCGTTCTCAAGTCCTATGACTTGATGTCAGCAAATGATGCTCCAGAAAGGGATCCAATGGAGTGGTTAGTATAATTTGTTTTTTTTATGCTGTTTGAAAGATGTGCCTTTTTGATGTCACTGCTATATGTATTTTGGTTTCTGTCCAATCTATAGTGGGTGGTAGATTACCTCTATGCAACAAGTATTCACTATCCAGCAAAATTGGAAGAAGGTAAGGTAGACACCCACCCAACTGTCAATGTTGGATTTTGGAAAGATAAATACTCTTTGATCCCCACGTCATATACCATGGTTAATGTGGCCTACATTTTTATAAATTCTCTATTTTGGTTCCTAAAGCCTTTCTGACCTATAAATTGGTTCGTTTTTCAAGGGGTTCTTTTTTGGTACTCACATTAAATTCTTCATTAATCAAGCTCATTTGCAACATTTGACTTAAATTTGAATTTTATGAAATTGTATGGCCAAAATGCCTTTATTCCTAGTTCCAGATTGCCACCACCGAATTTTATAAAATTGTATGGCCAAAGTTTGATAAATGCGCTAGCTCAAGCTGGGTATCACCGCCGAAGTCACGCTTTGTTCAATTAGCTTGTGAGATCCAATAAGCTTATTAAACTGAGATCCTAAAATGTTCCCAAAGGTGAATTGATTAAACGATTCAAATGTCACAAAGGATTCCCATCCTAGCTGTGGGATTAAAATGCTAAGGGACGGTTTGGATTTAATATCCACTCAAGCTGGGGAATACAGATCCGTCATTCCCAGCTTGATAATCAATGCCAGAAAGATAGAGTTATTGAGTCCCTTGGCAAGAATATTTGCAAGTTGGTCTTTTGATGAAACATGATCGATACATATAATACCATTGTCTAATTTCTCCTTTATGAAATGTCTGTCCATTTCTATATGCTTGATCCTGTCATGTTGAACTGGATTGTGAGCTATGCTGATTGTTGATTTGTTATCACAGTGTAGCTTCATGGGTCATTTGGTATCAACCTCCAGGATACCAGATACCCGAACTCAAAATATATAATTATTACATATTACATTGTTTACATCTATTGGATTACCCTAATAGATGGTACTTAAAATATCAAATCTGAATAACTATTTCACCCGATCAAATAATCAGATAACTTGGTATATTCAGTTGAGTTGGATACACGATTGCTTAGACAATTTCCATTCCTAGTAGCATAGTATTTTAGAGTATAATAATAGTATAGTATAGTTATAGTATTGTTGTATAGTTTAGTTATAATATAGTAGTATAATAGTTATAGGTTTAGTATAGTATAGTATAGTATAATATAATATAGTATAGTATATTAGTAGTATAGTAGTATTGTATAGTTCTAGTATTGTAGTATTGTATAGTTATAGTATAGTAGTACAATATAATAGTATTATTGTATAGTAGTATAATATAATATAGTAGTAGTACTAGTATAATAGGAGTATGGTATAATATAGTAGTAGTATAGTATAGTTTAGTATAGTATAGTATAATATAGTAGTAGTATAACAAGGGTATAATATAGTATAGTAGAGTATAATATAATATAGTATAGAAGTAGTAGCATAGTATAGTAGTATAGTTATAGTAGTAGTAGTATAGTATAGTATAATATAGTATTGTATAGTATAGTATATTAGTAGTATTGTATAGTATAGTGTAGTATAGTATATTGTAGTAGTAATATAGTATAATAGTGTAGTATAGTATAATAGTAGTATTGTATATTATAATATGGTATAGTATATTGTAGTAAAATATAGTTATATATGAGTATTGTAGTGTAGTATATTTATAGTAGTAGTAATATAGTATAGTATAGTAGTATAATAGTAGCATAGTATAGTAGTAGTATAATATAGTATAGTAAATTATAGTATAATATAGTTATAGTAGTAGTTTAGTATAACATAGTAAAGTTATAGTAGTAGTGTAGTATATTATAATATAATAGTATAGTAATAGTAGAATAATATAGTATAGTATGGTAATACTATTGTATAATATGGTATAGTATAATATATTATAATAATAATATAGTATAGTATATGAGTATTGTAGTATTATGTAGTTATAGTATAGTTGTATAGTATAGTTATAGTATTGTAGTATAGTTTAGTTATAGTATAGTATATAGTAGTAGTAATGTAGTGTAGTATATCTAGTACAGTGTAGTTATATAGTATAGAGTAGTAGTAGTATAGTGTAGTATATATATAATATAGTATAGTTATATAGAATAGAGTATATGTAATATAGTGTAGTTATATAGTATAAAGTAGTAGTAGTGTTATATAGAGTAGTAGTATTATAGTGTAGTTATATAGTATAGTGTAGTTATATAGTATAGAATAGTAGTAGTATAGTGTTGTATATATAGTAGAGAGTAGTTTTATAATATAGAGTAGTAGTAATATAGTGTAGTATTTATAGTATAGTATAGTTATATAGTATAGAATAGTAATAGTAGTATATTATAGTATATATATATAATAATGTAATTATATGGTATATAATAATAGTAGTATAGTGTAGTATATATAATATAGTGTAGTTATATAGTATAAATAAATAGTAGTAGTATATATAGTATAGAGTAGTAGTAGTATAGAGTAGTATTATAATATGATATAGTTATATAGTATAGAGTAGTAGTAGTGTAATGTAGTATATATAGTATAGTGTAGTAATATAGTATAGAGTAGTAGTATATAGTGTAGTTATATAGTATAGAGTATATGTAGTATAGTGTAGTTATATAGTATAGAGTATATGTAGTATAGTGTAGTTATATAGTATAGAGTAGTAGTAAAGTGTTATATAGGGTAGTAGTATTATAGTGTAGTTATATAGTATAGAGTAGTATTAGTATAGTGTTGTATATATAGTATAGAGTAGTGGTAGTATAGTATAGTATATTTAGTATAGAGTAATTATGTAGTAGAGTAGTAGTAGTATAGTATTATATATATAATATAGTGTAGTTATATATTTTAGAGTAGTAATAGTATAGTGTAGTCTATATAGTATATAATAGTTGTAGTATAGTGTAGTCTATATAGTATAGAGTTATATAGTATATAGTAGTTTTAGTATAACATAGTTTATATAGTATAGAGTAGTTATATAGTATAGAATAGTTATATAGTATAGAGTATTAGTATGGAATAGTTGTAGTATAGTATAGTATATATAGTAAAGAATAATAGTAGTATAGTGTAGTATATTTATTATAGAGTAGTAGTATTGAGTAGTATTATAGTATAGTGTAGTTATATAATATAGAGTAGTAGTAGTATATTGTAGTATATGTATAATAGTGTAGTTATATGATATAAAATAGTAGTAGTATAGTATAGTATATATAGTATAGAATAGTAGTAGTATATATATTATAGTATAGTTATATAATATAAAATAGTTGTAGTATAGTATAGTGTATATAGTATAGAGTAGTATTATAGTGTAGTATAGTACAATTATATAGTCTAGAGTAGTTGTGTAGTATAGTATAGTTATATAGTATAGAGTAGTATTGTAGTATAGTATAGTTATATAGTGTAGAGTAGTAGTAGTATAGTGTAGTTATGTAGTATATAATAGTAGTAATATTGTGTAGTATATATAGTATAGAATAGTAGTAGTATGGTGTTGTTTATATAGTATAAAATAGTAGTAGTATAGTATAGTTATAGTATATTTTAAACATTGTAGTATTGTATAGTTATGGGTGTAGTATAGTATGATGCAATATTGTATAGTATAGTATAGAAGTAGAATTGCATAGTATAGTTATAGTATTGTAGTATAGTTTAGTTATAATATAGTAGTATAGTATAGTTATAATATAATAGCATAGTATAGTTATAGTATATTTATAGTATAGTATAGTTATAGATTTAGTATAGTATAGTATATTATAGTATAATATAGAATAGTATAGTAGTATTGTATAGTGTAGTATAGTATAGTTATAGTATAGTAGTATAGTTATAATAGTAGTAGTGTAGTATAGTATGTAGTAGTATAGGGTAGTATTATAGTATAGTATAGTTATATAGTATAGAGTAGTAGTAGTAGTATGGTGTAGTATATATAGTATAGTGTAGTTATGTAGTATAGAATAGTAGTAATATGGTGTATTATATATAATATAGAGTAGTAGTAATATAGTGTTGTATACATAGTATAGAATAGTAGTAGTATAATATAGTTATAGTATATTTTAAACATTGTAGTATTGTATAGTTATGGGTGTAGTATAGTATGATATAATATTGTATAGTATAGTATAGAAGTAGAATTGCATTGTATAGTTATAATATTGTAGTATAGTTTAGTTATAATATAATAGCATAGTATAATTATAGTATAGTGTAGTTATAGATTTAGTATAGTATAGTATATTATAGTATAATATTGAATATTATAGTAGTATTGTATAGTTATAGTATAGTAGTATAGTTATAATAGTAAGTGTAGTATAGTATAGTATAATAGTATAGTAATAGTAAAATAGTATAGTATATTGTAGTAGTACTATTGTATAGTATGGTATAGTATAATATATTGTACTAGTAATATAGTATAGTATATGAGTATTGTAGTATTGTATAGTTATAGTATAGTAGTAGTAATATAATATAGTATATGTATTGTAGTATTGTTTAGTATAGTATAGTAGTATAGTAAAGTTAAAGTATAATATAGTATAAAATTAGAATTGCATGGTATAATTATAGTATACTTATAGTATAGTATAGTTATAGATTTGTATAGTATAATATAGTATGATATAGTATAATATATTGTAGTAGTAATATAGTATATGAGTATTGTAGTATTGTATAGTTATAGTATAGTAGTATTGTATAGTTATGGGTGTAGTATAGTATGATGTAATATTGTATAGTATAATATAGTAAAGTATAGTATAGTATAGTGTAATATAGTATAATAGTAGTATGGTATTGTAGAGTATAGTAGTAGTATAATATAATATAATATAGTAGTTGTATTGTATATAGTAGTAATATAGTATAGTATAGTTATAGTATAGTAGTATAGTATAATAGTATTAGTATAGTATAATATAGTATAGTATGGTATTATAGTATTATAGTATAGTGGCGTAGTTATTGAAGTAACAATGTAGTAGTAATATAGTATTGAATAGTAAGTATATTATAATATAATAATAGTATAATATGGTATAACATAATATAATTATAGTAGTAGTATAGTATAATATAATATAGTTATAATAACAGTAGTATGGCATAGTAGTAGTATTTATAGTATAGTAATATTGTATAATGTACTATAGTTACAGAAGTGGTAGCAGTATAGTTATAATATTGTATGTTATAACTATAATATAGTATAGTATATTAGTAGTAGTATAGTATAATTATAGTATGGTATTACAATGTAATATACCATGTAATATAGTATAAATTATTCATTAGCAGCGCACCTTTGCCGCATGCTAGTAGGGGTTTGTACTATGTTTTTGTCCATTACGTGACCTTTTTCTGGTACTCTGATATGAAAAAAAAATGTTAAACAGACCCTTAATTTCATTTACAGCTTTTTAAGCACATTTTCCAATGAAATTTCCAACTTTCATAAAAGCTAACAAGAACTATATCAATTAAAATCACATTGCTTAAATAGGGTTGTTGAGGGAAGCAATGATGGAGGCCTCAGCTGGACTATATTGGACAAGCGGATATCTCAGCTATTTGAGAAGCGATTCCAGCGCAGAAGTTTCAGAGTTGAAATAACATCTCTTTGTAATGCGTTCAGGTAAATCAATTCAAGAAGACTCTTTGAATTTCTGCACTTAAAATATTGCTTTCCTTTCTCTGACCATTTTTTATAATTTTATCGAACTTTCAGATTCAATTTTATTTCAGTAAGGGATCCAAATGCCACTTCAAGGTTGCAGATAGGCAGCATAAACCTCTATTCCAAAGCAAGCATTAAAAGTTAAGTGTTCAGGGTTTAATTTGCAAATAAAAAATAAAAAATAGATGGTCATTGTTGTCATTATGCATTTTAGTTTTTAAATGAGAAAGTCAAGTGTTCAAGGTTTAATTTGCAAATAAAGAAATAGAATGTTCATTGTGATCATATACATTTGACATTCTTTTTTTAAGAAGTGAGGCTTGTAATATTTCATTGGAAGGTATGAATTGTTTATCTGAATGAAACATAATTCTATTATAATAATAAAATGAAGGTGTTGCATTGAGCTTTTATAATTGATAAGTTTGTTAATGTTCAAGGTTTTATTTGCTAATGAAAATGATTAGATGTTCATGTTGGTATTACGCATTAATAATCCATTGTTAAAAATGATTCTTGTAATAGTATTTTGGGGAGAATGAATTGTTTTTTTTTTTCTAAATGAAATATAATTAAAGAAAGAGGAAGGTTCTGAATTGAGCTTTTATATTTCATAGTTTTGGATTCATCTGAAATTTATGTATTCATAATTTTGTTCTTTCTTTAGAAGTGAATGCATCTATTCAAGCTTTTTTTTTAATGATAAGCAACTCTTGTTATTTATTAGCGATCATAAAAAAAAGTAATGATTTTTTTAATTTAAAAATAATATTAACTACAATAGTTAATACTACAATGTAAGCAATGCTTATGTTTAGCCTTTTATTTAATTAAAAAAAATCAACAATAAAGTTTTTTTGTTATAGATTCATCTTTACATAAAATGCCATCATAAATAATTAAAAAAAAAATTCAATATGTCAAAGTATTAGCCTTCGTTTGAAAAGACTTTCTTGCTGCTTCTTAAAGCGATTTTCTAGCATAAAATTTTTAATTTTTATACTAAAAAGATGTTTTAAGAAATAATGAAAAAACCGTCCCAAATGAAGCCTTAAAGGGGACTGTTAAAATATTTCAGAATATAAAATTTCGGAAATTAAATGGGTAAAAGATTAGAAATAAGGATTCCCAAACACAATTCATATGATCCATCCATCCAATTAAGCAGCTATATACAACATATATCTAGATAAAATGGTTAGAAAATCAATTACTGTATAAAGTAGGATCCTTCTTGATTCTATCAAATTTTGGGAGACAAAATGGCCTATTAAAAATGAGGCAAATGCCAATTCAACCTTCGCTGAGGCTTCTTTTCATGAAACAATTGCAGCTACCAATACTGCAAACCCTAATAATAACAAAAAGGTTAGTACTGTAATAAACTTTTCCAAAGAAATGTATAAAATATTTCTGGCAAAGAGAGAAATGAATATTAAGGCTATGTTCAGAAATTTTAGGGTGGGAGGGAAGTCAGATTATTCTATTAAAACATTGTAGGAGACATGCAAACCTTTGGATTTGACAAACTACCATTAAAGGATTGTTAAGGTAGAAAATTGAATATTTTGTTCCTCAATCACAACTAAATGTTTGACAATCCAAAAAAGATTTGAAATATTCAAAACTCTTCATTGATATAAAGACATACAAGTTTATAAGAAACACTTAAAATCACTGTTTAACTAAAAAAAAAAAAAAAAAAGGTTATGTAATGCCAAGCACACGATCTGCATACAGTTTTCTCAAACAAAAAAAAAACAACAAAATTTATGAAAAATGAAAAATGTTATGTATTAAGTTATCAAGCATGTGCACTGATATTAGAAACAAACACAACATGATACGGAAATGGGGACATAGCATAACATTAAAATAGCCGCTTGCGAATTGTGGGCTTCGAAAATTCATGCTCCGGCCTATCGGCGACCCTTTCTTTGAGTTTGTCGGTGAGAAGAGTTTTAATGAGTTTAGGTTTTGAGATAAATTTTCAAAAGGCAGATTGAAATTTTAGATAAGACATTACCTAGATATTTCTTCCTCATTTTGCGAGGACTTTATAATATGAGTTAAGATGTCCTATAGGCGCAAGCCCCTATAGTTAATTACATTTCCCGATAACGAGAGAGATCTTTCAATGAAGGCTAGTCGTTGAATAAATATGTAGTATCCAACGTACAGTAGCAAAAAAATTAGATATTGAAAATTGAAACTTATCATTGCGCACTTAAAGCGGATGGTAGGGGCAATGACGATGAACCTGATCAAGATCCCTCATGATTCTGTCGTTTCGGGTCATCATGATCCCTAGTCTACTTAGTCAGAGGAGGTAATCAACCCAACCTGACCAAAGGATCCTTGTCAGGAGTCATGGGTTGCTTCGTATAATGGGACCTTATAGATTTGGGGTGAATGTTTGCCTAAGAGAATAAATTTGAGTCCACCTTAGCTAATAATGAGCTTTGTGTCCTATCAATTATATTTTATTGATTCATTACTAAAAAATGTAGAGTCGTTGGGGGAAAATACAGGCTTTGAACATGACCATAATTTAGTGATACCATTTTGCGACAAAATCACCCGGTCAGAGGGGCCAAGTCATAATCATTTATTTGCCATGCCATTTTATGGTAAAACCACCGGTTCGAAGGCATATGACACGTCCTTACTGGCAAGAGATTAATCTAACGAATAGGGGTATCAATATTTGACACAACCCGAAAACCCGACTCGAACCCGACAGGAAAATTTCGGGTTCAGGTCAACCCAACCCCAAAACGGGTCGGTTTGGGTTCAACAATTTGACCCGTTTAAAAAAGTGGGTCGGGTTTGGGTTGACCCTTTGACCCGAAATTGACCCGTTTTTTACCCGACAACCCGAGATTGACCTATTTTTTTACCCAAAATTGACTCGAAAAACAGAGATTGACCCATTTTTGGACTCGAAAACTAACAGTTTTTTTTTTTTACACTGGGTCATTCGGGTCGTGTCGGGTTGACCCGGACCTGAAGCGGATCGGGTTCTGGTCCGGAAAACCATCCATTTGCAAAAACGGGTCGAGTTCAGATTGACCCGAATAATGCCGGGTCAATTTAGGGTTCAACCTGAACCCAACTCGTGACCTGAAATTGACACCCCTATCTAAGAATAAATTTTAGTTATATTCTCGACTAAGAAATTAGCGACATTTATACCTTTGCAAGAAGATCGACGGCGGAAGTGATGTTGATGTGATGGCGATGATGAAAAGCGTACAAATATCTCTTTTTATTTGTTTCTTTATCCTCTCTTTTCTTTGATTTTTGCATTTTTTTTTTCTTTTTCCCCATATATATATATATATATATATATATATATATATATATATATTAACAGATACTACATTAAGTTTAATGTAAACTGCCGCCTTGGGTGGTAATAGAGAATTAGAAAAATCAAATATTCATTATTTACTCACTTTCAATAGTTACTAATGAATTGGAGGGTTTACCTAAGCTATTTGTTAAAGCTTTCTAGTTATAATATCTCATTATTTAGAATTTTATGATTTTTATCTGTTTAAGACTATTTTAGCTTTAAGTGTTTAACCATCTTTCTTTTGCAGTTAATTCAAGTTGAATAGTATAAGGTTTTATGATATCTTGAGCATTTCCACAGAATATAATTGAGCTGGACCTGTAATTTCAATATTTCATATTTCAGATTATTTAGTTTCTAATTTATGCTTCTAATTTGCTAAGTATGTAATTTGAGTTTATTTGCAAATTGTAATCATATAATGCATTAAATTATTAATAATTATGTATTATGTAAAAATGTAACATTGTAATTTATAAATAATTTATACAATGCTTATAAGTATTTACTATATTTTACCTTGCCAAATTTCCTGTATCTAATTGATTACGAGTCGGGTCAAAAACTTTTAGATCAAAGTCGGATTTGACCTGAATCCGATTCGTGGACACGATTTGACACCCCTAAAATGGTGTTGGAAGAATAGTAGAGGATTGGAGTGGTGGGCTGATGGGCTCAAGAGAAACAAAGTGGAATTTTGGCTGAGTGTGGAGGCTTTGGTGAAGTGGCTGAAAGTGAAGATGGCCTGGGTTGTTCACGGGCCAAGGCAGCTAGTGAGCTTGAGGAGAGGAAGTGAGTGGGATGTTGCTGCTACTGCAGTGGAGAGGAGTTGGAAGCTGCTGTGTATATGTTGCTGCAGGTGTTGAAATTTCTTGCTGTATGTGAATACAGAAAGCGGGAGAGGGAGTTGTTTAGGAACTCAAACAAATGGAGTTGTAAATGGGAGAAGAGACGTTGGAATGGAGCTCAATTTCAGCAGCAGTAGGTTGTGTGAGATAAGTTGGCTTCTTATGAGTGTGAGCTGGGATTGTGAGAAGCGTGAGTTGCTGTTCAGCAGCTGGAGTTTCACATGAGGGAGTGTGTGAGGAGGATGGGGGCTTTGCGTGAAGAGTTGGACAGCAGGGAGAAGTGTTTAGTTGAAGGCTGGAAACACAAGAGCAGGAAGAGATGGGTGAGGTTTGGAGAGCAGAGGAAGAATAGGTGGAGTGGGTTTCGGCTGCTGCTGGGCGGATTAAGTGAAGGAGGTGGCTGTTCGGTATGGAAGAAAGGCGCTGTTGTAGCTTAGATGGAGGGAGGCTGCTGTATTTGGAGAGATGGAGAGCTGGTTTCCTGGAACATGAAGAGCAAGAGTGCTTGGGAGGGAATAGTAGAGAGACGGGTAAGATCAAGAGGATGTGATAGGCGGCTAGAGCAGGGATTTGAGAGGATTTGGATACAGTAAATGCAAAATTTGCGCAAAATTTTGGGCAGCTTTTCATAGGATTTGTACAGCAGGATTTGATTTTTTTAAATATATATAGATATATTTAGAATTTATAAAATTGAACCAGAAAAGTTCTTAAAATGAGCAGGAGTTGTGTATTGATCCTCGTGGGATTCCTCATTTTTTTGTGCGCCTCAATTTGTGTCGTTGCTTTGAAATTCGTGCTAATTTCAATTTTTTGCTCATCGAATGACCCATACAATATGATAGTCATTTCTAAGTATTCTTAACGTTTCGGATGCAACGGCGAAATCCATTCTACAAACGGGCGGCGTTCAAGTAACGTCACGCAGCATTTTGTTAGTAGCTGTCGATTTTGATCACCTTCCATGCCATGGACAATAATATAGAATTTTCTATATGATTTAAATGTTTCGGACACAAAAACGAAGTTCGTTTGGCGAAACGAGCGATGTTCAGGTAACGCTGCACGACATTTCTTCTGTAGTCCATCGATTTTTATCACATTCAATAGCACGGGCAATATTACAACCTTTTCTGTATGATTTCAATGTTTCGAACACGACGGCGAAATCCATTTTGCAAACTGACAACATTTGGGCAACGTCGCACAATGTTTTGTCTGCAGCCTTTCAATTTCAATCGTCTTCACCCAATTCAACTGCGAGGAGTCTCCCCTTAGGTAAATCTGATGCTCTGATCGTATCTGCACAGTCCGCTTAACGATCGAACATCATATGAGTAGGTTTTGCTAGCGTCGTGCTTGCCAATAGTCATGCTTGTCATCATTTTCGATTGAGTTATGCATGAATGACTCTTCCTTAGCAAATTTGATGTCCTAAACGCATCAATGTGATCTATTTCACAACTGGATATAATTTTAAGTCATTTTGATGGCGATCGAGGTGTCCCAATGCTCTAATAAGCGAATGATAGACCAGCCGATTTGATTGGGAGAGAATTAGAAAGTTTCTTAATTAAGATGAAACTATTTAGGAATACTCTTAATCAAAGGGGAGTTATTTAAAAAAAATTAATTACAATTGAGAGAGAATTATTTATGGCAAAAGATCTAATTTGAATTCAAATTCTAAGAGGGAATTATTTAGGAAAGGGAGGAGGAATCAAGGGGGAATTGTTTAGGAAAGTTATAATTACAATTGGGAGGGAATTATTAAGGGCAACAGATCTAATTTGAATTCAAATTTGAGAGAGAATTAGAGGAGAATATTTAAAGCTAACAATACGGTGATTTCAAATTATGTTTTGGGAGTTTGATGAATTAGTTTATTCTTTAGATTATTTGGGCTCTAGCCGACAGATTTGGGAGAGCCGGATCTTTCTCTCCAATTGAAGATCCAATTATATCTTGCATTTCTCTTTATAGTTCTTTCAATAAAAATTATTTTGGGACATTCTTCTTCCCAATTTTTTGTGTTTCATCCACTGATTTTTGTGAAAAGTGAATCCACGCTCACCGCACCAGGATCTTCCTTTCCGATTCAAGATCCACTTATATCTTGTCTTTTCTTTCATAAAACTTTCAATAAAAAAGTATCCTTGTGTGTTTTATTCCTTATTTTCTTGTCATTGGTTTTCTGAAATTGTTGAAATCATACTTCAGTCAAGCATTTTCCTAAATTTCTGCAAGCACTTCCTATCAAATTGGCATCATAGCACTTTTTTCAACCTATGGCGGCAATGAAAGTTTATGCCTTAGAAGAGCATCTTAAAGGAGAAGTTGGCCAACTCTAATCAACGTTTGAGGATAGATTGTCATCAATGGAGAAAAAGTTTTCCAACCTAGAAGCAATGATAATAAAGGTGTTGTTTACTGAAATTAGATTGTTTTTAGGGTGTTTGGGCTTTAGCCGGTGGCTAGAGATTTGGGAGAGCCGGATCTTCCTCTCCAATTGAAGTTCCACTTGTATATTGTTTTTTCTTTCATAATACTTTCAATAAAAAAAAATTATTGTGTTCTATTGCTGGTTTTCTTGTTGATGGTTTTCTAAAATGGCTGAAATAAAATTTCAGCCAAGGGTTTTCCTAAATTTTTGCAAGCACTTCCTATCAACGACAAATCTGATAGTCACTTTTCTCAATGCACTCAATTAATCATGGAATATGCTTTAGAGGTCAAAACGTATATCAAACTAGCATCGTTAACTTGCTTGTGCAAAAAAATTTTCAAATTTTATTGTGCAAAAATATCAGACAATATGGGTGTCATCTTAAATATTTATAGTCTCCTATCTTTGATTGATTTAAATTTTATGAAAGTTCATGCAATTACAGAGACTATTTCAAATTCGAAAAAGTTCATTCAAAGAACTTGTATACAAACTAAACTAAAACATGAAAAAAAAAATATATTCATATTTACCAATTATAAAGTCTGGAATGATTAAGGAAGTATATTAATCGGTTTAATTGAAGCAACACAACTTCGATCAGGTTTCAGGTACTTTTGATATGTATACTTCACAGGCTTGAGACATGCTGCTTTCTGAAATTTCAAGATCATCTCCGCACAATTCCTGTTTCAGACAGTAAATCCCTAGTTAAAATAAATTAAGCAATGAAGAAAGAAAGAAAATGCATAACATTATGGATATAAAGAAATGCCTTAGTTGAGACTTCTCGTAGTGAGAATGTTTGCTAAGTAATCTGGTCCAGGGTGGGTTTAGCTTCAGGTTGGAGCGTGCAACAAATATTGCAGATGCACAAAGCAAGGATGGTTTGTACTTCAAAGATTCGTTTTCCACAAGACAAAGTTCAATCAGGTAGAAAGCCAGATCTTCAAGCTGACAGTAAAACAATTACAAAAGAAAATTATTAATAAGAATGACAGAAGCAAGTCGTGAAATTTAAATGGACATTGCAGGTGCATGAGGCTTCCCGCAAGTGCAAGATTTGAGAACTGATCGATATATGAAGAAGTATCACGAGTACATTACAAGAAAATCTATTTGTTGTAATTTGAATCTTTGACTTACGAACCGCAATGGATGCAACCAAACCATGAGCAAAACTAAATGGAAGATCTAAATAAACATCGAGTTGATAAGTTCAAGAGTTATGATAAGTTTTGGCTGCCAACTAAAAGAACTTGGATTCGAGTCTTGAGTGTGATGTATGTGTGAGTTTAACTTAATTGATCTAAACGTTCAAAAAAAAAAGAGTTGCGACACCTTTTTGTCAGACTCTGCAGCTCTCAGGAATCTTAACATGAAGACATATGGAGTTGGTACATTTAGACGAAACTTCAGCTTTTTCAATATAAACATCTCCTGAGACGAGACAAGAGACAAGAGTCATTATCGCATGCCAAAACCACACAAGTAGATTATCTTAAAAGAAAAACTCACCATCCCAAGCATTTCATCCTTTGTATATTGATTTATAGATAAGCTGATCAGTTCAGCAACCTGCAACAAATTAGGCATTTTTAGCCAACTATAAAATAGAATTGATAAGTTTCTTAAAACATAAAGAAGACAGAGATCACAGTGCATCAAGCATCATTTGACCTTTGGATGCCAATAGTCTTCATATTTAGAGGCCAGCAGAAGCGTAGCAAGACCAAATAATTGCAATTCATTCTTTTTTATATTAACAATCGAAAGTAATCTGTCAAGCAGCTCTATCATGAGGAAAAGAGATTCTTCCATAAGTTGATACTTGTGGTGTACCTAATCATAATAATATTTTGATTACTTAGCATATACTCTCCTTATGCTATATAATACTACAAAAAGTTTAGATAAATGATTTTATCATCTCATACTTCAATTAACCAGTTGACCAGTATGCTTCGCATCTTAGAAGTGATATCTGATTGTATGTCCATGAAGTTTGCTAAAGAAGGGCGTTCTTCCTGTTTGAATGAGTAAAACTAGAATGAGCATAAATAAAAGGCAAAACATAAAAATCAGCGCAACTTAGCAAGATTGAGACGCCAGCTACAAAACTAGGAAAATTTTGATACAAGAATGTTCTTTAGTCATACCTGTTAACCATAAAATCACCAAACAAACTATATCAAAATGAACATAACAAGAAAAAAGATGAAGAACATGCCTTAGATTAATTGCATACCTGCGGACCTATTATTTAAAAAAAAAATGGAAAATCAAAATAAAATAATAAAGAAAACCATCTGTACCGACACCACACCGCCCATTCCCTCTCCCCTTTCTCTCTCTCCAATTACAAAGAGTGACTCTTCCACCTTTATTCTAGTTATGTGTTCGTGTGAGTTAGTATGTTGTGTATGTGTTTTTGGTAGTTTGTTGTCTTCCTAAAAATTGTCCCTATTTAAAACTTTGTGGAACTCCTGGTTCTTGTCATTCATCATGCACACCGGATCTCTTGCATCCACATATTCAAGAATTGCACAAGAAATTAATAAGAAAATTGAACAAAGCAATGCTAACTATAAACACAATGTGGACCTCAAGAGATGATTTAAAGAATTTGAAGTAGGAGACTCGATGATTGTTCGGATTCGTCCGGAACGGTTCCCCGCAAGGGACCATCAAGAAGTTACATGCAAGAAATGCAGGACCTTTCAAAATTACATTCAAGACAAATAATAATGCTTATGTGCGAGACCTTCCCAAAGGCTTTAACATTAATCCTACGTTTAATATTCAAGATCTTGTAACCTACGAAGGTCCAGAGTTTAACCCCACAAATCAATTACATAATGAGCCTTGTGTGACCATACCTGATGAGATCCCCAGCCTACTCCCACTTCCCAACATTCCCACTTTACCTACTGCGGAGAGGATTGACACAATACTTAATGATGAAATCATTTCCACTAAAGACGATGGTCGCCGAAGGTATATTGTTCAATGGGCAGGAAAGCCGGAGACGGAGAACGTGTGGATTGACCGGGATGAGCTGCAGAGATTGGACCCCGACCTGCTGGGTAGTACGAGACTTCTAGAGATGCTTACTCGACGGGGTCGAGTTTTCTACCACCTAGGGAGAATGATAAGGACATCGTTAGTGATTTCGACATGTGTGCCACCGGAGATCGACGGCCACGATCAGGAGTTTCTATTTTGAGTCATTTTATGTATTAGTTTATTTTATTTTTCAGTTTTACTGTTTTACCCTTATGGATGGTTATTTGATATTGTAGCCCCGATGACATTTATGTCTTTTAGTTTTAGTTTCATTTTGGCCTATTTATAGGAGGCCTCATGCATTGTATGATGATGATCATTGATGAATGAAATTTCTTTTCGTTGAAATCTCTTTGTGAGTTCGTAAGATTTCCCAATATCTCTTTGTGAGTTCTTGAGGAGATAGTATTGTGGATCTCTTTGTGAGTTCTTGTGGAAGTGGTTTTCAAGATTTATAGTTTGATAAATTTCTTTTCCCTACACCAATCCCTTCTTCCCCTACTTAGCCGGAAATTCCTCTTCTCCCCAAAATTTCCCACCCCACCCGCTCCACCTTGCCTCCCTTGGCCGGTCCAGCCACCGGCGGCCCTCCTAGCTCCCTGCCACAACCGCCGGGTCCAAGCCCCACCCGTGGCCACCCTCTAGTAACTGCCGGCCCCATTACTCCCTTAATTGGGTTAATTTGAATTTCAAATTGGCCCCTTCCCTTTTAATAAAATCTGAAATTAAAACCTCAGATTTTTCCCTCCAATTCCACTTAACTTGAAATCTAATTTTAGATTTATAATCCTCACACCAAGCCCCACCTAGCTCGAGCAGCCCCTTCCCTCTTCCAGGTGTTGTCCATGATTTTCTGGACATATGAATTGCTGTCCAAAATTTTTTGGTCTTGCAAAGCTGCTGTCCTGAAGTTCTGTTTGTTGTCCAGGAGATTTCGGCAAGTTGAGCTGCAACCCTGCTCTCCAGAAACCCCCATGTTTGCTGTCCTGAAGAATCACAGTTGTTGTTCCAAGATTTCAGCAGTTTTCTAGTGCTAATTGCCATCCGGAAGGCTCTCGTTGGTTGCCCAGAAGATCCCACACGGCTGTCCACACACAGGACGTCTTCAAGCTCACCACCGAACTCCGGATCCTCTCTCTCGCCCTCAAATCAGATCTAAGAATTTAACGACTGTGAACTCTCCCCCAAATCTCCTAACTTCCTAGTCGCTCTCAAGCACATTCTTCCCGGACGTTAGATGCTCACTAGTCATCCTGTGGATTCCCCGTCGCCGGCTACTTCTCCAACGGACTAGACTTTGGGCACCATTTGTCTCATAGTGGCATTGCTCGGTTTGCTCTCAATCTTCCTCCATTAAAGCCCCACCAACAAGAGCATGAGTGAGGGACCCAAGGTGAAGAGTTATATTTGTTAGTCATGGATTATTGTTCTTGCCATAACATTATTCTCTCTATTTGTATGTTGTTAAATTGATAGCATCCCGTTAATCTAGTTGTAACCGCATGCCTTACATAATTTCAACTTGATAATTCTGAAAGCCTAACTTGGGTAAGCATTAATTCTATAACTAGCAAAGTTTTAATAATCTTATATTAAAATTCCCAAGCAGTTCTTATTTCTATGCATATGTTTCACATCAGCTACGATATGATACGTCGACGGGCAGAAAGTGATGACTTCTTATATGAAAATCACCTGGCTTGTGATTGAGAATGATGTGACTATTTTTTATTTACAAAATTGATATAATTGAGACTAGATCCTATAGAGTTAGCCTTCAGGACTTGATATAGAAGAAACACTGCAGGAGCTAGATGTCCTGCCATATAATATGACATGCATAAATGATAGAATTGCATATGTATTGATAAAATAGAGCATGACGTGATAATTTCATAAAAGATATGATATGACACGAACATGATACAAGACACGATTGATACAAGCATATGATAAGACAGATAAGGTCAATGCAAGAGCACATGATACATGACATTTATACATGTTATATATGATATTGATATCATATAATATGCATAGAAATAAATATAGAATACCCGTTATTATATGATAGGCAAAGTGACATGTTATAGGGATAAAACAAAAGCATAAAATATAAATATGTATAGATTCATGCTTTCACCTATTGCTTTGTACTTGATATTGGTATAGAAATGACAAAACGGATTGATCCTTTCTATGATTATTAATCACCGGTTACTGAGTTAAATTGGTTGCATTAATTCCTAATATTCATATCAATTGATATTGTTCATATTGTCTATCACGAGTTCTTATTGTTACATATTCATACTAACATGATAAATGATTACAAGCATATTATTTCTATTGTCGTATGTTGATTGCAATTATAAGTTCATATAACTTACTAGGCTCTAAGCTTATTTTGCGGTTTACATATTTTTCAGGAAAGGGAGGGTAATAACACAGTGGAGTGAGATTGATCCGAATTGTTACAATGATAAGTGTTTTTGTTATTTTGTAGCTAGAAATGTTCTATATTGATTGAGGTGATAAGATTTTTGGTTATTATATATGATTTAGCGATAGAAATAAAAATGCATATATTAATATTCATAAGGTGAAATAAAATATTATTTTTAGCTGCTTTATTTTATATGGATGCTTAGTCGCTCTAACAAGTAATTAGAATATAAAATATATAATTATTCCAAATTAGATCTTGGGAATGTCACGTGCTGCACAGTTATGCCAAGTGATGCACATATTAAGGAACCCGTACACACCTTGTGATAAATAATATGTCATGTTAAAGAACATTGCATAAAGATTTTTCAAATAAAGCAGTGCACTTTGCACATTAATCGCATGACTATTTCGAAACGATGTGTGAGGTATAAAATCATCAAAACAATTGTCCATGATTTCCCTAATTGCACTATGAATATGTACTGATGAACATGCTAGCACACTAAGTGCATTGAAGGTCGTGAAAGCATGTAGGTGCATCACGTTAAGTACATTAAAAAAAGTGCAAGTGGATCATCCAAGAGTACTATACAAATGCATCGTAAAATGTAAAAATATGCTTTACAATGCCTCAAAGAATGAGCACAATGTAAAATCCGAAAGTATAGGTATGAAATATTTATTAATTAAAGATATCTTAAAACTCATTTTAAAGTTTAATGTCAATTTACTGTCAAGTTAGTATTAACAGTAATTACTAATACTAAAAGAAATAAGTAATAGTAGTATTTACTATTAGTGAAGTGTTAAGTAAATTAACTTAGATAAATTCATATTAAAAATATGAATGGATGCTTTCATAGGAGGTTTGTACAAGAGCAGTTATTGAGTGGGGTACACACCTCTATCCCTACTTTTGATCGGAATTCATGCAGGCAGTTACTGTGGAGTGTTTGGCACAGTGCAGACAACGGGACTATAGAGGAATTCACAAAAATTCATGTAGCAAGAGGCGGCACAGTAAATGCAAAAATTCTTGTAGCAAGAGGCGGCACAGTGCAGGAATTACCGTAGCAGAGCTCGGCATAGTGGATTTCGGCACAGTGCATGCAGCGGCTGAAGGAAAAATCTAGGAAAAACTGGAACAATTAACAGTGACGGAAAAATTCTGGAAAACCGTGCAAACTAATTGAAGGAACAGTGATTTGGAGGAGTAAGAAACAAAGGAAAGTTGATAGAAATAAGAAGAAGAAGAAGAAAGAATATTGGAAGAAAGGAGGTAAGAAATTATAAGGTTTATTATCATTTTCTATAGTCAATAAAGTTCTAAAGATGTTAATCCTAATTGTATTTTCAGATTTATCAGATATATGCAGAATGAAGGATTTGATGTAAATTTTCTATTAAGTATAAGTTTATGATATACACTTTACTAAATAATATTTGATATTTATAAGATTATAGAGGAATTGTAGGTGACTTGCAAGCGTAGAAGAGTAAGGAGTGGAGGATTGAAAGAGATGGCTCGTTAGGAAGGTAAGTTGTGTAAATTTAATTTATAAATGCAAAAATTATTAATTCTAGATATATTTATAATGTCATTTGAATGGTTTGAGAAATTAAATGTATTATGAAGATTCCAACAGTAAACATGAGAATACATTCAAGTGGCAATGTAGAAGCAATCACATATCCATACGAATAATTGAAGTTTGAAATATGAATAAGAATGATTGTTTAAATCTTTTCTTAGTTGGTAAGATGTTGAAAAGAATTTTAATTCTTTAGGTATTGCATATATATTCTCTTCATGCAATAGATGCATGGTTATAAAAATTATGGAATGTATACAGCCATAAAAAGCATGTATGAATTATGAATATGTTAAGTTGAGTGAATATCAATTTAAAATAAAATTTAGGCATTTAGCGATAAAATGATGTAAACTTACAATTGCAGGTGGGGCAAAAGGATCCTCATGTATAAAACTGCATTATAAGTGGGGCAAAAGGAATCCTACAGATATGATACATATATAGCAGGTGGGGCAAAAGGGACCCCATAGATATGATACATGCACAGCATGTGGGGTAAATGGGACCTCTATATAATTCAATGGTGATAATGTCAAGTTTATCTGGACTCCATTGAATATTTTTATAAAAATGCAGTCAAATCTTTTAAAAACTAAAATTGATATTCAGTATAGACTTAGAGGAAATAAAGGTTAATGTCAAATGTGGTTTTATGAGGTTTTATAAATAATGTCAAGTTTGTTTAAATTATGATTTTAATATTATGAATTATTTATCTGTTATTTGATTTGCATAATTTATTAAGCCTCATAGCTCACCAGTTATTTCATATTGGTTGTTATTACAGGTAAAGAAAAGGAAAAGATCAATACATAACAAACTACAAATTATTTCATTTTATATGCTAGTGTTTAGCTCTGTTTGTATGTCTACATTTGAGGTATATAAACAGTTCATTGATGTATTAATTTGGATTTCTTTAGTGGCGCTATAAGTATTTATTTGATATAATTGGAGTTATTAGATGCTTCCGTTTATGTAAATATAAAGTTGTTAGATGTTTTATATAAATATTCAAATGACGAAAAGTATAATATATTTAATGAGGAAAAATGTTATGCTTATGAGTGTGACACTCTGCATATCAAACTACTTAAAATAATTGAATCAGCATGTGGTATGACCAAATACACCCCTCCTAAATTTGAGGTGCAAGATCGTTGCACGAATTAAAATAAAAAATAAATTTAAATTGTATTCATCTCGAAGTATGTTATATGCCATCCTTGAAAAGCATACAAGTACATCATGTGCATGTGCAAGTACATTATGCATATGCACTATGTAAATGTACTAAAAAAATACCATATCCATGTAGATCATTTCAGGGCCTCATCCAAATAAAAAATATAAAAAATCTAAAAAAATTGTTCCAAAACTAAAAATTTTCAAATGAAACATATAGCTTGTTAAGCAAAATTTATCAATTATCAAGAGTCGTTTGTCAAGGGCAATAGATTTAAGAACAACCTAAGCGCACAAAGAGACAATATCTTGTCAAACATATCACTATGATTTAGTCTAAAATAATCTATCACCAGCAGGGATATGACACGTCTAACTAGTAGCTTTGTCATCAAAAGGCACCAAAGGTAAATAGTTACAACCAAAGCCCTTTAATATAGTAATTTCATCATAAAATAATATAATTGAATTACAGTCGCGACTAAAGCCCCAAGTTCCTCAATAACCAAAAAATCTTTGAGTAATGAATTATAGGGTAAACCTGATACTACTAGGCACGAAGTCCTCTATTAGCTAAAATCAACTTAAATTTGCAGCCATAGATGAATATCCACCTTAAATCTAGAAGGTTATCTTAGATGACGCAACCCATAGCTACCGAGAAGAATCCTTCAATTATATTGGCTCAACTAATGCACCTAAGTAGACCAAGCACCATAATGACCTGAGATAATTAAACCATGAGATCTTGATTGGTTCATCATTATTCCTCCACCATCTACTTAAATTTAAGTTGATTAAATCTCTTAAATCAAAACAAATTTTGGTGCTACTATATGCTCAGTATTTAGTGCTTATCAAACAAGTAGCCTTAATCAAAAGTTTATTCTCTTCCTAAAAGAAATAATTAACTATAAGGGCTTGCACCCATATAAATTTGAAACCGAATCATAAAGTCGTCATAGGAGAGCAAAATATTTGGGTAGGGTCTTATCTGCAACCTAATTTGCCTTCTAAAAAATTGACCCGAAAACACTAACTCTATCAGCAAAGCTAGGCACAAATTTGTGAAACCCATAATACCTAAGTAACATTTTAATTGTAGTTTGATTAGAAATATTATATTCTAATTTTAAACCAAATAACGTGGATTTCTTTACTCCATATTAGCAAGTATAAAAATAAATTTATTAAGTTTTAATTAGCTTCTATTTCCAAGGATGATGAATATCAGCTGTTAGACAAGCATAATGATTGTAACATTGGTTCTTCAATAGTATAGTTGTCACCAAAACGTAATCATCTCTTTTTGTGCCCATGCAAGACAGAAAATGAGAAACATATATCCAATGTGCACAACTCTCCCGCCCAACCCAGAAGTCTGTAAAGATTATTATGATATGTGAAAAGAGTGTATCTGATGTGAAACCAATTACACATGAGCTTATTAAGAAATTTCAGAGTAAATGGCAATGTAATCCAAATCAATAACTTATTGTGATGACAAGCAAATTCATTAAAGGATCTTAGTTTTCCACTTGCTTAGGCGAAGGAGTACATGTAGATTAACCAAATCTCATAGATAAACAAAGATAGTAACAATACTAAAAACTCTTAATCAACAATCCACGATTTAATAATGAGAGTTTTCACCTCGGGGATTGATCACTCGGCTACACTAGGCTTTAGCGGGAGAAGGTCTTCAACACACCCAACGATGCCACGAGGACGGTCACAACACCAAGAGTCTTGATCCACGGAAAGGTCGACGGTGGTGGAGAGGTAGTCGCTGTTGGGAAGGTAGTCGAAGGTGGAGGTGGCACGGGTGGATGGCCGTGGATGGTCCACTCGTAGTCCGAGAATTGATATTCAATGATGTCCACGAGGGTGGGGAGGATTTGGTTCAAGTAATCTTCAACGGTGTTGTCAAAACCAAACCCGACGCCGAAGAATGGAGATCGAACGATGTGGATGTCTCCGTAGGCGTCGAGTACGAATCCACTATCAACTTCGGGATCGGTCATTCATCATAAGCATGAGAAGTAAGAGACACAAGAAGGAGAAAGAAAGAGAGAGACGGCGGTGGGGAGGGAGATTGGCGGCGGGAGGAGGGGGAGGGGCCGGCGGCTTCAAGGGGGGAGAGGGGCTAGGGTTTGTGAATTAAATTTCAACAAATCTGAAATAAATTTCAGACTTAATTAGATTTGGAGGGAACCAAATTGAAAATTGAATTCAAATCCAACTTGGGTTGAGGCCTCAATAGGAAAACAATGGGAGAACCCATTAGGGGGGGGGGGGGGGGGGGGGTTCAAGAGAGAGTGGGGGAGTGTGGGAGCAATTTGAATTTCAATTTGATTTGGATTTAAGTACCTTCCTAATTAGGATTTGCCAATCAGGAAAGTTTTTGAAATTTGAATTTCAAATTTCAAATGGTGGTAATTACTTTCCTTTCTATTGAAACGAAATTAAGAGAGGAGTTATGATGATTGAAATCATCATTATGAGGGGATTCCTTGGGTGGGCTGACGGTAGGCTTGGGTTTGGGTGGGGGACGGGTGGTGGAGCCAGTGGGGGAAAAGGTGGCCGATGGTGGGAGCTAGGGGAGGTGTCAGGTGGTATGAAGAAAAGGAAAAAAGAAGAAGAAGATAAGTTGAAAACCACGAGTCGACGACTCTTCCAACGACTGGTGGGCCTTGCGCGTGCTCACCTTGAGCTCTCTCCCTTCTCTCTAGCTCTCATGCAAGAAGAAGAAGTAATGGAAAATTTCTTTAATCATTCATCATCCTTTCAGTATAATAGAAATGACTTATATATAGGTCTTAACATAAAAAAATGAACAAAGACTAAATTGCCCTCAAGCTACAACATGACTCAACTCATAATAGGGGTACAATAGGAAGACTCAAAGAAAATAAAATGCATAAATATTTAAAAATATAAACTCTGAATTGTGGTCGTCGATCTGCGATGCTTCCGACGATACCCATGTTTGAACCTCTGATCGATGTCCTCATCAGTATCAGTTAATATTATAAAAAAAAAACCAATCTGACTAACAAATAGCAGTGGAGGATAATCATTCTATAGAAAACCTCTATAAACAGGCTTAATTTAGATATGGTTACAGTCTATAACTGTATACTCATCCACTTTCATATTTGTCTGTGCACAGGACCATGCAAATCTCTAGCACTACAAGCAAACCCTCACCAATTGGACAAAAACCACAAAGTGCAGCAGCCTTAAATTTAAAAAATGAAGCCTTCAAAAACTAAATTTTCAATTAATATAGGCTCAATTAAAGGATGTAATTTCCTATTTCATCAAACCTTCAAGAAGTACCATAGAGAACACAAAAAAAAATCCTCTTTAAAGTATTTGATACAACACAATATTTAGACTAATCTATGAATGAAATAAGAAAAGGGGTCCACACCAAAAATTAGGTGTTATTGAGCTATAGAGTTAGGTTTTATTTACATTTTAGTGGATAAATTAGGTGTTATTGGTTTTTTATGCTTTGATGATATTACTGACAAACAAATATTATTGAGACCATGCTTATACTTATAGGAATTGCTTTGAAATATCAAACATGTTGGATTATTGTTGATTTTCTTCTAGGCCCGATGGGCAAGCCATGCCACTTCCAGACCTAAAGTGTGATATTCTGATATACAACACTCCATGAACAACAAACAAGTAATTAGTTTTCCGTCCCTCAAAAAATAGAAGCAAACACAACACAAGCCAAGCAACTAGGTTTGTAAGTAGCAATAGAAAAGCTACTTCAGGGCCTCATAAGTCAATCATGGACATCAAATAATAGTGTGGAAATTATCAAAGGTATGCTCTTCGATCTTTTTCATTACTAAACCAAACAAATAGTTTTCATATGACCTATCATCATAAGCATTATCACATTTGTATGTTACTAATATATTAAGGATTGAAATTAGAATGCAAGCCTGTGTGGGGGATTTAGAAGAGGCTAGTAATAGCAAACCTCCATTGTCCAATAATACTGATAGATGCCATCAACATAATCAACTACCTCCAGTGGGTTGGTGATATCATCAATATTTGCGAGCAAATCATTTTTCATCAGACTATCACAACCTCTCCTTACCTGCCGATAAAATACTAAACATGAGCATTAAAGAGCTAAAAGAAATTTAGGATAGACAAATTAAGAATCACTAGGTGGATAGACATCTGAGATCACACCACTAATGACAATGTATAAGATTTTCGACGGTTGCTCTTGAATCCTGAAATAGATGTCTTGCTCGCCGTATCATTCATGCAGTTGCTACCATTAGAGTAAGAAGCAAGTTCTTGTGAAACCATTGAATTTTCATGAATGTTGTATGTGCCTAGTTCTTCAAGCTCCTTGTTTTTTGAATTTCCATTTGTTTCGAACTTGTTAGTAATAGATGTTTTTCTTGCCATAACAGCTCTTCGAAGTTTGGCAGTACTCTGCATAAAGATTAATACATTCAAAGTAAAGGAAGGTTCACTAATGCCGAAAGAAATAGCACAACATCAACAGCTCAAATATCTTTAAATAGAACCTTAAATGCTGAACGTAGACCTTACAAAAAAGTTAAAAAAAAAACAATGAGATGATAAGCATCAAATTTAAACACAATATCAACAAAAACCCAGCCAAATTTAAGAATTCAGTGTAGTTCATCTAATCAAATAATTAGTAAAGTCAGTGCATTTTCAACAGGCTAAAAATGCTTAGTGCTAAAAAGGGTTGAAGACTTGGAAGTCACGTAATACTTCACAAAAAGTTGAAAGCTGAATGAGAATTGTGTAGATATAAAAGGTAAAATGCAATTTATTAAAAGAACAAAAACAAGCTCCAAATAGCGTAAATACTGAAGCTATAGCTTGTTAAAAAAATGAGTATTGGGTAGGATGCTTATAATTCCATTATCAAATAAAAATTTGATATTTAATCATATTATCGTTATCAGGATACAACAGGATTCTAATATGGGATGATCCCCAACAAAATCACAAGGGCCCATTTATTGTTTGAATTTAAAATACTTTTTGAAGTAGTCAAACCAAAGACGTCCCATTTTGAATATAGATAATGAATTATAGAAAACAATGAAGTTTGCTAAATTCTATTATTTGGTTGAATGTAATATGAAATCAACAGATTTTTATCTTCAGAAACCATCTCAAATGCAATGCTTTTTTTTTCACAGAAAATAAGTTTCAAAAGAATAATCATTGTCTAAGAACATGCTCTAAATTTACAAGCAATCAAGTGGGCCCTAAAGGCAATATAATCTACGATTACCTGTTGTGAATAATCATTATTTAAGCAAAAAGTTAGAGGCTCAGTTTCACCTCTAATCCGACATTCTCAGGGGCAATATTTTGTGGAATTTCATTTTCCTAACCATAAGTAAAATAATCTATAAGTTGCTTAACTTCAATAATATGAATTGTTTCAAAGTATATTAATAATGTGGTAAATTGTTAGTCAGCTTGTGTGGAGTATGCTTAAGTTAAATAAAAGAGGGTAACATTTACCAAAAGAAGTTTTAGATTTCTTGGAGAAGCACACATGAAGAAAGCACAAGATTTGTGAAGAAGCACCAGAACAACTGATTGAAAGAATTGAAGACTTTCAACATTCATTTGCACGTCTATTTTTTTCTCTACATATTATGACGGTGTTTTTATATTTGGCTGCTATTCTCACACATGCTTATCAACTCCTTTAAAACATTGCGTATGTTTTAGTACATTTAAGTCCATGTAGCTCAAGTGCCAGTTTTTTTTACCGATACAAATAGGCTTTACATTGGCTATGTGCTTTAAACCCTTAAAACACAACAAACCTATCCTATCCCCACAAAACCAACTTGACTTATTCTATAAGTTGCAACATGCATATTTTAAAATTGTTTCCTCTTTTTGACTTTTTGGAGGAATCATCCATCCCACCTATTTGGATTACATTCCCTCGACATTATTTATATTATTTTAACCAATCAATTTTCTATTCTATGGTTCTATATTTGGCACGTGTTTGCTAGTGGCTACTACTATTATTCTACTTTATGTGACCAAAGTTTTAATTTAGATGTTACTTCTCCATTTGAAAAGGAGGTTTAATTTAAATGTTATAAAAATGATCATTACATCATTTGTAAGCATTACCATAATAACACCCGGCTAAACCGGCATAGTCGAACCGGTTTAGTTGAAACCTAGGGAGCAGGCCATCGGCCAAGCAATGCAGTCAAGCGAACCGCTCCCAATGAAGCATGCGAGCAAACGAGAGGGCGTGAGCAGAACCGCACTACTCTAATATCAATAAGAATATGCAAAACCTCAAATTGATTGATCATGGTGCAAATGACAATGGCATCATCATAGATGTTTCAGTAGAAAGGGAGATCATTGTGAGAGAAGGAGATAGTAAGAGTAGAAGAAGAAAGTAGCTCAAATTCAATGACTCTCCTTGGGCTACATTGTAAAACAACTATAGGATAAATTTTGTTGGTAATAGTCTGTATGGTTATGATTATCTGAACAAACTTCAAGACTATGGCACATGTAGTTGCTATTGTTGCTCTGCAATAAGTCACTTGTCCTTGCGACGATGAGCGAGGAACTATGTTAAACGCCCTTTCTTAATTAACTTCTCCATAACGGCTTTTAGGTCTCAGCAATCCCATGGTCATGATAATTTTGGCATAGAAAAATTTGGATTTATCTCATCTCTCCAACACCCTTCTTCAATAGAATAGATCATTATTGGGATGTTCATCACTAGAACAATAGAGATAGGTTGCGAGGAGTAAGATGAGCTTATAGAGAGTTATTAAGAACAACGGAAAGGTATGACTTCTTCGCCTTCTCATTAAAGAAGTGGTGCTATTGTTGATAGTTCTGTCATTGAGAGAAGAAAATCATCTAGTATTTGTTCTTTGGGTAAGAAAGACAGATCATACATGGTTCTCTTTGAACAACCTTTTCTTGATAAGAAAAAATGAGATAGATTTAAGAGTTATATTAGTTTCTTAAATGAATTCTTAAGCACTAACAAACTTAGTTGTCTTTCTAAGAACTCTTCTATGATGGCAGGAGGATTCTTAAAAGCAGAAAAAAATTAATTCCCAAGCTAAGGCCCCAAAACAAAGGCAATCTTGGCAACAAATTTGTCATCATCAGCCACAACATGACTAGCCCTAGTGAATCAATCAACCTAAATAGGGAGACTTTCACCTTTATTTTGCTTCAAGCAAAAGAGGGAATGGGGGTCTTGAGGGGTTGCTTGGAAACATAGAATTGGGAGAGAAACTACTATGAAAGCTCCTTGAACGAGTAGATGTTGCTTATAGAGAGAGAATAGAACTAGCCATGTGCGGCATCTTTGAAGGTGGTGGCAAAGAGATAGAACTTCACAGTGTCGGAGATGTTGGATAGAAAAATGATGTTCTCGAAGGTATTTAGGTGGTTAGAGGAATCGGTAGTGCTTTTGTATGTCTCGAACTAGGAGTTCCAAAACTACTTCGATCTCCGAGGAGAAGGGATTGATGAAAAAAGGGCATATAAATAGCATAACAACTGAAAGTTAAAACAAGGACTAAGGGAACAATATATTATAATTTGATTTAATATAAGAAAACTATTTAAAGAACATTAATTCCTAATAAATCTAAAGCACGATTACTAAATAAAAATTTCTATATATCATCATCAATTAGATAATCAAGAGATTTAAGAAATATTCTGTCATCAACTTGGCATAATTTATAATGCAACTACCGATACAAGACCATTTTAAGTAGCAATTTAATGGAAATATTAGATCTCAAACAGAACTTTGCAAACTTCCTTACTATCATACGGAAAGGAGCTTTATTTTACAAAAAATTAAATAAACTAAAAAAACTTAAATACAATTTGTGTCCTCCTATGTAAAGTGTGTGCAAATGTACTACCCTCATCATATGCTGCATTATTAAAAGAAACACTTTGTGGTTTCATGCCAAACTTGCCAAGGTAGTATCAATTTCCAGTGTTTATCTAATGATTATAGGTTACCAGCATAAACATGATCAATATTATATAATGTATAGGATTATACAAAATGAAAATCGAAAAGTGATTTTGAAAAAGCAGACAATATGTAAAATTAAATAGGACGGATCTAGAACCAACAAGAACACAATATTGAATTTATTCGAGATATATCACATACCACAGCAGGTTTTCTTGTTGTAGAAGCTTTTTTATTAACCTTTTGAGCTCCTACTACTAACCTAAAGAAAAATAAATGTAAGTTATGATAAGGAAGTATCAACTTAAAGTTAAAATTTAATTTGTTTTTAGAAAGCTTTCTACCTTGTTTGAGGGAGTTTTCCGGCATGAATCTTTCTGAGAAAACAAGAAAAGAAACAGTAGTGTAATTTTTAGATTAGCTTCTCTATTTTAGTAGAACAAAGAAAATGAGAAAAATAAAAGTTTAGGTGGAGAAAATAATTTACTTAAGAAATAATAGAGCAAGATTTAATAAAATTCCATCATTATTAAAGTACAAAATTCCAATCATGATTCACATAGTTATTTTCCAAAAATATAGAAAATAAGATATGCCAATGTTCTACTTGCCTTACTTTAGAATCAATATCTGGGCCCTCAATTTGATTATCCTTAGAAACACGTGCTTCACCCACCGTTTTTCTCCTTGCTGTACCAGTTTTATAAAAAATGTATTCAATTTTAGTTCGGAAGCAAGATAAATAAAGAAAATAAATAAGGGAAAAATAGCTAAGAAGGCTCACAGCTTAGAAAACCTTTTCTAGACATTCATAAAAGTGACAAAATAAGGACATAAACTAAAGCTTACTAGGTAATTTGAGTCTCCCAGAAATCTGTGCAGAACTTTTGGGATTCCCCTGCAACAAAATGAGAAGCAAACAATGAAACTTAATCCTGTATAAATCCAACTACTGCAACGGCTATATCACCCTTCATTACATTTATTTCTCCATAAAAGGATTGATTTAGTATTATTTATTATTTCAAATCAAATATTTGGTTTGAAGTTATAATTATAGACAACATAATGAAGCATATGATGATAAATATAATTTTCTGATTTTCTCTTCATAAAAAGGGCCCAATCTGAAAGTTTTACTAGACACTATATGCTTATCAGTATTTTTTAGAATAAGATTCTTTTGTAAGTGCTAATGATCCAATACAGCATACTGCCTAATGTCTGAAAGTGAGGAGTAACCTCACCATCAACAATGGAATGGTACATAACATGCCACAACATGCACATTTGCATTTCTGGCGGGGAAAAGCTAATGATTTTGTGAAAGAAATCAAATTGATTGGAGGTATATATAAACTAAATTTATGTGTCTTATAAATAATTCCATCATTTGCCAGCCCGACTATTGGCAGGGCTCATTTTAATTTCTGGTGTAAGTGGCAATATATTTCAGAAGCATGCGCACATGTTTTTTAACTTTGTTTTTGAAGGACTAGTCATATAAACTCTAACAAAACATCAATTCTTATACGAATATCATATATCTTTTCCAGAGATATTGGCACTGACAACCTTTCTACTTCATGTTTTTTACCTGAGCGATAGACCAAAATAAAGTATCTCAAATGCTTATGTAACATATACACAAAATTGTTTTAATCCATTTTGAGATCAGATCTTTTACATGTTGCACAAGCAAAAGTCTAAGTGCATGCCCATAAATATAGACTGCTAATATCGTTTTATGTTTGTGCATTCACATATAAATACCTTTAAAGGTCTGTGTATCTGATGGTTTTTGCTCGTACTTTGATTTTCACACATGATTCTTTTATTAAAACAAACTTATTAATGGAGATGTAAATTAAAGTTTTTGAGTTTTGAAGAAAACGTGGAGTCTCAAAATCACATACTCTCATGGACATAGTTGATGACACATCAGCAACCATGATGCCTCTAGCCAATGAAAACCTGAAATAATGAGCAACAATCAAACTAACAGTAAAAGAAATAAATGAAAAATAGTGAAGGCAAATATATTTAGTAACCTTCCATAACCTCGGGAGACATTACTTTTGTCCAATGATGGCTTCTTGGATCCTTCAAATTTGTCCCTCCAGCTTCTGGGAAAAAGAAACAAGTAGATCAGCTGCTTAAAATTAAAAAAATGTTTGAAAAAACAATAAAAATAATAATTAAACTATCTTCTAGAAATATACTTACAGAATTTTTGGTTTATAGCTTAACTGATTTGAGCATTGTTGGATCCTTCCGCTGTTTATATTGCCAATGTCAGCCAAAGCTTTCCTTCCATTCTTCATCCTCCCCTTCCATTAGTAAAATAGCAGAAGTTCAACTAAACGGGAAATTTCATCCCAAATACCATAAAATAGTAGGCAAAAATTTGTAATCACCTTGTCATTTTGTGTATCAGTTTGATCAATGGACTTTGTAGAAGCATTAACCAGCATAGGCTTCCTGAATCACGTAGAAAATAATAGAACATATTCAGATCAAGAAAAAAGAGTTAGGCAAATAATTTGCTGATGAAATGACTTAAAGGTTACCGTGGCAGTGAAACCCTTCCAAGCGCATCCCTATTAAAGATAACAAAACCCCTAAGACGTTAGTGAGTGAAAATTCCTCTTGATAAAAGAAAACAGAGGGTAGGCTAACTAAATACCTGGGGGGCTTAGCCATGGATGCAAAGCTCTCTGTTCTTACACGTTCACTTCCTTGCCCCTTGATATTTCGTTCTAGTAAACAAAACTATTATATTAAAGCCCAGACACCGTGAGAAGAGAACATGAGTTCGTGTTGTACCTTTCTTGGATGTCTTAGACTCATCTAGGATTCGGAATCCGCCGGCTGCTCTGCCCTAGTTCAGTAAAATGGATTAGTTTATAGAGAGCACCGAAAGAAAGAAAAAGACGAAGTAGAAGAAGGGTTTCGCCGACTACCTTGGGGGCCACCATTCTTCTGCTCTTTCCGACGATCGCTTTCCGAATGGAGAGAGAAAGGGAGAGGGAGACTGAGAACGAGTGAGTCGGATTCCAAAAAAGAGCAGAAGCGCGAGTTCAAACGTTCCTATAAAACCATGAAAATGCTACGCTTCTGTGGTTTCACAAATAATCCGCCGGCTGTGCCCTAGTTCAGTAAAATGGATGAGTTTATAGAGAGCACAGAAGGAAAGAATAAGACGAACTAGAAAAAGGGTTTCGCCGACTACCTTTGGGGCCACCGTTCTTCTTCTCTTTCCGACGATCGCTTTCCGAAGAGAGAGGGAGAGAGAGAGAGAGCGCGCGAGACTGAGAACGAGTGAGTCGAATTCGAAAAAATAGAAGAAGCGCGAGTTTATAAACTTTCCTATAAATAAAACCCTGAAAAATGCCACAGTTCTGTGGTTTCACAAACAATACGATTTTTTTACATGCATACTATAAATTTTTTATTTATTTATATATAACTAAATTTGTATATTTACGTTATTATGTATATATTATATGAATGCCTAAATTTTATATTTTATTTTAAATGAGTTAATACTATTAATATTTTGAGAGAGTTGAGTGTTATATAAATAAATATAAAATTAAAATTTTAGGCATATTAATTGAGTTTGACTAATTCTATACAAAAATTATACTAAAGCCGTTATCATCAATGTTACATGTTCGAAATTTTGAGTCAGTATAGTATATATTTTATATCTCAGCATTGTCCAATAATTCAGCACACGTATATAAAAGTATTAAGATCATACTTTTTGATGTGGATAATTCGGAAATGGAAAAAATAATGAGTATTGGCCCAATTAAAAATTCACTTTATAATAAGTGATACAATAAGCCTCATTTATTTACGGTTGAAGAATAAGGAGATTGAATTTGTCTGATTTTTCTAAGGGAGATTATATAAATGAAGTGTTCATAAATGTATAGTTTATATCCAACAACATAGTTAAATATTGTCAATATTTTTGATATGGTGGTGATTTCTGATATTGATCATTAGCAGTGACAATGGTTGCTAGTGACAATAGCTAGTGTTGATCGCCACGACAAGGATTGGAAAATGCAAGAGATTCCCCTCTTGTTATCTCTTTATTCTTTCTCCTTCCATTATATGATGAATGAAGCCCTATTTATAATTTTTGTGGGATGTGTATTTTGGTAATTTAAACAAGATTCCAAAACAATCATTCGTACTGCCCATAATAATTCTCTTGATCATTAAGCGTTTATTTAGCATTTCAATGCCTTCATGATGTCAGAATTGTGTGATCTTGAACTTGTTGGTTTGTCTCATCGAGCCACTCAATTCAACTATATACATGTATAATTTATAAATTATTTGGTCATCCAACTAATGCTCTGAAGTTCTTAAATATGCATTAAGCCATTTATTTGAGTCTATTTGGGCTTAGATTTGACCGATTTTTGTGTTGTTTGGTTCATCTTATAGAAACATTCATTTTTCTATAAGTTTGCTAAGATTGGAGTTTGGATGATCCTAATTTTAATTTTGAAAGTTTCCAATTCAATTATGTCTTGAGATTCATGCATGATTAATGTGATTTTTTGTGATGTATCAATCACTAATGTGAATGCCTACTACCACCTTGACAAATGATTTTCTCTTTATATTGAGAACAACTTAGTGTACTTAATGAAAATTATGAAATCTCAAAGCTTCATTTACTTCCACCACAAAATTCAATTTATGTAGTTAACATCTAATATATTGTAAATAAAAGAAATCAATTGTAATACATTAATTTAATATAATATTATATAAATATTATGTTATAGTAAATATTCCATAATGATGATTACATAATGATTATTGTTGCGTTATAGAATATTCGCATCAATAGAGAAATATAATGTTTAACGTATTAGCTTTGTACAAAGATCTAACACACAATCAGATAAAAGAACTGGTGTAACATTCATAATAGACACCAGAGTTTTTATGTGGAAACTCCTAAAAATGAGGAAAAATCATGGAGGCCTGACCCAGCTTGAATGAATCCGTTAGTGTTTACAGTCGATTACAAATTAGGTCATTCCTTTGAGGGAATGACTTAGCTTGATGTAGCAAATATACACCATATAGAATGCATTGCATGGTGGGAATTGGAAGAATTGGTAATTACATGTTCATTTGGTTAGCAGGACCATAGTCGGCGGACGACGAAGGTTGAAAAGACTATATATTGGGTGGCAGTGGTTGGAAGAATCGTTGTTTGCAAGCGACATAGGTTGGAAAATAATATTTGGGTGACAGTGATTGGAAGGACCGTAGTCGAGGTTCGAAAGACAGTAGTATGGTGATGGAGATTGCAAGGGCCATAGTCAGCGGGCAATGGTGGTCCAAAAGATTATAGTCTAAAGACGGAGGTCGTAAGGACCGTAGCTTGCGACCTCTGTCTGGTGACAGATGTCATAAGGTTTGTAGTCTGCAAACAACAGTGGTTAGAAATATCGTTGTCTTGTGATGGAGGTCAAAAGGACCGTAGTCATGCGGTCGACGACGGTCAGAAAGATCGTTGTCTAGCGACGGTGGTCAGTTAGAAAGATCACGGAGGTCGGAAGGATCGACGACAATCTGTGGATGGGTGTAAATATGGCTTCATTTGGTGGCCGGGTTGAAGCCCGACAACAATCGGTGGTCGGGGTGGTGGTCGAACCAGGAGCTTGATAGTAAGAGAGGTCTCAGATTTATCTTTCTATTCTCTCTTCTTTTTCTTTCTTCCTTCCTCCCTTGCTTCCTCCTATGGTCCTTTCCCCTTTCAATGAAGAATAATTGGTCTATTTATAATTTTTTGGGAGTGACCAATAAATAGAAGGGAGATCAAATGTACATTAAAAGTAGTTTGAATAGATTGTCTATATTGATCCCTTAATCATGAACAGTTTATTCGGAATTTGAATGTCTTAATGATATCAAACTTTGGCGATATTGGGCTCCTTGGATTCCTCTCATCGAACTGCTCGATTTGACTGTAAGCATATCATGTTTGAAAATCGTTTGGTCATCCAATTCATGGATTGAACTTTTCAAAGGCACTTTGGGTCTTTGATTTGGGCTCATTTGGACTCAGATTGAGTCGAATTTGGTGTCGTTGAGTTAGTATTTTCAAGACGTTCAGTTTGATTATAAGTTTGCTGAAATCGGAGTTCTGATGGTCACACATTTAATTTCATAAACTTTCAACTTGATTTTGTCTTGAGATTCGTGCCCTATCAATATAATTTTTTGATGATTTATCAATTATAATAAAAATTTATTTCTTATCAATATACTCCATGATTTATATATGAGTAGAATTAATTTCTCATTCATCAAAATAATATGTATAAATTATGATATATTTTATGTAATAATTAGCTTGAGACATCATATTACTATAAATACAATAATAATTATACATTCAACACAGTGAGCTTCAATCATACATTCAACACATTGAATTATGCTAGATAACCAAATAATAGTAATTTAAACACATTTTTACAATTGATGATTTTTAAGAATCTCTGTCATTTAAAATCTATATTGAATTCTATATAATCGCTTGTTATTTTATATTTTAAACATAGATTAATATAAAATGTAAGTTTAATTCAATTATTACTTATGTCATGCACATTCATGTTTATTACTCACTCATACATAACATTAGTCATATATAATAATTGAAATAAAATTAACCCTCGGTTATATTATATTAAATATAAGAGGCTCAAGGAATTCCAATCAGAATTCAATCTGATTTTTCAAACGGGTCAGAAATTTCAACCCGAACCCGATTTGTGTGGGTTACCGAATTAACCCGCAAACTCGGGTTCTGAAGCGTGAAGCAGGTGAGCATTGCATGCAGAGAGGGCTCAATGGACCAGTTGCGGTGCGGACTTGAAATCCTCTCCAAACAAACAATAAATACTCCTCGAAACTCCTCCCATTCTTGCCTCTGCCACCTCACTCCGTGGGACGTCGCCATGCTCTGCCCTCATTACATCCAAAAAGGTTTCCTTTTCAGCAATCTACCACTATCTTCCTATTCTCCTCCTCCTCACCACCCCCCAAAAGTCCCTCTCCATCACACTCCAACACTTTTAACCTATTGCCGGCCGACTTCTCACCCAAAAACACTTCACCGGCGGCGACAGTCACATATCCTTGCACATCTCCATTGACTATAACGACCAGGGAGCCGATTTCATCCACGCCGCCACCTTAAAAATCACACCTTTCGACGGCCCCATCAACTATGACGACCACTCCTCCCTTCTCCTCTACGTTTAACTCATGGAGCTAGCCAGCGGTGCCGTCTTAACACGTAGCGTCGGTGGTGTATAAGATGATGATGTTTGATCCGAAGAGTGTGATGTTTAAAGCAGAAGTAAGAGATTATACACTTAGAATGAATAAAACAAAATATGTAAATAGGAAAATGATTGACAAATAAGATCCAAATATATTTTTCTCTTCTCTCTCCTCTTCATTTTTTTTACTTTCTTCCTAGCCAAGCAATCAAGGGAGGATATTAGTGGGGTGAGTTTTTTTAGAGGCTTTAGATATATTTGTATATTGTTCATGACCTAACGTTGCAGCGCTCATCAGATTAACGCCAAAACTTCTTACTTAAAATTTTTCATGTTTTTAAAATAAAATTATTTCACAGAAGCTAATGTCAATCATCTCCATAATTATTGCCCGATCACGACCCTGTAGTTTATTATTCACTCTCATTCTCTCTCTCTTTCTCTATCTTCTCAATTGTATTATAAGATCCCAATTTTAGATATAATGGGTCTCACCATTATTCTACATATAAGACAATAAAGGAACCAATTCGCAATATCAATATAATCCAAGAAACCTAAAAGAAGGATATTAGAATTTTTCTTTTAATAATTCACAGCACAAAAAATCTTATAATTTAGCATGCCTAATTGACATAAAAATGACCATGTGCAATACATAAGGATATCATTCTCTCATATTATCCTCTTTATTTATCTTAATGTGACTTTGAATTATATATCGAGCAATATAATATTTTACCTTAATAATCAAAGACCCAATCTCTCTCTCTCTCTCTCTTACATAACCTGAAGATGTCGAATGCATCCAAAGCAGGAGCAGAATCAACCCTAATTTTGAGGGGGCAAATTAAATATAATAATAATAAAATATAAAATATAAAAATATTAAAAATAAAAATAATTAAATATTAAAAAAACTATATATATAATATTAAGAAAAGTTATTTTAAATTTTTTTAGCTTTATATTTGATCTAAAAAAAATTTTTTAGCTTCCAAATACAAATAAAATGTATATCAAAATCATTACCATGTTTTCAGCCAAAAAAAAATATATTGCAAGAATAGAAAAAAAAATACACATAATTGATATTCTTAATCAAATCTTACAAAAATTTTTGCACTAATTATCTCTTTCAAAAAATATTTCTAAACTAAAGTTAATAGCATAGAAAAATGAGCCTTCATTACTATCTATTTTCATAGCAATTAAAAAATAGATTATATATATATATATATTGGAAGAAGATAAAGTAGAAAATGCAATCTATGGTAGAGATGGATCAAGTTTTAAGAATCAAATGACTCAAATGTAAAGAGGACAACATCAATGACAGGTAGGAGAAAAAAAAGCTTTTTAGGGGGGAAAATTGATTTTTTAGGAGGGGCAACAACGATTATTTACTCTCCTATAAGCATTTTTTTTTTTTAGGGGAGGGGGGGGGGGCAATTGCCCCGCTTAGGTTATATAGGGTTCCGCCCCTGGTCCAAAGGCTAATCAAGAGCTGTCATGTCATACAATGCACTATGCACTGGATAACATGATAGTTTCTGATTAACATCGCATGTAATAATTTTTTCTCTCTCACACACTATATCTCTATCATTAAATTTTTTTTCTTAAAATTAATATATATATATATATATAGCTCCATAATCCAATTTCCCTATCCCTGAGGATGTATTCTGCTCTCCATTTCTCCACCCAAAAACCTCCCCAAAGCCCCTCTCTTTCGCCTTCTCAATCCAAATGGAGCGGCCTGCACAAGCTCTTCTGCTCCCTCAATCCCCAACCCCTAACCCTACACGTAAACGTAAGCCCAAAACTCCCCTTCCTCTTGTCCTCTCATCTCAAATCACTACCCTACCCGCTGATCCACCACCACTCCATCCCTCTCCCAAACCAATCCTTCTCCTCCTCCTCCTCTACCGCCGTCTCCGCCGGCCGAAGCAAGAAAAAGCCCGGAGGCCCCTCTCCTGGTCGTATCGAGGGCAGCGGTGAGCTCCGCCGCGCCGCCAAGGAGAACGCCCGCCGCCGCTCCCGCCGAAGCTCCGAAAACCGCTTCTACCGTCGTTCCCGCGCCGCTGCCGAGCAAGCGGATTCATTCACTGAGGATGAACTCGAGATGATCGGTCTCGGCTACGACCGCGCCGTCCGATTCATGTCCAAGGACCACCCCATGCTCCGACACCCCTATGACTGGTACAAGTACGGCCGATACGGCCCTTACTCCTGGCGCGGCATCGTCGTCGGCCCCCCAATTCGCGGCCGGTTCACCGACGAGCGCGTCTCCATCATCAGCGAGGTTCGCGATCACGAAGAGTTTGAAAAGATCGAACAGTTTGAGATGGCTAATGACTACTCCCGCCACGTCCTAGATCTCAACCCCTCTGTTGGCCTCCGGCATTACTGGGTTTTCGTCCGGCATCCGAAATGGAGGGCTAGTGAGCTCCCTTGGCAGCAGTGGACTCTGGTTTCAGAGGTCGTTGTAGAGGCCAGCAAGAAGGAGCGGGTTGATAAATGGAGCTTGATGGGTCGGTTGGGAAACAGGAGTAGAGCAAATGTTACACAATGTGCCGCTTGGATGAGACCTGACATCATTTACGTCAAGAAGCCGCTTTATCAGTGCCGTTTTGAGCCTCAAGATGAGTTTTTTAAGCATCTATGGCCGCTGCTTGATCCGAACACAGAGAATGAGTTTAAATTCGAGTTGAAGACAAAGGAAAATGGTAGGGTTTTTGTTGAGAACTGCACCTACTTTGGTGGCCTGTGTAAGATTGTTAAGATTAGTCCCAAAGCCTATGTGGATGATGTGGTGAATGCTTATCAGAAGTTGAGTGATGAAGGAAAATCACGCTGCTTGGAGTTCTTGCTGAGAAACCATCCAGTGGAGTTGCTTCACCCTTACACTAAAGAATGGAAGGCAAAGTTAGAGGAGATTGAATTGGGCTGTGATGCTCCTGATGAGAGTGATGATGATGGTGGTGGGAATGAGGGAGAAGTTACTGAATGGATTGAGGATGATGAAGAGGGTGGTTCAGAGGATGACGAAGAGGATGATGATTATGTTATTGAGGCTTCAGGAGGGGATGGTGAAGTGATTGATGTGGGTGAGGATGAGGTGGATAAAGATGAAGAAGAAGAGGTAACAGATCCTGATCCTGAAGAAACTCAGGAATACTGGGATCAACAATGGGAGAAGGCTCTGAAGAGCTCACAGGCAATGGAGGAGCTGGTGAAAAAGAGGCTCCAGGCATCTGATAAACACTACAAAAAACAGATGGAGGAGGAAAGTAAGAAAGAGGAGGAAAGTCATGAATCAAGTCAGATTGATGTGGATGCAGAATTGGAGCAAATTAAAGCAGAATGGAAGAGGGAGGAGTTTAAATGGGCCAGTAGAAAGGTGAAGAAAGGAAAGCTACCTCCTGAGCTGTTTCTGAAATCTGCTGTCAGGCCATTCACATATCGGAACCTTGTTAAAGAAATCGTTTTGATGAGACATGCCATTCTTGATGGAGATATTAGTTTGAAAACCTGAGTAGAACACCATTTTTTTGGATTTGCATTATTCTATGGAAGAAAACGCACCAGTTCTGGAATTTGAGATGTTGATCTCTGATTAGGATATCCAGCTGCTTCCAACTTTTCAAGTTGAAACCATTGAAAGATGAGCATTTGCTATCTGATTGCTCGCTTATCAATGGAAAGTTAGGAAATCTTATATTAAGTTTGAGATTAGCATATAATCAAATTGTATGATCTTAATGGTATACTATCATAATTTTTGTTAATGCTTATGAGTAATTAAAATTTGCACAATGTGGAGGCCTAGGTGATATTTGAGTCCACTTTCTGTTGAATTTAATGAGGATTAACAATTGGGGATTGGTATAATTACACAAAAATTACCATTTTTGATAGGTTTCATACCGATATTAAGCATCATAGGTACTCTCATTTATGATGGCTTTTTGGTAGGTTAAGGTTTAGAGAAGTTTCACAAACTTGTTCCAGCGAGGTTTTCTAAACTTTATTCATTTACTTGTTCTTTTGTATGATAGCTATGTTTGGTGCAGTCACACATAGCTATCATGGTTAAGGTCTTGAGAATTTTCAAACTTGTTCCAGTGGAGAGATTATTATGTGCGAAGTCCAGATGCAGAGAAGTGTTCGATTTTGTAATTGTAAATAGTAAAAATGCAGTCTATTCACCACAATACTTTTACTATTCACAGTTACAAAATCAAATGATTTTTTATGTCCAGACTTCACACGTAATAATCTCATTCTAGTGAGGCTTTCAATCTCATCACTGAATGATTAGCTCTCATGCATCTGGAATCATAGTAACTAAAATAATTGTTGGAAGGCATGCTTGTGCTGTCCAATATTTGATTGATATTTTATGGAAATAAAAAAAAAAGTAAGTGCAGGTGCTGTAATTTCCTACCAAACTGCACTCTCATCCAAAAAAGATGACCACTGGCTCCCTCAATTTAGAAATCCCAAATTATAACGCTAGAAGATATTCATAAATATATTCAATAAGTAAAGCTCAAATTTTATAAGAGAATTAGAGGAATTAGAAGGATATTCCTAATGATTATTCTTCTATCAATTCCAATAACATTTTACACCATATAACTTTTTTTTATGACCCAAGCAAATTGGAAAATCAATACAATTCTAACAATTAATAATTCTTCTTAAGATTACAACTAATCTTAACAGCATTGAATTTATCAGCTTTGCATACGCAACTCCCTCATACAAACTCTGCTTCAACAGTCACATTCTGCAACCTGCAACTTCTGAGAAGTATGCATACCAATTCTCCAAAGCTCAGATCCATAATAGCTAAGGAAGACCTTTCAGTCTGTGACTCAGTTACAAAGCTGCTCAGATCAAAAACAGCAAAGAAAAGGTGAAGCAGCTGCAGTTGCTGCAGAAGGAATGACAAAGCCTGCATTCACTTTATCCAGATTTTCACACAGGTTTAGGCAAAATCTGCTCAAAATCAAAGACCTCAAACATCAAACGCCTGACATCAGGTTTTCCATAGACACAGTAAGACAGCCCGTGAATCGCCTGCTGAACGGCAGTTGAAGTCGGATTTCTGAGCCGGCGATTATGCTCGTACTTGTCCTGAACTGCTTCATTATATATGATGAAGCTGTGGAGATGCTTTTCTCTCAGGTACCGGCCACAGAACTTGTTCATAGTGAGCCGCCGATGCTTCTCTTGAAGCCACCGTCCAGGAGCATCAAGATGCTTCATGAGCAATCTCTCAGCCATTACAAGATCCTGAAAGTATCAAATGGATGAACAAGGGGCACTGGAATTTAGAGCAGTTGTGAACAAGAAGGATTACCTGAATCTTTTGGCCTACATATTCCAATCGCTCAAAGCAAAATCGAGGATGCTCGAACTTGTACTTTGATGGATGCAAGAAGCACAACTACAAAAACATCAAATGTAAAAGGGATCATAATTAACAAGCAAAGTAGCACGCTTGATGAACAGATTGATACTCATTCATACAAACCTCATTTACATTCATTTGTTCAGATAATTGAACAAACTCGAACAGAATCTAAAACTCGACGTTTAAATGAACAACTTTGAATATTAATCTACTTGTCTAATTCCAACTTCGAATAGTAAGAAAGCTGTTCCAAATGAAACCTCAATGTCCTAGATTTTGTTTCACTTTTTTATTTATCTAATTTGCTTTTACCTAAATACCTAAACAACCACAAAATCAAGAAAATACATAAATTTCAGTTCGCTTGCAAACATATCACATGAGCACATACTGATGTTAGCATCATAGTAAATCAGGAGCTCAAGTCAATTACCTGCAAACCTAATCCAAGTTCAATGTTCCTCGCTTCTGTGATCTCAGGAATTCTGTCAGTCATCTGCAAAGGATAGCCTAATGCTTCCATAACTTTTGGTCTGCAATCAAAATCCCAAATGTTTCCTCGGAATCGATGCATTCCGGGCGGGACACATGCCCTAAAAAGCCTTGGATGAGCAAAAAGTGCATCTTCTGGAGGCTGGAAATGAAGCAAAGTTCCATTAAGCTACTCAATAACTCTTAAGAACACAGCAAGTAGAAATAGAAGGAGAAACAGAAAACACCAAGAAGCACAAACAAAAACCAAGTATGGGAATAGAAGAAAAAGTTGTTATTTATCATACCCTGTATGCAGCAACCTCTTGCCAACCAAGTTGACGACCTTCAAATTCAACTGAAACATAATCTACATCTTCTAGTTGTCGTCTCAATTTTGGTTGGCAGTTTTCATCCTCTGGATCCATTCCAAATGCTTCAAAGAGAACACGATAAACTTCAGGCATGCCAAAGCAAAGATAAATTGCTCCAAACAGTGCCCAAAATACAGACCTGGCCAGAAAGCAGGTGACAAGAAATTGTTAAGATACAGAAAACAGTCTGTCCGTAATTCGAAATAATATTTGTATTCTATCATCACCAATTATAAACTTAAAAAGATATAAAATAACAAGCGCTAACTCCCAAAACTCAGCCAATGAAAGAACAACACTTCTTCGCGCGTCAAATTGTGGAAAGATTTGGTAAATGATGGCTGCTCTAGAGAACATTCAAGTTCTGTGGCTTATCTTTCAAGGATGATATTTTTAATGATGTTCAATATTTTGCATGAATGAGTAGGGACCAGCATAACCACAATGGTAAGAGTGATGAAGATTGGAATAAGGCCAAACACAAATAAATATCCTTCCGTTTGTTGGATTACCTTGTTTGAAATCCTTTTCTGGGAAAGTCATTTTTAAATTTCAAGTTCCTTTTCTATGGTATTTTAAATACCGGTTTCAAAGTCATAACGTGCCCAATAGATCTGATTGTCAATTCTTTAAATTTTGTCTGTCGTCACCAGCGGAGGCCTAAGTTAATAATCTTTTCTGGATTGTTTTGCCTGCAGTCATTTCTTTATTGGGTTAATTATTGCTGGTGTTGGGTTAATTATTTCTGTAGAGAATGTTTAGATGGCCTCAATCATGATTTAAATGACTCACCACAAAAATCAAAGTGCGGAAATTAAATATAGAAATAATAAAAAGAAAGAACATACGAAATTTATAGTGGTTCAATCAAACCTTGACCTACGTCCACTCCTCGAAGGCACCCTCCGAGTATTACACTAACCATAATGTCTCTCCTTTAGCCCCCATAGCAAGGTGGAGAAGCCCTTACAAAATCACTTCCACCTTCCCCGGTGCGGCGGAGTAACCAGGCCCTTTGACCTTATTTGAGGATTTCTGGGAAAGTCATTTTTAAATTTCAAGTTCCTTTTCTATGGTATTTTAAATACCGGTTTCAAAGTCATAACGTGCCCAATAGATCTGATTGTCAATTCTTTAAATTTACTGTCTCTTATTTTAAGACTTCTCATAAGGCTTTGATCAACTTTAATTGGAAGCACTCAATACATAGTGTAATGGGTGCTCTTCTTGATCACCATACCTAGAATTTGGTAACACTCCTTCCCATGGTTAATTTCATTTCTTGCTGATAAGTATTCGTTAAAGGTTTCATCTTAATGGCTCTATTGATTGCTATAAAACTCGATTGATGGTGAAAGGATATATTCAAGCTGATGATATTAACTAATTTGAAATTTTCACCAATTTCTTGGTTGAATTATGATCAACTTCTGCTCTTTGTTACTATAAATCAAGCTTGGAATTGCATTTCTCTATGAGGACCTCACTGAAGATGTTTCTAAAGAGCAACCTCCAAAGTATATTGCATGGGGAGAAACCAAAATATACAAGATTTGAAGAGAGTTATATGGATTAAAACAACATCCTCATGCTTGATTAGACAAACTCTGCAATATTTTGTTGATCTAAGACTGCGAAATAGTGTTGTTATTATTCTAGTTTATTTGGCATTTTTCCTCTGCTACAATGACACTTATTTCTGTTTATGTTGATGACTACTCACTATGAGTGATAATTTGAGAACGGAGCATTAATAATCCCCCAATAAAGGGGGATTTACATACATACCACTTTATTTCAAGCTATTTACATATCTAACATCCAAAACTTTAATATTACATGCCTATCACTCATATAAAATTTTAATATCAAATATATCACTCATATATTTCATTCTTACCACCCATACTATATTATAAACTGTTAGACCGGCCCATCCTGGGCCGGTTGGACCGGTCCAACAGGGACCGGTCCAGTTCTATACGAGGCGGAGACGGACTGGGCGGGCGGAAGGCGCGATCCGCGTGGAGCCGGAGGGGGAAAGTTAGGAGGGAAATTTTGAACGTGTGAGGCTATTTTAGGAAGTTTATGATTGTCCTTTATTGTCCTTTATGATTAATTCTGTATAATTAGGAGTTTGGGGGGAAAATTAGGGGATCTTGATTTTGAGTTTTCTCGTTGAGATCTAGGTTTTGTTTTGGGCTCTTGGCTTCGCCGGAGACTTTGGAGAGTACGTTCTTCCTCTCGAATCGAAGAACAAATTGTATCTTTGCAATTTTATTCGTCTACTAATAAAATACTAGCCTTTGCTTGCATTGGATCTCATATTTCTCGCATTTCCTCACTGTTTTCCTGTGTAAAACTGCTGTCCACTGCTGGAGACAGCAGTTTTTCCCTGGTTCCGCTTCAGTTTTGGCTAGGAATTACTTGATTTCAAGTATTTCCTATCAAATTGGTATCAGAGCATCGATTCGGGACCACCGGCGGCTGAAATTTTGAAATTTCAGCAAGTATTTCCTTTCCGGAAGAAGATTGTGTGGGATCCGTTAGAAGAAAGATGGCCGGAAAGAAGGTGGAAGTATTAGAAGGCGAGTTCGGACAACTGAAGACAGACCTGGAAGGAAAGTTCCTGGAAATCTCCACCAACAATGACAGGTTGGAAGGGAGGTTCGCGGCTATGGAAGAGATGATGAAGAAATTACTTGAGATGAAGACTAATCCGACGGCGTCGGAAGCAAGAGAGACTGTCGGCGACCATGGCGTAGGAGGAAATCCGAACCCGCTTCGGGGGAGGAGGAATCCGGCTGTGGAGATCCTTGAGGGAGACGACGACATGCCACCTCTAGAGCCACTGTCTAGAGAGGAGATGAGCCTGAGAAACGACCGTCGAGGTGTTGATTTTCAGCGTCGAGGTGCTGATTTTCAACGTCGAGGTGCTGATTTTCAGGGTCAAGGTGTGGATTTTGAAGGCCGGAGGGGAGAATATGAAGGAAGTGCAGATTTTGGCGAAAGAAGAGAAGAATATCAGCGTCGAGGTGCTGAATTTCAGCGTCGAGGTGCTGATTTTGAAAGGGGAAGAGGGGATTATGACGATGGGTTCGGATACCAACGTCGGAGGGAGGACCGGGACACTTGGGGAGTTCCTCATCTTCGAGGAATGGGAGGTTATGGAGATTACCGGGGTAACGGAAGGGATCCGAAGGTGAGGAAGTTGAAGATGCCCATCTTCGAGGGGGAAGATGGCCATGGCTGGATCTACAAGGTGGAGCGTTACTTTGCTGTCAATGGGTTGACAGATGATGAGAAGCTGACGGCGGCAGGATTGTGTCTGGAAGGGAAGGCGTTGGCATGGTATCAATGGCGAGACAGGAGAGAGCCTATCAGGAACTGGAGAGAGTTTAAGGATTGTTTATTAGAACGTTTCCGAGCCGATGGGGGAGGAGACTTCTATGAACAGTTCTTTGCTCTGACTCAGGAGGGGACCGTGGCTGACTACCGGGACAGATTCGAGTACTTGGCTAGCCGTCTGGATCACATCTCTGAATCGGCCCTGGAGGGGAATTTCATGAAGGGGCTCAAACCGGAGATAAGAACAGCTGTCAGAGTGCTGGAGCCAAGGAACTTGGGCAAGGCCATGGAGCTTGCACAACTGGTGGAAGATCAGAAGAGATCAGAAAGAGGAGCTAGAGGCAACTACTCAGGAGGATCATACAAAATGACTACTGCTGTATTACCCTCAAAAGGGGTAGCCCCAGGGAACCAGAGGGAGGTGCCCAAGGAGAAATCGGGTGGAGGAGGAAATGGGGGACAGTTCAAAAGATTGACCGACAAAGAAATGCAGGATAAAAGAGCAAAAGGGTTGTGCTTCAGATGCGATGAGAAGTACATGCCGGGGCACAAGTGCAAGGATCGATCTCTTCAGGTTCTCCTCGTTTGTGAAGATGAGGAAGACGAAGAGAGAGGTGAAAATGACCCCGAGGTGGAGGAGGATGAGAAGCTGCATCTGGATGTAGCAGAAGTCTCTCTGAACTCTGTAGTGGGATTCACTCCGAGTCACACTATGAAGGTGAGAGGAGAGATAGCTGACCGGGAGGTGGTGGTGTTGATCGATAGTGGGGCAACCCATAATTTCATTTCCACCCAGATAGTGGAGTCGCTAGGGATGGAGCTAGTGGACACAGGTGGCTATGGGGTGATGATGGGCACAGGAAAGGTGGAAATGGGTAGGGGAGTGTGTAGAGAGGTGGTGCTAAAGATTCAGGGAATCCAGGTGAAGGAAGATTTCCTTCCTTTGGAATTGGGGAGTACGGACGTCATCCTAGGGATGAAGTGGCTGCGTACATTGGGGGAGACGAAGATTAATTGGGGGACTTTGAGGATGGAACTTGTGATAGGGGAGAGAAGGAGAACGATTCAAGGAGACGCTGGGTTGACCAAGGCTGGGGTTTCTCTCAAATCCCTAATCCGAACCATTCAGCAGGAGGGAGGAGGCTACCTGGTGGAATTGCATAGTTTGGAGGGGGCAGGAGTGGAGGAGGAAGGAGCTATACCCCTCTCCGTTCAGCCGTTGATTCAACAGTTCCAAGAGGTGTTTCAGCCGCCTCAGGGGTTACCACCGCAGAGGGAGCATGAGCATGCTATTGTGTTGAGGGAGGGAGTATCACCCATCAGTGTACGTCCTTATCGCTACCCTCAGTTCCAGAAGGATGAAATTGAACGGTTGATCAGAGAGATGCTGGAGGCAGAGATCATCAGACCCAGCATCAGCCCTTTCTCTAGTCCCGTTCTGTTGGTGAAAAAGAAGGACGGCAGCTGGCGTTTTTATGTAGATTACAGAGCACTCAACAAGGAGACTGTACCTGATAAGTTTCCTATACCAGTCATCGATGAGCTCTTGGATGAATTAAGTGGGACCGTGATTTTCAGCAAGATAGATTTGAAATCGGGCTACCACCAGATTCGAATGAAGAAGGAAGATGTTTCCAAAACAGCTTTTAGAACTCATGAAGGCCATTACGAGTTCTTGGTGATGCCCTTTGGCCTCACCAATGCACCTGCTACTTTCCAGGCCCTGATGAATAAGGTCTTCAAACCTTATCTCAGACGGTTTGTGTTAGTATTTTTTGATGACATCCTGATATACAGCAAATCAGAGGTCGAACATTGGGAACACTTGAAGAAAGTGTTAGAGGTATTGCAGGAGCACCAGTTGAGGGCAAATTTAAAAAAATGCTGCTTTGCACAAGCCAGTGTAGAGTACTTGGGTCATGTGGTGTCCAAGGAAGGGGTGGCAGCTGATCACTCCAAAATTGAGGCAATGCTAAAGTGGCCACTACCAAAGAATCTGAAGGCGCTGAGAGGATTTCTGGGATTGACAGGGTATTACAGAAGATTTGTAAAGGGATATAGCACCATAGCATGGCCACTTACGGAGCAATTGAAGAAGGATGGCTTCCTGTGGGGAGAAGCAGCCACATCCGCGTTCGAGAGCCTGAAGAAGGCAATGACTACAGTGCCGGTCCTAGCTTTGCCGGATTTTGCTCAGACTTTCATCGTGGAGACCGATGCATCGGGATACGGATTGGGTGCAGTACTTATGCAGAATCGGAGACCCGTCGCTTATTTCAGCCAGGTATTGACTGCTCGAGCAAGGATGAAATCAGTATATGAGAGGGAATTGATGGCCATCGTGTTGGCCATTCAGAAGTGGCGGCCTTACCTATTGGGAAGACACTTCGTTGTCAGGACTGATCAGCGGAGCCTGAAATTTCTCTTAGAACAGCGGATGATAACGGAAGAGCATCAGAGGTGGTTGTCCAAGTTACTGGGGTATGACTTTGAGATCCAGTACAGGCCGGGGGTGGAGAACAAGGCGGCCGATGCCCTATCCAGATGTATGGAGGAATTGCAGACAGTTGCTCTATCCGTGCCCTGGATGCTTGACTGGGAGGCCATCAGAGAAGAAAGCGCTAGAGATGAGAGTTTGGGAAAGATCAGGACAGAGTTACTGAAGGAACCAGATAGCCACCCGGGATACTCCATGGAGGGAGACAAGCTGCTGTATCAGGGAAGGTTTGTGATGCCTCGGACGTCTATCCACATCCCAAACCTACTCCAGGAGTTTCATGGGAGTGCAATAGGGGGTCATTCAGGCGTACAAAAGACATACAGGAGGCTAGCTGGGGAGTTGTACTGGAAGGGGATGCATAAAGATGTAGAGGAGATGGTATCCAGATGTGAGGTCTGTCAAAGGAGTAAGTACTTGGCCATGTCACCAGGAGGATTACTACAGCCTTTAGCTTTGCCGGGTAGAGTATGGGAGGAGATCTCTATGGATTTCATAGATGGGCTGCCCCGTTCAGAGGGATTCACAGTGATCTTAGTAGTGGTGGACAGGTTGAGCAAGTATGCCCATTTCATTCCCCTCCGACATCCCTACACTGCAGTAACAGTAGCATCAGCCTTTATCAGAGAAGTGATCAGATTACATGGGGTGCCAGAGGCGATCGTATCAGATAGGGACAAGGTGTTCCTCAGTCATTTCTGGAAAGAGCTATTCCGATTGCAGGGAACAGTGCTCAAGAGAAGTACAGCCTACCACCCACAGACGGATGGCCAGACGGAAGTAGTCAACAGGAGCTTGGAGACGTACCTCAAATGCTTTGTTTCAGAGACACCAAAGCTATGGGCGAAGTGGCTATCCTGGGCTGAATACTGGTACAACACATCATTTCACTCGGCTTCACAAATGACCCCATTCAAAGCGTTGTACGGACGGGATCCCCCTCACTTGGTACACTTTGGGAGCAGTAGTACTCCTGTTTCATCAGTAGAGGAGTACTTGGAGGAGAGGGACCGAGTGTTAGAGGAGTTAAAAAGGCACTTACTGAGGGCGCAGCAAATCATGAAGAAGCAAGCGGATGGGCATAGAAAAGATATCCATTTTGAGGCAGGGGATAAGGTGTTTTTGAAGCTCCGCCCATACAGGCAGAAGACAGTCGCCAACAGGAGAAATGAAAAGCTAGCTCCAAGGTATTTTGGTCCTTATGAAGTGATAGAAAAGATCGGAGCAGTAGCATATCGACTAAAATTACCCCCATCGGCAACTATACACCCGGTTTTTCACGTCTCACAGCTGAGAAGGGTCATTGGTGATCACATCGCCATTCCCGAGCTACCGCCGACACTTACAGAGGAGTTAGAGGTGATCCTGGAACCTTTGGAGCTGAGGGGTGTTCGCCAGAAAGAAGAGGGAACTAAGGAAGTGTTGATCCAGTGGAAGAACCTTCCTGACTACGAGGCCACGTGGGAGCCATACGAGATGGCGAAACAGCAGTTTCCAGATTTTCACCTTGAGGACAAGGTGATTCTTTGGGAGGGCGGTAATGTTAGACCGGCCCATCCTGGGCCGGTTGGACCGGTCCAACAGGGACCGGTCCAGTTCTATACGAGGCGGAGACGGACTGGGCGGGCGGAAGGCGCGATCCGCGTGGAGCCGGAGGGGGAAAGTTAGGAGGGAAATTTTGAACGTGTGAGGCTATTTTAGGAAGTTTATGATTGTCCTTTATTGTCCTTTATGATTAATTCTGTATAATTAGGAGTTTGGGGGGAAAATTAGGGGATCTTGATTTTGAGTTTTCTCGTTGAGATCTAGGTTTTGTTTTGGGCTCTTGGCTTCGCCGGAGACTTTGGAGAGTACGTTCTTCCTCTCGAATCGAAGAACAAATTGTATCTTTGCAATTTTATTCGTCTACTAATAAAATACTAGCCTTTGCTTGCATTGGATCTCATATTTCTCGCATTTCCTCACTGTTTTCCTGTGTAAAACTGCTGTCCACTGCTGGAGACAGCAGTTTTTCCCTGGTTCCGCTTCAGTTTTGGCTAGGAATTACTTGATTTCAAGTATTTCCTATCATAAACTTTAATATTTTATTTCATGCACTCATATTTGTTCTATGGGTGGTAGGCATGTAATATTAAAGTTTTAAATGTTAGATATTTAAATAGTTTGAAATAAAGTGGTATGTATGCAAATCCCCCTAAAATAATTATATATTCAAAAGATATTTGTTATCAAAGATATGGGGTATAAAAGATAATTACTTGGCATTGTATTTGCATATAATAAATAAGGTGTTTCTCTATCTTAGAGAAATTATTCTTGAAGCCTTCTGGTATACAAATGTGTTGAATCTCCCATGGATATTGTGTAGACATCTAAGAATGAACTAACCTTTGGAGAAACTTCTAGCTTTTAATAGACTTACCAATCCGACAGTCACCTGACTTGACATATCTTTTGTTATTGATGTGGCTAATCAACACATGCAAAATCTGAAGAAACATTAAGAGGCTATCCTTATTATTTTGAAATATGTCAAAGGATCTCCCAAAAAAAAAAAAACACTAATTTACAAATGAAATAATCATCAAAGAATTGGAGCATGTGCAAATCACACCAAGTTTGTTGAAGATAGAAATTAACTTCTAGATATTGTGTTTTGTATTAATTCTTATAAGTAAGAGTAAGAAACAAACAATCATGGGTAAACCTAGGGTTGAGGCAAAATTATAGGGTTGTGGCTCAGTTTGCTTGCGAAATGATGTGAATAAAAAACTCATTCAGAAGATTTTAATTTTCAACTTATCTAATCTACATCTTAAACTATGATAATAAAGCTGCAATTTATATTACTAGCAATCCTATCTTCCATAAAGAACCAAACATATCAAAGTTAGCCATCACTTCATTGGCCTTATCAAAGAAGATCATCACTTCATATATTACAAGTAAGGAATAATAGCTTGATATCTTTAATAAGGCTCTTGAATCTCTCCATTTTTCCAATCTTTATAACAAGTTGAAAAGTTTAAGCGAGAGTGTCCACATATAAAAACATCCAAATTGAAAAGTTTGCGAGATATGATAATGGCATATGTTTATATGATATATGGAATTTTCCTCAGAACCTTGTATTCATTTTTGTTTTATAAATAGACGAGTTTTGATTCATAAACAAACCACAATACTTTCTCTCCAACACTCTAAATATTACAATCATCAAATTCCTTTTTCCAATAACATTATAACATTCAACCAGGCTTGAAAGCTTCATTTCAGAAAATCCTTAATTAAACTACCCAATTATCTCCAACAACTTCACAAGTATTAATGGACATCTCCTATGGACCTAAAGTTTTATTTTTATGTATCTTCAACAAAGGTAACTAAGCTTTACCATTTAGGATAAAAATGCGATATCTTTCATTCTTTTTGCTTTGTTTTAATAAAAAAGGTTACTTAAAATAGTCATTATCATTTCAAATAATTCTTTCATTCATTATTGTTCATTGATGTCATCACCCATTGCTACGATCCTATTATCTTTAATTTATCTTAATGTATATAATTTGATCAAATTATATGTTTTTTCCCTTGCGTGTAAGCTATTTTATCTAGATCAATGCTGCACTATCTCACCCAGCCTAAACAAAATCTTGGTGCATTGGTGCAAAGGGTTTAGGTGTCATGTAAAGTTATTAAGCTTTCTCTCTCTCTCTCTCTATATATATATATATCCTTCTTAGTGCCAATACATCAACATATTCTTGAGGCAATGAATGGGGGAAACAAAGAAATTTTCTTTTATCCATCTTTGTTCTTCATCTTATTACCTATCCTTCAACATAAACCATTAAGAGCTTTACCTTTCCTTTGCTTAGTAACTCTAAGCAAGTATTGCAAGTCCCTTATAATTATTTTTTTTCCTATAAAATTTACTTCTTACAATATATTTCTATTTTTAGTAAACAATTATAATTTCTAATTCTATCATCAAGTCTCTTAAATTATAAAAATTCCATAACTCACCTCATATTTCATGGCAATCTACTTATTAGAACTATATAATTTTATCCTAGAACAATTTTGGCTCAATTTTAAAGCTTCGATTCCCTCTCAATGATTTATTTTGCAGAAATAATATCTTCTTACCTTTTAATCTCCAACATTTCATCCGATGACATATCTCTTTTGATAAACAACTTTACCTTCAAAACTTAAATCCATAACAACTACTTGTACTATGTGGTAGCTCTCTTTAAAATACTTTAGTATTTTTTATAAATAGATTTTTCTTTCCTTGGTCGTAGACAATAATCTTTTGATGTAAATAACACCACTTTTAAAAGTACAAAAGTACTCATGCAACTACGCAATCACATATAGCTTCAATAATTATATTTCAATCTGTTATTCCATTGAACTCCATAAGAGAATATCCATTTTCAATCTTGTTTGAGTAGCAAAAATTCATGAGATACCATACTCAAAATTGAATTTCATGAACGTTAAACCACACAAATTAACTTACTTCACCGGTGGTTCCCTTTCCTTGCGTATCATCTTATCCATCTCATCATAAGGAAACACCAAATTCTGCAAGCTAGCAGCTTTGATCCATTTGGGCATAACATGCTTCCCAGTCAAAGCATACACCCTTTCTCTCATTGGTCCCGGCGATTCTCGCGGATACTTTTGCAGGAAGAACTCTGAAAATGCAAGCTCAATCACATACTGTCCCAGAAACCAAAGCCTAGAATGCCCATTCCTAATATGCCTCGCCTTGGTTCTCTCACCCTCACCAAAAGGATGCTGGAATGCCAAATACAGCAAGGTATCAAATTGCTTGGCTGGGTTATCATCCCCAAGCTTCTCCGAAGGTTCAAGAGGATAACCAAGGGCCTGCTTGGCCTCAAGAAGATACTCTTCAATCCAGGTTCGGTCGGCATTGTTGAGGCGAGAAGGTGGGAGGCAGGAGCTCAGCAAAGGAAAGGACTTGAGGGAAAGCTGTGGGCTATTAAGGAACCTCTGTGTGAGCTTAGCGTCGTCAAGGGGAGGCTTGAGTATAAATCTTCGGGGAGGGATCTTCTTCTTGGGTGAAGTGACCTTCTTGCGCTCGGCTAGCTCTTTGAGGAGGCGCTGGGGGCTGTTGGCCGGTGTGGTGGTTAGGGTTAGGGTTTGTTGTGGTGGGCCGGATTGCTCACCGGCGACGGAGACGGCACGGATTGAGATGGAAGGGGGTAAGAATCGGATGAGTTTGAATTGGGATTTCAGGGGAAAAGTAGAGATGGAGGAGGAGAATGAAAGACATGAGGTTGGAGAAGAGGAAGGGCATGGGAGAACGCGGATTGCGCAGGAGAGCTCCATTGATGGACTTGGGCGGGGCGGAAGGGTTAGTGGAGAAGAAGCCATGAATCAAAATCAGGTTTTGAAAAGCACTGTGCTGTTTTCAACGGCCATTAGCTGGGTTTTCTGCTGGGTTTATGAAGAGCTAGAGATATTTCCTGATAAGAGCGCTACCGAAAGAGGAGGAAGCCTAGGATATATTTTTTATGATTTAAAATTAATAATAATAAAATTATTATTATTATTATTTTGATAATAATAACAAATTAAAATTATTAGCCGTTAATGTAATTAGAAGAAAAAAATTTCAGAACAAAATAGCACATAACATCTCTATTCCCAAATGTATTTGTATATTTAATATATAGTTTTATATATTTATTTTTATAATATTTTAATATGTCAATCACATTAAAATAAATATACAAAAAAAATTATGTTTTTGATATGATTTAAATATTTAAATGATGTATAAAAAATATAAAAATTATATTATTAATATATAAAATTTCTATCATCATCTATCAAATATGAGAATTTAAAACAATAAATTTAAATTATTTTATATTTTATTAATGATCTTTGCTATTAAAATTTTAGTCAATTTAAAATTTTAATAGACCGAAAGGATCGAAAATAATGTGAGAGACTTTATAATTTTAAATAAATGATTGTATATATTACTTTATATGAATTATTTGAAGTTATATTGAGAATATAATTTTATGAGGGTGTTTGTTTGCAAGTAGGATTTAATTCAAATAAGATTTAATAAATTATGTAAATTTAATTTTATTAAATTATGAGACAACTAAATCCTAAAAATTATTTAAGGCAATAGAAATTAAATTCATTTAAATTTTGATGGACTATTTTGCTACTTAAATATGTTAAATCAAATAAAATTTTAATAATACGAAATTATTTGTTCATATTTGTAATTGATTAATATTAACATTTAAGATTAATTTATTTGTATTTAATTTACATTATTAAATTTTCTTAATATTATAATTAAATTATTAAATATTAATATTATAATTAATTAATTATGAATGAAAATTATTAAATCAGATTTAACCTTTAAAATTTAAATAAATATCTAAATATTAACTATTAGCCAGATGGTTCTCTTCTTACGCTATAAATTAATTATAAATTAAAAAATTTCATGTTGTTATTAAATTAAGTACAAGTTACACTATTAATTATACATTTAAAAGTATATATTTTAAGTTATATTAATTAAGATAATTATATTAATATTTAATTACTAATTATATCACTAATCATTCAATTAAGTTAAATCATATAATTAAGTTATGCACTAATTGTACTATTAATTATGTAATTAATTTACTTAATTATTAAAATATTTTAAATTATATTAATTAGTTAATAATTATAATTTAGAGGCGTCTAGGTTTTCCTTTCAGCTTCTCTTTTCGTCATTGCTGTTCAGCGTCGTTGCTTCGCAGAGGTGTAGAGATTGCACGCATCGCTTATTCGACTCATTCGTGGCTGTTCGACTTCGGTCCTTCGACGACTTTACCTTCCTGTCGGAACGGAAGTTACGACATTTTGATCGGAAGCAACAACGGGAGCTCGCTGGCTGTGAAGGTAACTTTCTACGTTTCGCGCGCTTCTTCGGCCAAATCGCCGAACCGAGGGATTTAGTAAATCCGGGGTTTAAGCCGTAAATCCTTAAATCCGGGATTTAACCCGCGCCTGGATTTAGCGTAAATCCGAATTAAATCCCGCTGTAAATCCGATACGAAACAGCCCCTAAAGTTGTCATTTTTGCAGCTTGGCAGGATATAGGTAAAATACTGCTCAAATCCTGACTCAAGGGAGTTCGCCTTCTACTTGTGCCTGATTGTTGCAGATCAGAGAGTTGAGGACACGATAGAGGCCGAAGCGGCAATCAATGGTGAGTTTGAACTGTAAGCATGCGCATGAAATGTGATAAATGATTACATTGTTGCAATTAGTTCTAATCTTTTCGTATAAGTTGACCATTTTTCGCGAAATTTAACATTTTCTATCAGTATCTCCTTCCACATTGTTGATTCTATACACTTTTCATTTGCGTGTATTTTTCTTGGTTTCAGTCGTTGTACGATTGCATAAGCTTGGAAATCTGCCTAGTTTCACCTTTAGTTATTGAATTGAAACTGGTTGAAATTGATGCAGTATTTGATTTACAATTCTTTCAATAGAATTGATAGAATGAGAAGATGCAAAATGATTGAAAAAGAAGCATTTTTTGTATCAATATTTATGAGCAAAGGCAATGTTTAGGATTATGTTAACTATAAAGGAATTAAGCTTATGAGTCATGCAATTAACACTTCATGCAATATACTTTTTATCATTATTTTATTTATTATATATTTATGTAATTTGTCCTCCTCAATCTATTTTTTAGTCTTTATTATAAGGGTTTTTAGGCAATTGGCCCCCCCCCCCAAAAGTTTTAAAATACTAAGGTCTTTAGACAATTACCCCCAGTATAATTAAATACATCGTGTAGATGTGATATTGTAGAGGTCAAACCTCGCCAAGGGGCGCTGCTCCCTTGGACCCCCAACATATCTGCGAACAATTACTTATATAAGTTTGTTCCCCTGAAAATTATTGTTGGTTCCGCCCCTGCACCAAAATTTCTTCTTTTACGTTTATCCCAATATCCTCAGAGTTCCTTTTCTTCAAAAGCTCTCGCTTCTCATTCTAAAATCATCAAGTTATGCACATTTCTATATCCTAACAATTTTTTTTTTTTATAGATGTCTGATGACAATGGGATCACTAAAAGCAGCAATCATACAAATTCAGCTGCCAACTCGTCATCATCATCATCAAAGAATGACATATCTTGGAGTGAAACTCTTGCAAATATACTGCACCATGCATCAATATATGGAATAGCAGCTGGCTACTGTATCTCTGCCTCCCTTCTATCAATAATTAACAAATGGGCTCTCATGAAGTTCCCCTACCCTGGTGCCTTGACAGCCTTACAGTATCTCACCAGTACACTTGGAGTCCTAATTTGTGGTTATATAAAGCTCCTAGATTATGACAGACTTGATCTCATAACAATGTGGAAATTCTTACCTGCTGCCCTGATTTTCTATCTCTCACTCTTTACCAACAGCGAGCTCCTTCTCCACGCCAATGTCGACACATTCATAGTGTTTCGATCGGTCGTCCCCATGTTTGTAGCAGTAGGAGAAACACTCTTCTTAATGCAGCCATGGCCTTCTCTCTCAACCTGGCTTTCACTTGCCACCATCTTTGCTGGAAGTCTGATATATGTCCTTACTGACTATCAATTCAACTTGACAGCTTACAGTTGGGCCGTCGCTTACGTCGTAAGTATGTCAATTGATTTTGTTTACATCAAGCATGTAGTGATGACAATTGGTCTGAACACTTGGGGCCTGGTGCTCTACAACAATCTGGAGGCCCTCTTACTGTTTCCCATTGAGCTGCTTGTTATGGGAGAGCTGAAGAAGATAAGGCATGAAATTGTGGATGAATCGGACTGGCATTCCTTCAGTGTGGTCTTGCCAGTGGGGCTCTCTTGTTTGTTTGGTTTGGCCATTTCTTTCTTTGGTTTCTCTTGCCGAAGGGCGATCTCTGCTACAGGTTTTACAGTGCTTGGTATAGTTAACAAGCTTTTGACTGTAATTATAAATTTGGTGATTTGGGACAAGCATTCAACCCTGATTGGAACCATTGGGCTGCTTATTTGCATGTTTGGTGGAGTCCTCTACCAGCAATCCACATCAAAGCCGAAAGCAGCGTCGGTTCAGACCGAGTCGGCGGTCGAGGATGAAGAACAGCAGATGCTTCTGGAGATGAAGCTTGAAGTTGAGGTGAATGAAAACCAGGGCATTGTTGCAGAAGAGAGCAAATAAGGATTTTTAGATTCTTTTGATGACCTTTTTTTCTAAGTTTAAGGAGGATAAGAGAGATTTGTTATCGTGGAAAACTGATGGAATTGAAGACCTGTGTGGGTATGCTTAACAATCTGAGCCAAGCAGAGAAGATGCACAAGGAAATTGGTTATACTTTGTGCAGAGGGCAGGCTCTCATTGAAGAAAATGCTTTTGATCAGGTGATGTCTTATGATAAAAGTATTTCGTATTGTGTAATTTACGAAAAATTGTTCTGTGCGGACATCGAATTCCGTCTGGAGCGTATGGAAATCAACCAGAATACGCCACATCACTTATTCATTTGATACCGCAGCTCGGTACTGCTAATGTGGCTGCACCTAATTCACCTCCGGAACCTCTTAATTCAATTTTGTTTATGATTGAAGCATTTATGCTGAAAACCAATTAATTTTTTTAAATGTAAATTTGATTGTTTTACATAGTTGCAACTTCTATCAAATTAGTTGTGAAATTATTGCTGAAATTTTTGAAAATTATTGTGAGTAACTATTTTATTAAATTATTATTTATTGTAGCGCTTCAATTAGTGTGGGTGGTTTGGAGCCATGCTTTGTGTTTTACTATAGAATGCAAGCAGCATTAATTTTTTAGCTACTAAATAAATTACTGAATTTTATGCGTTAGTTTTGTAAATTTATAATTATTGCTATGAACAATGTTTCGATATTTATGAATATGGTATAGGTAGATTTATGTATAAACAATATAGTTTTTACGTATTTATTTATCCGGCACAAAAGTTTTATTTATTTATATTATATTTTGACATCTTAGTAAGAAGAAAAGATATTTTTAATTTCAAAAATTCAAATTTATTAAATAAATATATAAATTAAACACTTAATATATAAGTACATAAAAATTATGTGATATTTATATAAATCCCTCCATAAATAAAATTGAAAAATTTTTTTAAAGAAAAATTTGAGTATTATAAATTTACTTTATACTTATTACTTAATGATTTTGTGTTCGTTACTCAAAATTACAATCATGCCCTTTTTTTTTATCATAGCGATGATTCATGAAATTCTATTCTTCTCAAAGACATGACTGTTGTTAACTGAATAGCGACTTAAATTGCAAAATAAATAATAATAAACAAAAAACATAACATCCAAATTTTATATATTTAGTTTTTACACATGCAAATTTTTTTTTTTTGGGTGACATTTTAAGCCATAAAGGTAAACTTATACACGCATCGTACAGATAAACTTAGAGCTTAAAATATCTTGATTAATAATTAAAGCTCAATAGACTAAAATGACGTGATGTATTCTAATTTATCGTCCGGAGACTAACCAAAATACATCACGTCACCCTTGTGCTCAGTACCGCGGCTCGGAACTGCTGACGTGATGCATTCTGATTTATTTCTAGACAAAATTCTTCATCCCATCGCCACACAAAATAATTTCTCGTGGGCTTGAGATGCTATGGTCAATCTCAATTAAGAAATTTGCCACTGAGATGAAAAGAAATATCTCCGTAGACAAAGTCTAAATAAGGCTGAATCTCATCTAAAATTTTTGATTGTTTTGAAATAAATGCAATATAAATGGTAATTAATTAATTAATTAATTATATATTGTATATAATCTCAATTAACTAAATTTGAATCACTGTAAGGTTTGGTGAAAATTTTTTCCAAATCTGGGCGCAAACTCTAGCTCGCATTCCTACTGAGACCCTTCCTGCAATACTTACTACATACCAGAATATAAATATTAGCTGCTTCTACTTATACAACAGAGGACCAGATCTAGATACAGCAAATCTAGGAACTGGGCTTGGTCCCTGACCAGTAGAGCTCGAGCCATCGACGAACTTCACCTTCCGGCTCGAGCTGTATTCTAATGGTCCTGATCGCCTTGTGTTCCGTTGCTTTTTGTCGGCTACCTCGTCTTGCCTTTGCGTTGATGAGCTGAAGTAGCCCGAGTCATAAGTGGCGGAATTCGGCGTCGAATCGCCGCGATTTTGTCGAACAGAAGGTGATAAATGGGCAAGAGAAATAAGGGGAGAATGCTTTGGGGAATTAAGTGGTATTTCCATTGTTGGAATGGGTTGTTGTGAGGTTCCATAGTGCTGTGAGTATAAGGAACGCAGAAGGGCATATGGAACATGAACCTCAAGGGTGCTTCTGGGAAGATAGGGAGAGAGATTGCAGAGCTGGTCTAAGAATATCAGTTTTGGCAATAGTTGTGACCTGCGTGAGAATAGGGCAATTTGATAATCAAGCTAATGGTCTTTTGATAAAAAGGAAATTATAATTCAATAAAATAAGATTAAGATAAATCCTTTTTTTTTTGGCGCTGCATCATGAAATAGCTGAAATACATATCCAAAATAAGCTGTTTATGCAAAAAACCAAAAAATCTGAGATGATTTGGTGGTGTTCTTGGTCAGTTTGTGTCGTTGTTGTGCTGTAGGAAATAAAATGATTGTGTGCTTTTCTTTGAAACAAATTAATTTGTTTTTATTTTTAATTTACTCTTATTTTTTAATCCCACCCGAAATTCTACAAAATGAGAATTTATTATGACCTAAGATACAATCTAACTGAAGACAAAACAATAACTTTCATGGTCTTTACAAACCAGAGTATCTGGGACTAGGGGTGTCAATTTCGGGTCACGGATTGGGTTTAGATCAAACCCAAAACTGACCCGACATTATGCGGGTCAATCCGAACCCGACCCGTTTTTTTAAATGGATCAATTTTTCGGACCCGAACCCGACCCACTTCGGGTCTGGGTCAACCCGACACGGCCCGAATAACTTGGGGCCGTGAAAAAATTACTAGTTTTCGGTTAAAAAAATCAGTCAATCTCTACTTTTCGGGTCAATTTCAGATCAATTTCGGGTCAAAGGGTCAAACCGAACCCGACCCGATTTTTGAAACGGGTCGAATTGTTGACCCGAATCCGACCCATTTCGGATCCGGGTTGACCCTAACCCAGAAATTTTGAGTCAGGTTTTCAGGTCGGGTCAAATATTGACACCTATCTGGGACCAACAAAATCAAATTTTGATGTGCTGGGTAATTGTAAAACAAAGTCTTGAACGCATATCCAAATGAAGCTGTTTGTGCAAATTACAAAAAAGTTTGAGGTGATTTCCTAGTTTACGGACTTAGGTTGTGCGCACGAAGAACAAGACTTAAGATTATAGTTCAAAATATTAGAATCTGATTGGAAAATATGATAGAAAGGTATTTATTTAAATAAAACTAGATTGCCTATAGTTTATATGAAGTTATTCAGATTGTATGAAAATGGACGGTGAAAAAGAGGATACCTGTTTGTCTCACTCCATGATTGAAGGATAATTGTTGCAGAACATTTAACAAAGATTTGCATTGCTGATTTTATGCTTGCTTCTACTGAAGCACGACCAAGTCTTTCGGGTTCTACCATTTCAGAAGCATGACCGTTAGAAAGAGACTGCCTTTGTAGCTCTGCTCTTTCCAACCTAATAAATTCACTGCCTCCAATAATAGCGTTGATGCACCTGAAAAAAAAAAAAAACCACAGTGAGAAGGGGTAAGTTGTGCACGTAAGATCTATGCATGTTTTAGAAAATATATCAAATATAAATTAAGTTGGTTTTCTGGATAGAAGTTAATATATATATATATACACACACACGAGCTGAATAACAATTGAGCTCACTTTAGTTCAACTCATTTATACTCCTAATTTCTTGCTCCGGAAACTGATTTTTTTGGAAAATAATTAAAGCAATAACTAAATTAAAAACTGTGACAGATGAGAGAGAGAGAGAGAGAGAGAGACAACCTTGCCAAACAATGCATGTTGTTGTTGAAACCTCCAGTGCTCACATCAAAACTAGTAGTACTCCATAAGGTTGACAACATAAATGCAGCACAGAGATATGGAAGCAGACTCCAAGAACTATCATAGGCAGCACCAGTTTCTTCCATAACTGAATAAATCCATTCCATGTCTTGCCCAACTACACCACCAATACTATGAGATACCTTTCTCAATCTGCTAATTTCACCTTTTTCAGGGATTTCGTCAGGTAAATGCTTAGATGTTCCACTTAACAAAGAAAAAATGAGAGGGGCTTTCTCCTCAAGAACTGCTCCTACAGCCTCTACAAGAATTCTACGAAAAGCTATTGCTTGCCCAGCTTGAACACAGAAACTAACCAGTGTTTCGATATCCAAGATTTGCCTCAAATGTGCATCTCTTTCAATCCGATCACTAGAATTTAAACTCCCAGCTATAGCCTCAAGAGCTTCACGGTTTGCCCGAAGGGCTGTGTCAATACAATTCAACAATGCAGAAATATGTTCTTTTATCATCATGTCTAATCTGTCAAATCCATAGCCTCCAAATATGCAAATCAGCGATTTAAGTTCCTTAAGATTCGTGTACGAGTCTGCAAAATATCCACCAACAAGTTTTGAGCTCTTGAAGCAATTATGGGCAGGTACAAACATTACAGAAGCACCATTCAAATCCTTCACAATATTATCCATGTACCAGTTCGAGACCATTTCTATAGCAGATCCACTTTGCAAATCAGCAGGTTTTTCAAACATGTGGAGGTTAGAGATTGGTCCAGTGAAGGTTTCTATTAACAGAACTTCTCGAATTCCTTCTGTAAGATCCATGCTTATGTGCTGCTCAGCTAAATGAATAATACTGATGTGTCTGCGAATAAGGGATTCCATAACGGATGGCCTCTGTAGGCCACTATCAGTTCTCATAACTGTCAGTAGCCTTCTTCTAAAGTTACCCAGGATACAATCTCTCATATACTGTAGAGAAATATACAAATTATAATTTAAAATAGCCATTAAGAAGAAAATAATTTCAATTGGAAACTTAAAAGGAAAAACATTTCCATTGAATCTGTCTTTTAAAAAGAATTCTTATTTTCTAGACTAAAAAAAATGTCCTCAATTCACCCCCTAAGAGTTACTTCAAAAAGTTGTATAACCTTATAGGAGCAAACTGATAGGAAATACTTGAGTTCGCAAGCAAACCTAATCAAGATTAGCACAAAAACAGAGGAAAAACTGCTGTCCCAGCAGTTTGACAGCACCCTCGCAGCAGAATTTTTGCACCAAACAGTGGAAATAAGAGAAACAAAGCAAGATCTTCACTAGTAGATGCAAGAAAATAAAGAAAGATACAACGTTCTTCGATTCGAGAGGAAGAACAACTCTCCACAAGTCTCTAGCAAACCCTAGAGCCCAAGCACACAATGAGATCTCAAACTTTTCATTCAAATTCAAGATGAGGGCCTAATTCCCCCCCTTTCCCCCTCTTTAACTCTCATCCCCATACAAAATCCCTAAACAGCCCTTCTATTCAAATTTCCCCCCCTTTCCATTCAAAATTTCCCTCCAACCCTTGAATTAACTCCATGTGGGGCCCGCCTAGAGTAAGTAAGGACCGGAGGGGCCCGCCTAACATTACTCCCCTCCCAAAGACTCACCTTGTCCTCAAGGTGAGATGAAGGAAATTGATCTTTCATTCTTTCAAATGGCTCCCATGTAGCATCAAATTCGGGGAGCCCTTTCCATGCGATCAACACCTCTTTGTTACCTTCCTGGTCAAGTCTCACATCTTTCAGCTCCAGAGGTTCTAGGATCACTTCCATCTCCTCACTTAATGTTGTTGGCAGTTCAGCACAGGTTGCATACTCCCCAATGGCTTTTCTCAGTTGTGATACATGAAATACTGGATGTATAGTGGCCGAAGGGGGTAATTTCAAACGGTATGCTACTGCCCCAATTTTATCTAATATCTCATAGGGGCCAAAATACCTTGGGGATAACTTCTCATTTCTTCTGTTGGCCAAGGTCCTCTGTCTGTAGGGCCGTAGTTTTAGAAATACCTTCTCACCTACTTCAAATTGGACCTCCCTTCTGTGTGCATCCGCCTGTTTCTTCATGATCTGTTGTGCCCTCATCAGATGTTTCTTCAACTCCTCCAGCATCCTATCCCTTTCTTCCAAATGCTGCTCTACTGAAGATACGGGTGTGCTGCCCCTTCCATAATGCACAAAATGTGGTGGACCTCTTCCATATAGCACTCTAAAAGGGGTCATCCTGGAAGCTGAGTGGTATGAGGTATTGTACCAATACTCTGCCCAGGCCAACCATTTGGCCCATACCCTTGGTGTTTCAGAAGCAAAACACCTTAAGTAAGTTTCCAAGCTCCGATTTACAACCTCTGTTTGCCCGTCTGTTTGCGGATGGTAGGCTGTGCTCCTTTTGAGAATAGTCCCCTGTAACCTGAACAGCTCCTTCCAAAACTGGCTGAGGAACACCTTGTCGCGATCAGACACTATCGACTCTGGAATTCCATGTAATCTAACCACTTCCCTGATGAAAGAAGCCGCCACTGTCACTGCAGTGTAGGGTTGTCAAAGGAGTGTGAAATGTGCATACTTGCTCAGTCTATCAACCACCACCATAATAACAGTGAATCCCTCCGATCGTGGTAGGCCATCCACGAAATCCATGGACACTTCCTCCCATACTCTATTTGGAAGCGACAAGGGCTGTAGTAACCCCCCTGGAGCCATCGCCATATACTTGTTTCTCTGACACACTTCGCACCTCGCCACTGTCTCCTGCACTTGCTTATGCATTCCTTTCCAGTATAATTCTGCGGCCAGCCTCCGGTATGTCTTTTCTACTCCGGAATGACCTCCAATGGCGCTCCCATGAAACTCCTGTAATAGCTGGGGAATGTGGATGGAATTTTGTGGTATCACAAACCTTCCTTTGTGCTACAATCTCTCCCCCTCAAGGGTGTAGCTTGGGTGGCTGCTCTTATCTTTCAATAGATCCAATCGGATCTTCTTCAATTCTTCATCATGCTCACTCTCTCTCTGGATTTCCCCCCAATCCACCATTAGGGGTACCGACATGGTTACCGCCTGTAGCTCTCCCCCACATCTGGATAAGGCATCAGCCGCCTTATTCTCCAACCCTGGTCGGTACTGGATCTCAAAATCATATCCCAATAGTTTAGACAGCCACCTCTGATGTTCCTCTGTCACCATCCGTTGTTCCAACAGGTATTTCAGGCTCCTCTGATTCGTCCTGACGACGAAATGCTGTCCTAGCAGGTAGGGTCTCCACTTCTGAATTGCCAATACTATGGCCATCAATTCCCGTTCATATACAGACTTCAGTCTTGCTCTTGTTGCCAACACCTGACTGAAGTAGGCAATGGGTCTATGCTGCTGCATCAGCACCGCCCCCAACCCATACCCGGATGCGTCTGTCTCCACCACGAACGTTTGACTGAAGTCTGGTAGGGCCAAAACTGGTACCGTGGTCATTGCCTTCTTAAGCTTCTCAAAAGCTTGAGTAGCCGCTTCTCCCCACAAGAAACTATCCTTCTTTAACTGCTCTGTCAAGGGCAAGGCTATGTTGCTGTACCCTTTCACAAACCTCCAGTAGTAGCCCGTCAGTCCCAGGAATCCCCTCAGCTCCCTCAAGTTCCTAGGTAGAGGCCACCGCTGCATGGCTTCGATCTTGGATGAATCAGCTGCCACCCCTTCCTTAGATACCAGGTGTCCCAGATACTCCACACTCTTCTGGGCGAAGCTACACTTCTTCAGATTGGCTTTAAACTCGTGCTCCCTTAGCACTCCAAAGACCACCTTCAAATGCTCCTGGTGCTCCTCCTCGGATCGACTGTACACCAGTATGTCATCGAAGAAAACTAATACAAACCTCCGCAGGTACGGCCGAAACACCCTGTTCATCAAGGATTGGAAAGTGGCTGGAGCATTGGTAAGCCCAAATGGCATCACCAAGAACTCATAGTGCCCCTCGTGTGTCCTGAATGCCGTCTTCGGAATATCCTCCCCTTTCATCCTGATTTGGTGGTAGCCCGACTTCAAATCCATCTTAGAGAACACTACTGCTCCATACAGCTCATCCAGTAGCTCATCGATCACCGGAATGGGAAACTTATCCGGCACAGTTTCCTTATTCAATGCCCTGTAATCCACGCAGAATCTCCAGCTACCATCCTTCTTTTTAACCAGTAGTACAGGACTAGAGAAAGGACTCACACTTGGTCTGATGATCCCCGCGTCCAACATCTCCTTAATCAGCTTCTCGATCTCGTCCTTCTGAATTTGGGGGTAGCGGTAGGGTCGCACACTAACTGGTGGCACCCCCTCCTTCAGAATGATTGCATGCTCTTGCTCCCTGAGTGGTGGTAAGCCTTGAGGCGGTTGGAACACCTCACTGAACTGTTGTATGAGCGGTTGTACTGCCAGAGGAAGGCTTCCCTCATCCCCTATACTGACCCTCTCCAAGCGCTGCAGTTCCACCAAATATCCACCTCCCACCTCCTGTATGGTTCTGATCATGGATCTGAGAGACACGCCGGTCCTGGATAGCCCTACGTCGCCTTGGATCACCATCTTCTTTCCTTCCACCATTAGCTCCATCCTCAAAGCACCCCAATTTACTTTGGTCTCCCCTAAGGTCTGCAGCCATTTCATCCCCAGGATGACATCAGTGCTCCCCAACTCCAAGAGAAGAAATTCTTCCTTCACCTGGATCCCCTGAATCATCAGCACTGCTCCTCTACAAACTCCCCTTCCCATTTCTACCTTTCCTGTGCCCAACATCACTCCATAGCCGCCTGTATCCTCCAGTTTCACCCCCAGCAAGTCAACCATCTGAGTGGAGATGAAATTGTGGGTTGCCCCACTATCGATCAACACTATCACCTTTCTATCAGTCATCTCTCCCCTCACTTTCATAGTGTGATTTGGAGTGAATCCCACCACAGAATTTAGGGATACTTCTGCTACATCCAAATGTAGTTTCTCCTTATCCTCCATCTCTAATCCACCTCCCTCCTCAGCTTCATCGTCATCACTAGACCTGTCAATATTGGACCCGACCCGAACCTGACCCGGAATTTTCGGGTTTGGGTTGACCCGAACTCGAAGTGGGTCGGGTTCGGGTCCGGAAAACTGACCCGTTTTCGTAAACGGGTCGGGTTCGGGTTGACCCGATGGGTTGCCGGGTCAACCCGAAAACCCGTTTATTTTTAAAAAATTCGAATTTCCCTCGCTGCCCGCCAGCCCCGCTCGCTGCTCGCCAGCCTTGCTCGCTACCCGCTAGCCCCGCGCAGGCGCGCCGCTCGCACTCCCGAGGTAGTTCCGTCGTCCGCGCACTCCCGCTGGCCAAGCCAGTTCAGCCATCCGCGCAGGCGCGCAGGCGCGCCGTGCACAGGGTCCTGAAGCAGGCCATTTGGCCCATTTGCCGATTTGCGTGCACTCCCGAGGCAGGCCAGGCTGGCCAAATGGTTTCCGCGTTCCGTCCCGAGGCGGCGAGGCCAGGTGGCGGGCGGCCCAGGCTAGTTCGGCGTCGCCGGCGCCCGCAGATCCGTGGCTATGCGGGTCGGGTCGGGTTGACCCGAACCCGAAGCAGGTCGGGTTCGGGTCCAGAAAATTGACCCGTTTGCAAAACCGGGTCGGGTCAACCCGAACCCGAATAATGCCGGGTCAGTTTCGGGTTCGGGTCAACCCGACCCGTAACCCGAAATTGACAGGTCTAGTCATCACAGACGGTGAGAACATGAAGAGTTCGGTCCTTACACCTATGCCCTGGCATGTATTTCTCATCACATCTAAAACACAACCCCTTTGCCCTCTTCTCTTATATCTCCTTCTCGGTTAGCCTTTTGAAATTTCCACCTCCAGTTCTCTCTTTGGGTATTTCCCTCAACCCCCCTGTTGCCGGTGCCTTTGAAGCTAAGAAAGTAGTGGTCCTCAGCTGTAAGATCCCCCAGAATTGCTTCCCCTAATCCCCTTCTCCAGATGCTTCTGGTCCTCCACCAGCTGAGCTAGCTCCATGGCCTCTCCAAGGTCTCGTGGCCTCATCACCCGAACTGCTGCCCGGATCTCTGCTTTCAGCCCCTTCATAAAGTTTCCTTCTAACACTGTCTCTGAGAGCCGATCCAGTCTGCTGGTCAAATACTCGAACCGATCACGATACTCTGCCACTGTCCCTTCCTGTGTCAAGGCAAAAAATTGCTCATAAAAGTCTCCTCCCCTGCTGGTTCGGAAGCGTTCTAGTAGACAGTCCTTGAACTCCCTCTAGGTGCGAATGGGTAGCCTCATGTCCCGCCATTGATACCATGCCAGAGCCTTCCCTTCTAAGCACAAGCCTGCAGCTGTCAACTTTTCCTCCTCAGTCAACCCGTTGACTGTAAAGTATCTCTCCACCTTGTAGATCCAGCCATGTGCGTCTTCGCCCTCAAAGATGGGCATCTTCAATTTTCTCTCTCGGGTCACCACCGTGTCCCCTAACTCCTCCATAACCTCCCATCCCTCTAGGAGGAGGTGCTCCCCAGTAGTCACGATCTTCCCTCCTACGATCATACCCGATCCCTTCATCACATTCCCCTCTTCTTCTTTCCAAATCAGCACCCCGGTGGTAAGCATCATCCCTTCTCCCAAAAAATTCTGCACCCCTCCTTTCATAGCCCATACTCATCTCCTCCCTAGAAAGCGGTTCTAGAGGAGGTATTCCATCATCTCCCTCGAGGATCTCCACTTCCGGGTTCTCCCTCCCCCTTAATGGGTTCGGAATTCCTCCTCTTGAATGGCCGCCTGTGGCCTCCCTTGTTTCCGATGTCACCGGATTTTGTTTGTCTTCAAGCATCTTCTTCATCATATTCTCCAAAGCAGTGAACCTTCCCTCCATCTTTTCATGAATGGAAGCGAATTGGTTGTGAAAATCAATGGTTCTTTCCTCCAAATCAGCCTTCAGTTGGCCTATTTCTCCCTCCAGTGCATCAACCTTCTTTCCGGCCATCTTCCCTCCACGGTTTTACAAGAAGAACTTCTTGAGAAGGAAAGAAAAATTGCTGAAATTTTCAGATTTCCGCCTCCAACAGTCCCAAGACAACGCTCTGATACCAATTTGATAGGAAAATACTTGAGTTCGCAAGTAACCCTAAGGTAATACTTGAGTTCGCAAGCAAACCTAATCAAGATTAGCACAAAAACAGAGGAAAAACTGCTGTCCCAGCAATTTGACAGCACCCTCGCAGCAGAATTTTTGCACCAAACAGTGGAAATAAGAGAAACAAAGCAAGATCTTCACTAGTAGATGCAAGAAAATAAAGAAAGATATAACGTTCTTCGATTCGAGAGGAAGAACAACTCTCCACAAGTCTCTAGCAAACCCTAGAGCCCAAGCACACAATGAGATCTCAAACTTTTCATTCAAATTCAAGATGAGGGCCTAATTCCCCCCCTTTCCCCCTCTTTAACTCTCATCCCCATACAAAATCCCTAAACAGCCCTTCTATTCAAATTTTCCCCCCTTTCCATTCAAAATTTCCCTCCAACCCTTGAATTAACTGCATGTGGGGCCCGCCTAGAGTAAGTAAGGACCGGAGGGGCCCGCCTAACACAAACCTTGCAACTGCTGAAAGGTTTAAAATAAAAAAGCCTCATAGTTGAACATGAAAAAAATATTATATTTTTGAAAAAGGTTAGCTCACTTAAAAATCAAAATCCCGAAAAAAGATGAACAAGAAAAGTCTCAATATCCACTGTAAGAATTTTATTCATGCAATAAATTGTCTTACATGAGTTAGAATTTCTATACTCATAGATGAAAGAAAAAATAATTTCTTATTAAACTACTACAAAATTGATAAAAAATCGCAAAAAAATCAATGATATATGAAGAATATTAAATAGCTCAAATATTTAATACACAGTTTTAAAGTTTGTATCGGCATCAGTAACTGTTACAATTTTAATAAATCACTAAACAGCCATAAATTTGAATTTAGATATAACATTATCGACAAAGTTAAAGCCAAATAAAAAGCAACAAATGCACAGATAACACATTTAGGTCCCATATCAAATGGTATGAGGCAGACGGAGCCATGGTCCTTACCATTTGGAGGCCAGGGACAAAATATAACTGAAATGCAGAAAAGGGACATGATTAGGCAACAAATGCGTTACAGTTCCTAGCCTCCAAATAATGTAAGCTTCTTGTAATTGAGCATTCTAATGCAAGAACATTTATTGACTTAAGCTGAATTATTATCAAGATCTCAAGATAACATTGTGAAGATACCATAATTTTCACGTAATTTCTTGAAGAGAAAGGTGTTTAAGCTCCTTGCAAGACTCAAAAATGATTTCAACCAAGTTCAATCCAAATCGTATGCAAATAAAACTTACTATCACAACAACAACAACAACATCAAGCCTTTGTCCTACTACGTGGGGTCTGCTACATGAATCCTTTTTCTCCTTTGTGTCCTGTTAAAAGTCAAATTCTCATTTAAATCTAATAAAGAAAAATCATTTCTAATATTTTCTAACCAAGACTTTTTAGGTTTACCTCTACCTTTCTTAACATAAGTCATATATAATACATCTACTTTCCTAACCGGGTCAAGCATTAGTATCACAAAAAGATTTTTTTTTCTAGCATAATAGTCAAAGAAAAAAAAGGATGGTAATACTTGACGCGTCGATCTTTGATCTTCCAAACATACATGCCATAATGTTGACCCTAATACTAGTGTCGGGTCGAGTCGACCGCGCGAGATGAGTTCGAAAAGCGAAAGAGCTCGAAATCGCGCAAAATCTCACCCGACGCGTGTCGACCGAAAACCCAAAATCGTCGAAACGACCTCCGTTCGCGAAACGGACAGCGCCGATGCGTCCGGAGCAACGGAAACAGCTAAGATCGACACCCATATTGGTGGGGGTCGTCGGTCGGTGAAAAATTAAATTTTGGGCGCGCGAATCGAGACGACGACTTGTGCGAGCGATGACGCGACGACCAACTCGATGCAAAATTAAAATTTTTTTTTATTTTTGTGCAATCTAATTAAAGAGTTTTGGAAAAAGAGGGAGAGAATGAGAGGTTTTAAATAAGAAAATAAATTTTTCTAAATAAAAAAATTCCAAAAATGCCTAAAATACCCCCCCAAACCCTCATAACTCCCTCACACTCTCATGACCGAACCCCCTCACTCCCACTCACGACATTTCCACGACTCCAAGCCGCGCCTCCCTCTCCCTCACGCGACTCCAAGCCGCGCCTCCCTCTCCCTCACGCGACTCCAAGTCGTCGGCCTCCCTCCAAGCTCTCCAAGCAAGGTAACTCTTCTTCTTCTCCATTCTTCCTCTTCTTCTTCTTCTTCTTCTTCCTCCATTTTCTTCTTCTCCATCTTCTTCTTCCTCCTTCCCTCTTCTTTTTCTTCTCCATTTTTCATCTTCCCTCATCTTCCCTCCACATTTCCTTTCATTTCATTCCATTTTTCTCTTCCCCTCTCTTCTCCTTCCTCTCCTTCATCTTCTTCTTCCTCCTCCAAACTCTCTTTCTCAAACCTACACCAAACCCTAACCCTAATCATTTTTTTTCTTCACTTCTACTCACCAAACCACATACATTCCTTCACAAAAAACACTTCCCTACACTTCCTACACCCCTCCAACAAAGAAAAATTTTCGTCATTTATTTTCTCTCTCTAACCTAGAGAGAGAAAATTTTCTCTCTCTAGAAATCTCTTCATGAATAGCTCCATCTCCACCCCAAACATCTTCCCTCTCCACCATACCTCCAAATTCCTTCCCTAGAGGGAGAAAACAATTGCACACTCTCTCTTTCTCTCTCCAAAATTGAGAAGAGAGGGATTTTCTCTCTCTAAATCTCTCCTCTCACTTCCTTACACCCCCTAAACCCACTCTACACAAATTCCCTTCAAATTCCATCTTTCCCCTCTCTTTCTCTCTCTAGAAAGAGAGTTTCCTTCTCTCTTTCTCTCTCTAAAAATTAGAGAAAGAGAGATTTTCTCTCTCTAACTCCACTCCCTTAATCTCCTACACACTCTAAATCCATTCCACAAGAAAAACCCATAAAATCCTTGCTTTCCCTCTCTTTCCCTCTCTTTCTCTCTCTAGAAAGAGGGCTCTCTTCCTTTTCTTTCTCTCTCTAGCTTCTTTTTCAAATAAAAATATAATTAATTAAATTGCACAAGTAAAATTCTTTTAATTATGCATCGCAGGTTCCTACGTCGCCGTCATCCGCCGTCGCCGCCTCGACTACTGCGCACTCAAGATAAAAAATTAGTATTTACAATTATATGCATGAAATAAGTACTCGTGACCGCTTTTCTTAGCGGGCGAGGAAAAAACTTAAGTACCCGTGACGCACTGAGCGAGCGGGGAAATTCGTATGCATGAAAATATAAGTACCCGTGACTGCTTTTCTTAGCAGGCGGGGAAATTTGTTATCTGTAGCAAAATTATTTAATTAAGTACCCGTCATTGCTTTTAGGCGGGGAAAATGTCATATTTTAAACATGTGCTCAAAGACCCCGTGACCGCTTTTTTTAGCGAGCGGGGATTAGAACTGCGGCCGCGGTGTCACCCGACACCTACCGTGACTGCCTTTCTTGGCAGGCGGGAAGGCCTTACACACTCCGAGGCAGCCCCCTACGCGGGGACGACGCCGGAGTGCTGCCAAAACTTTCAACAAAAACCCATGACTTAGAAAAATTCAAGGAAAATCATAATTCACCTAAAGGTTTTAAGTCAACAAAAATAATAAAATACACGACACCCTAGGTCCCCAACACTGGAAAAACAACTGCAAATGAAAAATAAATCAATGCGAAATGCAACACACAGTGAGTCTTCGAGGGAATTAGTTAGTTGCCAGTAGGTGGGAATCAAACCTTTTCCTCCTAGCACCTGACTCGTACACCCCTAATTCCCTCACCAAAATCTCCTTACAGAAATGGGATGGGAAGAAATGAGTTGAAATCCCCTCATATTTATAACTTTAAATTTGAATCATTCGCGGGCCCCACCAGCCTAGGATCCCTTGCTACATGACAGGAGAGGGTACACCTGTGGGCCCCATCCACTTAGGATCCTAAGATGCCATTTCGAGGCTCTGGCATCGGATTCCTACGGTATTCACTAGCAAGTGAAATACGTACGTAAATACGAAAGTAAATACGAGTTTAAATACAAGTGAATACTGTTGGTAATTATCTTAAAATGGGGGGAGGGGCAAGAGTAAAAGTAAAAGTAAAAAGAAAATTTACCTTTCCTACAAAATATTTTTCTGTTCATTGTAAACACGTAGGAATTCTCGCACATCCCCAGTAATTTTTTAATTCAACCCCTTGTAACAAAATGTGCCCGTCGTATTTTAAGTCACGGGCGCTCTAAGTGGTGTGCGCACCAGCTGTTAAAGTTAGGCAGCTTGTACAGCCCGTGATCACATGTCTTCAAAAAGAGACAAAATAACGCACTTTTATGTGTCACGGGTTGTACGACCCTTAATTAAAGTAGGCACATCACCACTGGAAGGTTTGTCCCCTACGACCCAAAGCAGGAGATTAGTTGGTACACTACGATCCACCCGTAAAAATGCAACGAGTAGTGTACAACAGTCTACCTGTACGAAGCAGCGAGCAACTTTATTCATAAGTTGCTACGCCTCGCCACCGGATCCGCAATACTCGTACTAGCAGACAGAAGGCGTACATAATCTCTCAAATGAAATATTGCGTGCATTCAAATTGTAATTACCTGCACAGCTAACATATTTCAAAATCCCCCTGCACCTACACCGTAGTTTGTATACACATAGGTACACTAAAGGGGAAAATACGATCTCGACCCGCATGGGCCCCGGCGAGCGTGTTATTGGTACACACGTGATGCCTAGGGATGCTGCGCGGGTCAACAAGTGAATTCAAGTCCGAATCCGATCCTTCTATACGGATCAATAGAAGTCGACAGGGTTCAGACCATCAAATAAATATACGGTTGTGGGGACCGGTGTATTTATTTTAATATATTCGTAATAGGCCTTCAAAGCCTATAATCAACAGAATTCACTCACAAAGGCTCAAAGCCTAGAAAACCCGATCCTCTGTCGACAATCAGACAGAGTTGACAAGGTTCAATCAACAAACGAAAATGACCCCAAACACCCCGATGATGGCCGTGTTGAACGAAAATCTCAACCGGAGGGGTTAATTTCAAATACTTTCAAATGCCACTCAAAAAGTCCAAAAATCCAAAATTCAAAATATTTAAAATTGAAATAAATCCGTCAAATCACTTAAAGCAAAAATCATCCACCCTCCGCAACAGCTTGCCGGGGTGGACAAATTAAAGTTAACCTTTGCTCACAAAGAGCCGAATGTCTAGTCGAAAATATCACTAGGATCCATTCTCAAACAATCTCTTGTCAGTAAGGACGTGTCCTCTAACCGGCGGTTTTGCCGTCAAATGGCACCACGGGATAAACGGTTATGACCCGGGGCCCTCTGAACCGAGTGGTTTTGCCGTCAAATGGCACCACGAAATACCGGTTATGGCCATAGCCAATACGCTCCTTATTGGCATCAAATCCTTGAGATATGAATCAATAGGATATGATCGATAGGGCACAAAGCACTCTGTAAGCTAAGGTGGATTCAAATTTGTCCTCTTAGACAAACACTCACCCCAGGTCTACAAGGTTCCCTTGGACGAAGCAACCCATGGCTGCCGACAAGGATCCTTCTGTCAGGTTGGGTCGACTACCTCCTCTGACTAAGTAGACCAGGGACCACGATGGCCCGGGACGACGGAACCATGGGATCTTGATCGGGCCCATCATTCATTCCCCCACCATCCGCTTTAAGTGCAAGATGGCGCAATTTCTATTTTAAATATCAAATCTCAACTTCAAACTATCCAAATTTTCAAGTCTCCAAACCATTCAAATGTCTAATTTCAAATCCTTTGCTGCTACTATATGCCAGATAACACGTATTCTATACGTATCTGATTGACGACTAGCCTTAATCGAAAGTTCTCTCTCGTTATCGGGAGGGGTAATTAATTATAGGGGCTTGCGCCTATAGGAAACCAGAACTCAGATCATAAAGTCCTCACAAAATGAGGGCGAAATCTCTGGGTAGTGTCTTATCTACAAACCCATCTGCCTTCCAAAATTTACCTCGGAACTTATTCAGTTAAAACTCCCTCGCCGAATAAGAAGAGCGAGCGGAGGCCGGGGCCGAATTTTCGGAGCCCACAGATTTCTGGCGACTCCGCTGGGGATTGGTTTCTCTTTCCATCTTTGGCTAGTCGTATATTTAAGCTATGGTAGCAGCAAAATTTGATGAGTTAAGATTTAAATGTCTTTTTAATTGAACTTATTAAAAATTCTCTAAAAAGTATTTTGAAATTATAAGGATTATATGTTTATCATTCCGTTCTGTCGAGTCCCTGCGCTTTGAAAGTATGGGGTAATATATCAGATATTGATTACTAATCCCCATCTTTCATTTTGTGCAGAATGGACCTCCAGAACACTCCTTTCACCGTCCAGCTTGGAAGTGGTGCCAACATTCAACTAGCAAATGCTATCATTAACACGGGAAACTCTGGAGCCACTATTCAATTTGGTGGGCTACAATTCTCCGCAGCTACTGCAAGCGCTGCTGCCGTTCCAGTATACGGCATTAACACTGAAAAGCCTGCCAGGAGGCCTCATGCTGCTGATGTTGCTGCTCGTCGCGTGCATCCACCGCCACGGCGACCACAACAATCCCGAGTTATTACTGCAAATGAATTCCCCCATAAGAGAGTCTCAGTCTTCAAAAGGCTATCAAATTTTGAAACCCCGACAACAAGAAGGGTCATGACTGGGAAACAAATTTCTGTGATTCCTGCTGCTACCACCACTCTGCCGACTGGGATATCTATGCCTGGAAGGAATGATGCTGAGGCCTCCTCATCTGGAGGAAGGCCGTCAAGAAGGCAGAGGAGAAGGATGAACGCTGAATTGCGAGCTCAGCAGATTCTACAAGTCCACCCATCCACACTACCTGCTCAGGAACCAGAAGCGAGTGTTCCTACCCAGAACAAGTTTAAGAATTTGAAATGGGTAAAACGGAACAGCTCTACTGGTGAGCTTAAACAATCGTTTTGGGAGCAACAACCCCAAACCCTTGCTCCTCAGAAGAAGAAAGAACCCGAGACTTTGTCCGCCAAAGTGCACAGGGTCCTGAAAACAGTGAAAGAAAAGGGTTTGATGAAAAAGAAGTACCAAAGGCCAATGGTGATTGAGGCCAGAAGATCTCCACCAAGAGAGTTGCCACCTTTGGTAACACGAGGAAAATTTAAGTCAACTTCGCAGGAAGCACATCGGGGTGTGACACTTGGACCACGCGTCCAAGAATCCGCCGTCGAAAGGGCCCAGCAAAAAGACAAACAAGTTTGGAGGTCAAGACCATATGAAAGAAGAGCACTTGACAAACAAATAAGTACGGGCGTGACATCTGGTGCAGCCTCCCAGAGATCCGCCCCCATTAATAAAAGTCATCAAAAATGGGTCCCTAAGAAGGTCCCAATTGATCATTCCTTTGATGGTCGACACCCCGGAGAATCCTCCAGGGGATCCCATCATCAACCAACTGCATCATCCCAAGAGGAAACTAACTTCGATCGCAGCCCACGGATCGAAGAGTTTTTTGTACCAAGTAATGAACCGGAGATTCAGTGGAGACGCCGCTCGGAGATCCGTACACAAGAAGATGATGATGAAGATGATGATGAGACCATGGGAGTTGAAGTGGTCTATATGGTGGAACATGATGATGAGCGACCGCCTTTGCGGGTATACCAGCGGCAATATGGGGCTGGATCCACTGCCGATAGAGATGCTGACTCCTCGGAGAATGAAGAAGAGGAGGAATTCGAAGAAAATCCTTTGTTCCCTGATGCTACCACACTAGCTGAGGCACAAAGGCAGATGCATCGTCAGATGAAGGCAAAGGATAAAGAAATTGCTCAGTTAAATGCCAAAATGACTGAGATGATGACGCAAATGACTATGATGATGCAGATGATGCAGAGAAATATCACTGCTAATCCTACACCTGCTCAACAAACCAATCATCAGGCGATAAGTAGTGGTCTCGCTAATCCGCCAGCTCATCCTGCACCCCAAGTGTCGGGAGTACGAGGTTCACATGAAGGAGGAATTGAGAATGATCGTTTGGTCCGCCAACCTACTCCTCAAAATGTAGCAAGCACATCCGAGCCTGTGACAGTGGCACAGTTGGAGACAATCATCAATGAGAAGATTAAAGCTGTCATAGCTTTGGATCAGGCAGAAAAATTGTGAGCAAAGGCCGTCCATATCCTGTTGAATTTGACCAGGTGCCATACCCAAAGGGGTATTCTGTCCCGAAGTTTAACACATTCAATGGTAATAGTAACCCCAAACAGCATTTGGCTCAGTTTAAAGCCACATGTGGTAATACGGGTGGTGTTGACGCTCTACTTTTCAGACAATTTGTTAGTAGTTTAACCTCGACTGCGTTTGAATGGTATGCTGAATTGCCGAATGACTCCGTGAGAACATTTGCAGAGTTAGAAGCCATGTTTGTGAAAAGGTTCGCCAGCGCGACCGAAAAGATAACAATCGCTGATCTCGCCTTAGATAAGCGAAGGAGGGATGAGTCAGTGACAAAATATATAACTCGCTGGCGCAATTTGAGCATGAAATGTGAACAACAATTAGAAGAAGAACATGCCGTGCAATTGTTAATGGGAAATATCGATGATAAAATGCAACCATTCTTATGTATGGCCACCATCACCACATTTCAGGACTTGCTAGACAGAGTGGCGAAGTTCGAAAAACTGAACTTATCAAAATCAGAAAATCACTCTGATAAGCTCAAAAAGGCTAAAGCCTCAGGTGCCAGAAGGGGTGATGCCGACTCTACATTTTTCTCCAGAGTTGATAAAGGAAAACAAGTGACTTATAATGTAGATAAAGGCAAACAACCGATACACTATGAAGACAAGCCGAAGCAAGTCTATAATCCTAACCCCCAACCAAAGTTGACACTTGGGGGAAATGACAAACCACGAATGTTTCAGGGTGGAGGAGAACGCCCGAGACAAATAACGAGAAATGGTGATCGAACGTTCCCGTCCCTCAAGGAAAGAATGAATAAAGAATATTCATTTAAGAGGGAGAGTGTTGCCAAATTATTTCGACAAGCGTTAAAAACTGGCCTAGAACTGCCAGAGTGCAAGAGGCCCGAAGAATCGAAACATACTGGTGACCCGAATTATTGCCCATACCACCGAGTACTTAGTCATCCTATTGAAGATTGCTACATCTTTAAGGATTGGTTGGAAAGAAAATATCAGAAGGGGGAAGTCACATTGTCGGATAATGTGTTGGCACACCCCAGAAAAGAGTCGACTCGAATGGTTACGTCCTCTCCCGTACCCCCGACAGAAGAAAGAAACAAAAGAGAATCAGCTCAAGAAGGGAAGTGGGAGACTGCGGTCTCCAAAAAGACTGTAAAAATGTTAAAACAACTTGAAGGAGTTCCAAGTGTGAAGTGGAAATCTCCTACCCACCCGGTGCTGGATTTGAAAGGAATGCCTGTGGCACGAGCATCTACTTCTAAACAACATCCCAATCAAGCCGATTATTTAAAATCCGAAAAAGTACAGTCTTCCAAAAGAAAGACCAAACTAAAGAAGCTTAATGAGAAGAAAACAACAACTCAAAGAGTCATCGACAGTTTGGATGAATATTACCAAACTGTTAGACGTCCAATCAAGCTCGCTGACTTTATGTCAGAGCTTAAAGTGGCTGAAGCAAAAGAGGCAGGTGAAGATTCTCTTCATGTGGAAACTTGTCGGGTTATTTCAGTAACACTAGTGACTCCAACAAAAGAAAAATACGTCGAAGAAGCAGCTTCTGAAACTTGTCTTGTGGCATCATCAATGGACTATAGTTCAGAAGAAGATCTATTTTTTCCAAATGAGAATGAGTCCGAGCAAGATATAGCATCGCAAATGGGGCATGTGAGATTGGAGGGTGATTCTGAACTAGAAAATGAGTCTTTGGATGTTATGATGACCAACTCTGAGGAAGATGCTCCATCAAATGAGCCTGTGCCAGATGAAATAGCGCAAGTGCAATTAAGAAGCGGTAAGGTGTTGCCAACTCCGTCAAAGAAGGAAATCTCTAATAAAGACAAGGGGAAAGAAATAGTTGTCAATGAAGATATCATCCCCAAGGACTCTAGGAAGAAGGACACTCCAGTCAATGAGATAGATTACAATATCTTGTCTCACCTGAGGAAAATCCCAGCACAGCTTAGCATATACGATGCTCTGATAATGTCTAAGGATCTTCGGGAGACTTTGATTCAGGCTCTCAAAGACCCCGAAAGGTATGAGGCATATTTTGCTGAACGTAACATGACGGAAGTCTTGCAAGCCCGTAACGAGCCGTTCATTACCTTCTCCGAAGAAGACATGATGCTTGGGACGGCAGATCATAACCGCCCTCTGTACGTTACTGCAGAGAGCGACGAAATGATAATCAGCCGAATTCTGATCGACCCTGGGTCCTCCATCAACCTTATAAGTTTGAAAGCGCTGAGATCGTTATGCCTCGACGTGCAGCATCTCGGGTCGGATAAGCTAATGGTGCATGGTTTCAACGAGAAAGGGCAGAAGACCTTAGGATCATTCATGCTCTCCCTAACATTCGGGGAGCTTCATACAGAAGCGAAATTTCATGTGATTGATGCAGATACTTCATTCAAGGCGCTCCTAGGTCGCCCTTGGTTGCATGAGTATGGTATTGTCCCATCAACACTACATCAGTGCATGAAGTACATTAAGGATGGAGAAGAGTTCAGGATCTCTGGTGACATCCAACCTTTTGCAGTGCACGAAGCTACAATTTATGAAGATGCCAAGTATTTCATTCCAAAGAAGCTGAAGCCATCGAGCTCTCTTGAGGTCCAGTTGTCGAGTACTAAAACTACAAAGCGACCAAAACAAGAAGGTGAAAAGAAGCAGGTCGGGAGAAAGAGGGGAACGACAACTCTTCCAAAGCAGCGATCGCTACTAAAGAAAGAAAACATGTACCTCACCTAGGGAGCGACACAGATGAAGATGAGGTCACCCCTACAAAATCTTGGAAGGCATGTAAGTCAATTGCCAAAGGGAAGAAGAAGTCTGAATACTCAGATTCTGACTATGATTATGAGTCTACCTACACGAGTAATGTGCAGTGTGTATTCTCAAGAAGAATATATAACCTGTCAATCTCGGACAGTGTATTCGTAGTCACGCGCGTTCCCATGCAACATTTTAAGGAAATTACTCCTTGAGAGGTGCATAATATCGAAGAACTTGTAACATTCTATGTGCCTCCTCACAGAAAAAGGGGTGGGTCAGGAAGCTTATTCTATAAAGGTGGAGAGCGTGAAGAAGAAGAAAATCGCGACTGGTTTTGTAGGCTCGTTGATTCTGGGGAGCTAATACCTACGAGGATGCCTAGGTTTAATACAAGAAATGTTCGGAAAATGTTGCAAAAACAAGTCAACATTCCCACCTCCAAACAACAACTTCGCTTTTGCCTGAGCATTTGGTATGGAAGACATCCACGTGCATTACGAAAGAAAGATATCGCTGCAAAGAGAGGTCTCGGATTCATCGTGCAAAAATGTCCCCAAAAGGAGACTTGCCGGGCAATCACGTGCGGGGAAGTCAAATTAGATGATAGCGATGATGAGGAAATATATGAAGTTGATACTTATGATGATCAACCAGCTGATGCCGAACCTGCACCAGAAGAGCTTGAAGATGGCGGACAGGCAGCCACTATGGATGAGCTAAAAGAAGTCAATTTGGGAACTGAGGAAGACCCTCGTCCGACTTTTATTAGTTCCCTCCTACCCGAAGAACAGATAAGAGAAATAAAAGAGCTGCTCTGTGAATTTAGGGATTGTTTTGCCTGGACATATGCTGAGATGCCAGGCTTATCCCCTGATGTGGCAGTTCACAAGTTAGCCATCAAGCCTGATGCAGCTCCCGTCAAACAAGCTCCAAGGAGAATGAGATTGGAGATTGAAGAGCAGGTGATTGCTGAGACAAAGAAGCTAATTGATGCAGGTTTTATTCGTGAAGAAAAATATGCCGATTGGATTGCAAATATCGTCCCAGTGAAGAAGAAGAATGGCCAGATTCGTATCTGCATCGACTTCCGGGACCTCAATAAGGCGTGCCCAAAAGATGACTTTCCACTCCCTGTATCCGAACTCCTGGTGGACAATACGTCCAACTACGACATGTTCTCCTTCATGGATGGATCGTCAGGATACAATCAGATCAAGATGGCTCCAGAAGATGAAAAGCACACGTCATTCAGAACACCCATCGGGATTTTCTGCTACACAGTCATGCCCTTTGGCCTGAAGAATGCTGGTGCAACCTATCAGCGGGCGATGACTCACATATTTGATGATCTGATACATCAAAAGGTCGAGTGCTATGTGGACGACCTTGTCGTCAAGAGCGTAGACCGAAGAGACCACTTGGATGACTTAAGGATTGTGTTTGAAAGGATCAGGAAGTATGATTTGAAGATGAATCCTCTCAAGTGTGCTTTTGGGGTCTCTTCCGGCAAGTTTCTGGGCTATGTTGTTCGACATCGAGGCATTGAAGTCGACCCCAACAAGATCAAGGCGATCATGGAGATGCCACCTCCAAAGAACCTTCGACAGCTCCGCTCTTTACAAGGACAACTGGCTTTCATTCGAAGGTTCATATCAAATCTGTCAGGTAGATGCCAACCATTTTCAAAACTGATGAAAAAAGACGTCCGCTTCAAATGGGATATAGAATGTCAGGAGGCGTTTGACAGTATCAAGAGATATTTATTGAATCCGCCCATTCTCGCAGCGCCAATTCCGGGAAGCCTCTTATACTATATACGGCAGCGTTAGAAGAATCCCTCGGAGCACTATTGGCTCAGAATAATGAAGAAGGAAAAGAAAATACACTCTACTACATCAGCCGGAGGTTGATCGGAGCAGAAAGTCGTTATTCTCCTATTGAAAAGCATTGTCTGGCGCTGATTTTTGCAGTTCAAAAGCTCCGCCACTACATGCTGTCTCACAAAATCACATTGATATCAAAGATCGATCCGCTGAAGTTCTTGATGACAAGACCAGCGTTGACAGGTCGTCTGGCCAGGTGGGCAGTATTGTTATTGCAGTTTGAAATAATATACATGCCACAGAAGGCGGTGAAAGGACAGGCCTTGGCAGATTTCCTCGCTGCACACCCAATCCCGGCTGATTCTCCACTAAACGATGATTTGCCCGATGAACAAATCATGCAGATCGAAGAGAATGAAAAATCATTTTGGGAGATGTATTTCGACGGGGCATCATCGATTAAGCCTGCCCGACCTCCAAATATTGCAAGGGCCCGAGCCGGCATCGGTCTCCTTTTCGTAGCACCCGAGGGAGGTATAATGAGATTTTCATTCAGTTTGACTGAACCTCGGACCAACAACGAAGCCGAGTATGAAGCTCTAATAGCAGGGCTGGAGATTGCGATCGATGTCAGAATCCAACATCTCCAAATCTTCGGTGATTCTCAGCTCGTGCTAAATCAGATTCTCGGTATTTATAAAGTTGGCAAAGTTGAACTGGCCCATTATCACCGACGAGCTGTCGAACTTCTGAAGCAAGTTCCAAATGTTAAAATAATTCAAGTCCCCCGAGGACAAAATGCCAAAGCAGATTGCTTGGCTAAATTGGCCAAGGAAATGGCGAATACCAACGAGGAGAGGCCTATATATATTGGAGTTTACAACCGTCGGGTGTTGGAACCCGCCCTGTTGCAATTCCCGCGGGCAGAAGAAGTATCAGATTCAAGCAAAAAAGATGCCATTCTGAGTGACCCTCAACCTCTTCACCAGATTATCATGGAAAATTATCCAGAAGGATATCATGTAGCCAAGAGACGTAAAGCTAGTCAAGCCTCAGAATCGTGGTTGCATTGCTTAGATGTCGAAGTAGAAGATGATTGGAGGCAGCCCTTCATCGAGTATTTCAAAGAAAGTAAACTCCCAACAAATAAATCTCAAGCCACACAAATTAGGAAGAGAGCATTACGGTATGCATTTGTCAACGACATGTTGTACCGACGAGCTTTTGATCAAATGTGGCTAAGATGTCTAGGGACCAAGGAAGCTGATAAAGTGGTAACAGAGGTCCATGAAGGACTTTGTGGTGCATATCAGTCAGGTCCCAAAATGGCCGCAAAAATTAAAAGGATGGGCTATTATTGGCCAACAATGGTCAGGGATTGTATCGATCACGCTAAGAGGTGCCACGAATGTCAAATCCACGGTGATGTTATACATCAACCGCCAAATCCACTACACTCAACAATAGCATCCTGGCCATTCGAATGCTGGGGCACAGACATAATTGGGCCAATAGATCCGCCGTCATCATCGGGACACCGTTTCATTCTAGCAGCGACGGATTACTTTTCCAAGTGGGCAGAAGCAGCTCCATTCAGAGAGGTCACATCCGAACATGTGATCAATTTTTTCACCCATAATGTTGTCTATAGATTTGGTGTGCCACGCCGAATAATCTCAGACAACGATACTGCTTTCAAAAGTACAAAAATTTACAAGTTCGTTGATCGGCACAAAATCGATTGGCGATATTCATCCATATATAATCCAAGGGCAAATGGATTGGCAGAAGCCTTCAACAAGACGCTGGTGAAATTGTTGAAGAAGATTCTCACCAAGAACAAAAGAGAGTGGCATACGAAGATGACAGAAGCTCTATGGGCCTATCGTACAACCTACAAAACACCAACTAAAGCCACTCCTTACTCTCTAGTGTTCGAAGTCGAAGCCGTATTACCATTGGAGATCGAACTACCGTCACTCCGGGTAGCAATCCAGAACGATCTTACTCAAGAGCAAAATGCCCGCCTCAGAATGGAAGAGCTCGATGCACTTGATGAACTCAGGTTACAAGCTCAACAAAACCTAGAAATCTATCGAGGAAGAATGGCAAAATCCTTTGATCGGATGGTGCGCCCTCGAACATTTCAAGAAGGGGAACTGGTCCTGGTGCTGAGAAGACCAATCATCCCACATCGAAAAATCGGTGGAAAATTTGTATCAAACTGGGAAGGCCCCTTTGTCATTGAGAAAGTGTACCAAGGAGGAGCATATCAGTTGATCGATCTGAATGGTCAGAGGCCTATGCCACCTATCAACGGTCGACATCTAAAGAAGTATCATGCATGAAAATTTCATGGCCAATGTACTTTATGATGGTCAAATTTTTACATGCATATTTATCAATACATGCTTATTTTTTTGAAATTCTCTTGCATAACAAGAATGCATTTCAAAATCTCCCATCAGACTGGGGGCATTTTAAATATTTATTCGAGTCGACATCGCGCTGCGTGCCGAGATCCTCGAATAAATATTTAAAATCTCAAAGATACAAAGCCTATCCAAAATGTCCCTACGAGACAGGGGGCATTTTAAATATTCATTTGAGTCGACATCGTGCTATACGCCGAAATCCCCAAATGAATATTTAAAATTTTATATTCCAAATCTATTCCATTCTAAAATGTCCCTGTGAGACCGGGGGCATTTTAAATATTTATTCGGGTCGACATCGCGCTGCATGCCGAGATCCCTGAATAAATATTTAAAATTATCAATCCAGATATTCTTTTGTGCTAAAGAATACAAATATTTGTTTTCCAAAGTACATGCAGGTGATCTCTCAAAAGATCGAGACAACACCTTCTCCAACAAACCAAGACTCAAAGGTCAAGAAATTGACTTTTGTGGCTACACACTCCTACAAAATTGAGCCGGAAAAGCTTGAAGTCTTTCAACAGCCTGAAGCTTAAGGTTCGAATGGGTGTAAAAGGTCGGATCCAACATGCCCAAATATGGCCGGATCGCTGGCAGCTCTGTCTACTCAATACGCCATAAGAACGGCTGTAGTAGCGGAACCCCCACTTCGTCAACCCGTTAGTAGGGACTGTTGGAAGAATAAAGGCCAATTTGACTCGACAAGTTCAAGTGGTTGTAGTCTACTAAATTCTTCCAAATGACTGGAGAATCAAAGTTCCAGTGGAAAGATGAGCCTCGAGCAACTACCAGATGTTCGTAGACTCCAAAATCCAAAACCACGAAGGATGACTCCAAATTTGCTAACTTCAGCAAAATCAGCATCAGGAAGCGCAATTCCCATAGCTCGAGTCTGAAGCCTGAATGGGTGTAAAAGGTCGGATCCAACAAGCCCAAATATGGCCGGATCGCTGGCAGCTCCATCTACTCAACAAGCCATAAGAAAGGCCGCAGTAGAGGAACCCCCATCTCAGCAACTAGAAGACGAAGAGCTATCAAATTCTAGCTCTCCCGATCTGATGAACTCAAGTAACTCAGATTAAAGTCTTCTCAAGTGGTTAAGGATCAAGGTGCTACCTACGTTCGGTACTATCAACTGAATCCATGACCTGCAACTCCTTCAACAAATCCGTAAAGCACAAAGCGAGGATCGAAGGAATTCTTCTTCAACAAGTCCGCCAAAGCATAAAGCAAAGGACCGAAGAAAACTATCCCAAAGTTCGCACAAAGCCTTAGGCTGAACTAAGTGGATTCTGTCATCAACAAGTCCGTTATGCACAAAGTTCTGGACCGATGACTTTTCGCCATCGACCTAATATAAACCTAAGGATTTAGGTCATTGGCATGCATTCCTTCATCAAACCCGTCAAAGCAGAATGCAAAGGGGAGATGGAATGCAAATTTCCTGGTAAGTCAATGAAGACAAATCAGGTAACCCTTCATCAAGTCCGTCGTAGAAAGCATAGGACAGAAGGAAGCAAACTCTCAAATATTAAAATGGATTTGTCATCATTAAGTCCATTAGCACAAAGCGTCGGACTGATAACAATTCCAACTGGTTCAATAAGCTATTATAGCCGAGCCAAAAGCAATTGCAAACTTGACACTTAGGTCAATACACAAACATATATGCGAAGAGAGTACAAGAAAGAGAATAAAAATACATAAAGATGGTTGCATAGTCTTCAACAAAGAGCAATATGAAATTACGATTAGAGTAATCGATTTTGTAGATCTTGGAGCTGTGACATCACTTCGGCAAGGGTCTGATGTTCGGTCTCAGCGACATGCAATTCTTCTACAGCCCGAGTAAGTGCAGCCTCAGCATCTTGCACAGCGCGGTGGAAAATTTGATAACGATCACGCTCCCTCTCGATTACTCGTGCTTGCACTTTTTGTTTTTCCTGGAGGTCAACCTTGCGGGACATTGAATCTTTGATTTCCCTCCAGAGATTCTTTATCTTTGAAGAAAGTTTGTCCACGTCAGTTGAAGTACTGCCAGATCTCTCGTTATATCGTCTCATAGCATCAGCAGTCCTTGTGAAGTTATCATGGGCAGTATCAGCAATTTCTCGACAAATTCTAACCTTCTCGCGAAGATCATGTAATGAGACCCTGGTTTGTATGATTGACAGAGACTTCAATCGTCGGACATGAAACTCAGCCTCACGGCACAACCCTTCCCAGAACATCATTTCATCTTCTTCCATTCCAATCTGTGATAAAACATCTAAGGTAGCATTGGCAGTGTTCGTAAATTGATCCAATGATTCAGGCGAGCCTGGGTTCAGTCTGGCAATTACTTCACGTAGGAACTGCATGCTTTGATCGCGCATATCCATATTCCTTATATCAAGGAATCGTGGAATGTGACGGAATATTTCTGATTGATAATCTGCTCCTTCTGGCACTATAAAAGGGTGATGGAAGAAATTCAAAAAAAAAGAGAAAAAAAAAAGAGAAGGCGAAGGATAGATGACATAACAAAAAATGAATGTTCATGCCTGTGCTAGATTCCACAAAGTGTGCTGGTGGGTTGTCAATGAAAGGGGCTTCAACTACTGGAGCCAGCTCGAAAAAAGTCGGAGTGTACTCTGGCGCATTAAACCCTCCAGCAGGTGGTGACTCCCTTGCTGCAGATGTTTCCCCTGGCCAATATGACGAGAAGGGGGCTGTTGGAAAGAGTGTCTCCACGAAAGAAGACCCCGTTTCAGGTATAGGGGAGGGTATACGCATGCTGGAAAAGCCCCCTTCATAATCATCAGAAGGAATGTGTCTGGCGTCCACAGACATTCGATAAGAGTCAAAAGGTACTTCATCATGGGGGAACAACTGTTATGGTAAAGGGCTCGCTGTCCAATCAGCTGAAGCACGCGGAGGCTCTACAGGACGAGAACGTACACGACGACGTCCCGATGAAGGGACATTGGCATAGCTTGGAGAGGGTTCCCTTGCTCGCACTCGTGATGGGGAAGATGTAATTCCCTCGGTGGTATGTTGATCACCTTGCCCTCCTGCACTCAAATTAAATGGGGAAAGATGTGTAAAAAAAAAAAAAATGAAGATGATAAAAAGTACATATACCTTCATTAGTTCCTTCATGTGCTGAGCCTCTTCGAGACCTTTGACCCCGAGGAGCTCCAAATGATCGCACCCGTCGTTCGTATTTACGGGCTCCGTGCTCCATAAAGGGTGCATATGATAATTTCACCCAAGTCAATCGAGTGTAGCTGACTCCGGTAAGGCTGCCGGGGGATGCTATACGAAATTTGCTACCTGTGTCAAGCCTAAGCAAATGAATCCACATCAGTGAAGCGACGTACATGCGGGTTTCCGCGGGTACTGTATTCAACCCGCTAACATCCGTAACACCAGGAAGACGCGGCAAACCATCATATGCTGTAGCTTGTGAAAGGCCGAATTGTCTGGCAGTTCTATTGGGTTGATATCTTTCCAAGATCACCGATTGCCCGTAACGATAGCACAACCATCCAGGTCGCATGCTAATGAAATATTCAGCAACAATTAAAGAGCGCCCTTTAAAAAGCAAGGTATACCTGTCGTGGCGATCAGTGTCATCGACGATGTCTGCTCCTATCAAATTACTGGGTAGGTTGCCAAGCTTTGGCTGATGTACTAAGCGGAAACGGTCTGCAACAAGGTGTGGTGCGAAAAAGAATAACCGTACGCGCTCCTGCTCCAATGTGGATGAAGCTCTCAAAAGTTGCATGATGATTGGGTACCCCTTATATGAGAAGTAGGAGGGATATTCCAGACAACTAAATGCTCCCTGGATGTGAATGTGAACCCAAGCGTAAATATATTGCCAAGGGAGGGTCGTATCATGCCCATCGAGTGTAGGGTTCTCTGAAATAGCTCTGAATGTTCTGAAAATTTTATTGAGAACTACTGGGGCAAGAGAAATACGCTCTCCATGTGACAAGAGACTGGCCGCCAGTAAAGCATTGCATCGAATAGCGCCTCCCTTAGCAGGAAGGACAAATGTGCACAGCCAGCAAACTAAAAATCCGACGTGAAATAACTCCTCGCTCATACCTGAAAGAGCGGGAGACATGTACCCTACGTCAGTGGAGGGTTCGGCAAGGTCTTCTGATAAAGCGTCAACGTACTCCACGCCTAGTTCAAAAGGATCTTGTATATGAGCGGTGATTTGCTTGAGTTCCTCCTCCCTAATGAAACTGTGAATCCAGATGTCTAAAGGGATAGTGGCCCGGGAACGCCTCGATAGCTTGGCTTCTTTACAAACCCGCCGATAATGGCTCAGTGCAGCAGGAAATACTGTGGGTAAAATTAATTCTCCCCTCCTATTTCTGCTGGAGGAAAGTCGCCTACGGAATAGCTCCTCATCTGGGGGAATGCATTCTTCATATCGACGTCCGAAGATCGGCAGACCAGAGACAGCTTGCAGCTCCCACAGTGTCATTGTCAACTCCTCAGAGCCCATCCAGCAAGTGTTAGTCGTCGGGTCCCAAAATTCTATCACTCCCTTTATCCAAGAGTGATGAATATTCTCGAAGCTGAACATTGAAGCATATATAGCTTCGTATATACCTGCCCTTTTCAAAATAGTTTTATGGGCTCTTAAGACGTACCTTGCCCAAGATACATACCCACGTGCAGGTCTAGAGAGTTGTCCAACTAGAGAATCTCTAGGCCACTCATGTGGAGCTGGTTGTAATTGTCGGTGGCTCAATAATTTTGATTGCCCAACTTTCTCAATGACGTCGGCAGCCGGCTCCAGAATGTCGCACATACCAGAGCTCACCTGAGCAATGGTACTCTCTAAGGGGTTGTAGTCCCCGCATTGCAACCTGGTAGTGGTCACCCACTCAGCAGGATCTTCGTATACTGAGGGGTCAAGCTCAGAGCGTGGCAGAAGCGGCGAGCGTACGAAAAATTCGCCATAAATACTGCGGCCCCTCAACATCTCCTCGTGTTGCTCGAGCCTATCAGCCATATTAGCAGCCCCGCGAGGATCGTGCTTGTCAATCAATTCCCAAATGGCCTCTTCACTAGGCTCATTTCGCGGCATTCCCTCCGGTCTACTCCAGTTGAACATCTTTCCTGACAAAAGACAAAAAAAATCATAAGAAAGCATGCAAGCTGATAGGAGGAATGGAGCATAAAAATATTTTATATATTTCACTCCTATCTTGCGTTGACATCCAAAGAAAAAGGAGGGGAAGAAAATTCTTGGAGATCCGCAATGTCAACTGTGTACAACAAACATGGTCCGCTTTAGGCGCGCACCATATTTGTTGGGGGGCATTTGTTGACCCTAATACTAGTGTCGGGTCGAGTCGACCGCGCGAGATGAGTTCGAAAAGCGAAAGAGCTCGAAATCGCGCAAAATCTCACCCGACGCGTGTCGACTGAAAACCCAAAATCGTCGAAACGACCTCCGTTCGCGAAACGGACAGCGCCGATGCGTCCGGAGCAACGGAAACAGCTAAGATCGACACCCATATTGGTGGGGGTCGTCGGTCGGCGAAAAATTAAATTTTGGGCGCGCGAATCGAGACGACGACTTGTGCGAGCGACGACGCGACGATCAACTCGATGCAAAATTAAAATTTTTTTTTTATTTTTGTGCAATCTAATTAAAGAGTTTTGGAAAAAGAGGGAGAGAATGAGAGGTTTTAAATAAGAAAATAAATTTTTCTAAATAAAAAAATTCCAAAAATGCCTAAAATACCCCCCTAAACCCTCATAACTCCCTCACACTCTCATGACCGAACCCCCTCACTCCCACTCACGACATTTCCACGACTCCAAGCCGCGCCTCCCTCTCCCTCACGCGACTCCAAGCCGTCGGCCTCCCTCCAAGCTCTCCAAGCAAGGTAACTCTTCTTCTTCTCCATTCTTCTTCTTCTTCTTCTTCTTCTTCCTCCATTTTCTTCTTCTCCATCTTCTTCTTCCTCCTTCCCTCTTCTTTTTCTTCTCCATTTTTCATCTTCCCTCATCTTCCCTCCACATTTCCTTTCATTTCATTCCATTTTTCTCTTCCCCTCTCTTCTCCTTCCTCTCCTTCATCTTCTTCTTCCTCCTCCAAACTCTCTTTCTCAAACCTACACCAAACCCTAACCCTAATCATTTTTTTTCTTCACTTCTACTCACCAAACCACATACATTCCTTCACAAAAAACACTTCCCTACACTTCCTACACCCCTCCAACAAAGAAAAATTTTCGTCATTTATTTTCTCTCTCTAACCTAGAGAGAGAAAATTTTCTCTCTCTAGAAATCTCTTCATGAATAGCTCCATCTCCACCCCAAACATCTTCCCTCTCCACCATACCTCCAAATTCCTTCCCTAGAGGGAGAAAACAATTGCACACTCTCTCTTTCTCTCTCCAAAATTGAGAAGAGAGGGATTTTCTCTCTCTAAATCTCTCCTCTCACTTCCTTACACCCCCTAAACCCACTCTACACAAATTCCCTTCAAATTCCATCTTTCCCCTCTCTTTCTCTCTCTAGAAAGAGAGTTTCCTTCTCTCTTTCTCTCTCTAAAAATTAGAGAAAGAGAGATTTTCTCTCTCTAACTCCACTCCCTTAATCTCCTACACACTCTAAATCCATTCCACAAGAAAAACCCATAAAATCCTTGCTTTCCCTCTCTTTCCCTCTCTTTCTCTCTCTAGAAAGAGGGCTCTCTTCCTTTTCTTTCTCTCTCTAGCTTCTTTTTCAAATAAAAATATAATTAATTAAATTGCACAAGTAAAATTCTTTTAATTATGCATCGCAGGTTCCTACGTCGCCGTCATCCGCCGTCGCCGCCTCGACTACTGCGCACTCAAGGTAAAAAATTAGTATTTACAATTATATGCATGAAATAAGTACTCGTGACCGCTTTTCTTAGCGGGCGAGGAAAAAACTTAAGTACCCGTGACGCACTGAGCGAGCGGGGAAATTCGTATGCATGAAAATATAAGTACCCGTGACTGCTTTTCTTAGCAGGCGGGGAAATTTGTTATCTGTAGCAAAATTATTTAATTAAGTACCCGTCATTGCTTTTAGGCGGGGAAAATGTCATATTTTAAACATGTGCTCAAAGACCCCGTGACCGCTTTTTTTAGCGAGCGGGGATTAGAACTGCGGCCGCGGTGTCACCCGACACCTACCGTGACTGCCTTTCTTGGCAGGCGGGAAGGCCTTACACACTCCGAGGCAGCCCCCTACGCGGGGACGACGCCGGAGTGCTGCCAAAACTTTCAACAAAAACCCATGACTTAGAAAAATTCAAGGAAAATCATAATTCACCTAAAGGTTTTAAGTCAACAAAAATAATAAAATACACGACACCCTAGGTCCCCAACACTGGAAAAACAACTGCAAATGAAAAATAAATCAATGCGAAATGCAACACACAGTGAGTCTTCGAGGGAATTAGTTAGTCGCCAGTAGGTGGGAATCAAACCTTTTCCTCCTAGCACCTGACTCGTACACCCCTAATTCCCTCACCAAAATCTCCTTACAGAAATGGGATGGGAAGAAATGAGTTAAAATCCCCTCATATTTATAACTTTGAATTTGAATCATTCGCGGGCCCCACCAGCCTAGGATCCCTTGCTATATGACAGGAGAGGGTACACCTGTGGGCCCCATCCACTTAGGATCCTAAGATGCCATTTCGAGGCTCTGGCATCGGATTCCTACGGTATTCACTAGCAAGTGAAATACGTACGTAAATACGAAAGTAAATACGAGTTTAAATACAAGTGAATACTGTTGGTAATTATCTTAAAATGGGGGGAGGGGCAAGAGTAAAAGTAAAAGTAAAAAGAAAATTTACCTTTCCTACAAAATATTTTTCTGTTCATTGTAAACACGTAGGAATTCTCGCACATCCCCAGTAATTTTCTAATTCAACCCCTTGTAACAAAATGTGCCCGTCGTATTTTAAGTCACGGGCGCTCTAAGTGGTGTGCGCACCAGCTGTTAAAGTTAGGCAGCTTGTACAGCCCGTGATCACATGTCTTCAAAAAGAGACAAAATAACACACTTTTATGTGTCACGGGTTGTACGACCCTTAATTAAAGTAGGCACATCACCACTGGAAGGTTTGTCCCCTACGACCCAAAGCAGGAGATTAGTTGGTACACTACGATCCACCCGTAAAAATGCAACGAGTAGTGTACAACAGTCTACCTGTACGAAGCAGCGAGCAACTTTATTCATAAGCTGCTACGCCTCGCCACCGGATCCGCAATACTCGTACTAGCGGACAGAAGGCGTACATAATCTCTCAAATGAAATATTGCGTGCATTCAAATTGTAATTACCTGCACAGCTAACATATTTCAAAATCCCCCTGCACCTACACCGTAGTTTGTATACACATAGGTACACTAAAGGGGAAAATACGATCTCGACCCGCATGGGCCCCGGCGAGCGTGTTATTGGTACACACGTGATGCCTAGGGATGCTGCGCGGGTCAACAAGTGAATTCAAGTCCGAATCCGATCCTTCTATACGGATCAATAGAAGTCGACAGGGTTCAGACCATCAAATAAATATACGGTTGTGGGGACCGGTGTATTTATTTTAATACATTCGTAATAGGCCTTCAAAGCCTAAAATCAACAGAATTCACTCACAAAGGCTCAAAGCCTAGAAAACCCGATCCTCTGTCGACAATCAGACAGAGTTGACAAGGTTCAATCAACAAACGAAAATGACCCCAAACACCCCGATGATGGCCGTGTTGAACGAAAATCTCAACCGGAGGGGTTAATTTCAAATACTTTCAAATGACACTCAAAAAGTCCAAAAATCCAAAATTCAAAATATTTAAAATTGAAATAAATCCGTCAAATCACTTAAAGCAAAAATCATCCACCCTCCGCAACAGCTTGCCGGGGTGGACAAATTAAAGTTAACCTTTGCTCACAAAGAGCCGAATGTCTAGTCGAAAATATCACTAGGATCCATTCTCAAACAATCTCTTGTCAGTAAGGACGTGGTACGTGTCCTCTAACCGGCGGTTTTGCCGCCAAATGGCACCGCAGGATAAACGGTTATGACCCGGGGCCCTCTGAACCGAGTGGTTTTGCCGTCAAATGGCACCACGAAATACCGGTTATGGCCATAGCCAATACGCTCCTTATTGGCATCAAATCCTTGAGATATGAATCAATAGGATATGATCGATAGGGCACAAAGCACTCTGTAAGCTAAGGTGGATTCAAATTTGTCCTCTTAGACAAACACTCACCCCAGGTCTACAAGGTTCCCTTGGACGAAGCAACCCATGGCTGCCGACAAGGATCCTTCTGTCAGGTTGGGTCGACTACCTCCTCTGACTAAGTAGACCAGGGACCACGATGGCCCGGGACGACGGAACCATGGGATCTTGATCGGGCCCATCATTCATTCCCCCACCATCCGCTTTAAGTGCAAGATGGCGCAATTTCTATTTTAAATATCAAATCTCAACTTCAAACTATCCAAATTTTCAAGTCTCCAAACCATTCAAATGTCTAATTTCAAATCCTTTGCTGCTACTATATGCCAGATAACACGTATTCTATACGTATCTGATTGACGACTAGCCTTAATCGAAAGTTCTCTCTCGTTATCGGGAGGGGTAATTAACTATAGGGGCTTGCGCCTATAGGAAACCAGAACTCAGATCATAAAGTCCTCACAAAATGAGGGCGAAATCTCTGGGTAGTGTTTTATCTACAAACCCATCTGCCTTCCAAAATTTACCTCGGAACTTATTCAGTTAAAACTCCCTCGCCGAATAAGAAGAGCGAGCGGAGGCCGGGGCCGAATTTTCGGAGCCCACACATAACAATCATCAAACCCTGAGGTAAAAGACTAACAAATGCAAACTATTTCCTTAAGGCCAAAAACTTTCTAGCAAAGGCAATCGAAGGTCCAACCATAACAAAAAGGAAATATATCAAAGAAAAATGCTGAAAACCCAACAAAAACCCCAATGCTATTATGGAAATAAATATCACCAGAAAGGGTAGCCCTATCTTGTGGAATTTGAATGGCTCAAATCCAAAAAAAAATGACAAACTTAGTAACTTTCTCAATACTATGAAAAAAATGACACTTAGATCATTAAACTACCAAGAAGGAAAGACAATTTTAGGATGCAAATGATTTTTTTTTTATAAAATATAGAGCATATGGGAACCTAGAACGATATAAAGTGAGACTGGTGGCCAAAAGAAATACCTATGGATATGATTATCAAGAATCATTTGCTTCTACTGTGAAAATGAATATAATACATATCTTAATTCTTTTGCAGCTAGTCATAGATGATCTATGCAGTAGTAGAATGTTTTTTTACATGGGAATGTTGAAAAAGAAGTATATTTGGATCCCCCACCTAAATTTAATAGTTCTTATTGCTATAAATGTAGCAATACGATCCTATAGAACATATCCTATTCAAGTAAGGTCATATTTAATAGTTCTTTCATAAAGAATAAAATTTACGAATTAAAAAAGGCTTTGTATAACCTTAAAAATCTTTTGGAGCATTGTTTAGCAGATTCACATAAGTCATGAATGAAGCTGGAAAGAGACAAAGCTAAGAATATCATAACCTCTTCATAAAATACTCCATTTATGATTAAATTTCAATTTTTATCGTATATGTTGACGATATAATCATCAAAGATGATGATAATAGATAAAAGGAGCATCAGAAAAAGAAAAAAAAAACTTAATGAAAATTTGAGATCAACAAGTCAGGCTAATTCAAATACTTTTTGGGTCAACAAAAATATATCAAAGATCTATTGAAATAAATAAAAATGACTAATTTCAAACCTTGTGAAACCATAATTGAACCAGGTCAAAATTTGGACGCACATGAAGGAAAAGTAGACTTGAAATAACATCAATGATTAGTTTAAAAAAATAACTAACACCCATCTCGATATCGCATTTTCGGTGAATTTCATTAGTCAATTCATGCACAAACACAAAGAATTTCACTTTCAAGCTGCTTCTAGAATTCTCAGAGAACTTATATTAAATTTTGGTAAAACATTCTCTATAAAAAATATAATAGTTTACAAATGAAGTAATGCAGACTATGCAGGATCACCAATGAAAAGAAGATTTGCAACTGGATACTGTGCATTTTTTGAGAGAAAATCTCATAACATGGAGGAGCAAGAAATTTTTTTTTAAGATCTAAATTCAGAATCATTATCCAAGAAATTTGCGAACTTCTATGGATCAAAATTATTTTAAAAGATTTAAAAATTAGATTAAAAAAACCAAGGAAGATACATTGTGAAAATAAATTTGCCCTTACATTGCTCACATTTCAGCAAAATATAATCATGCCAAGTATGTGGAAGCGGACATATCATAAAAGAAAATTAAAAATGAGTTGATTTGCATTCATATATGCCAATAGGAAATCAACTTGTAGACATTCTTATCAAAGAACTCTACAACAACACATTTAAAAATATTATAAACAAACTTGAAATGGTAGATATATACAATTCAATTTAAGGGGGAGCGTTAAATGATATTAGGACAAACAAGTCAATCAATCTTGATAACGATCCTTGAGCACACGGATTATGAGTTCTACTTATTAAACTGATCATCTTATGGCCCTTATATTTCAATCCATATGCCTTCTCTTTCTCCTCTAACCGTTGGGGACTTTTTTCCTTTTTTTTAATAATATCTTTGATTTATTTTCAATATAAAATTTTTGGAGAAGTCTACATATTTCCACACTTTATACAAAATTAAGAAATAAAATTCAAAGTATTTTTTTCTGCTTTTCTACAAAGTGATCCCAACAGAAATAGAAAACTTAGCCTTACATTAACAATCAGAAAGGAGCTAAAAATCCTTTTAGAAAGAAATGATCATATGTAAATAGAAAGAAAAGAGAACCTCACGGAGTACGAAGACATGGTTTAGAACACATATAGGCTCCATGTCATTTAGAACAGAACATAAACTTGTTAGCCTCTGCATGGCAGCTTCCAGCCTGTTAAAAGGATGAATATAAAAATATTTACTGCTATGGTGGTTTTCACAGGTTCTCAAGACTTGCATTCAAAATACAGTGTAGCACAACAATGAAAAGTTTGTCACTTACATTTTGACTGAATTACTGCTTTCGGGATGGCTTTCATGCCCTGGTACAGGAAAACCATAAAAACCTTTTGGTGATTTAGCAGAATTGGTAGAGATTTTTATTGAATTCATTCTAAGGGCTGCTTGCTCTGGAATAAGCTGAAACATTCAGTACGATGAGACAGTATCATGAATAGAATCCTATCTAAAATAATATCAGTCGAGAACAGAACTAGATACCTGCATTTCTAAAGCTCCAAATCCACCTTCAGAGTCGAGTATATTTATTAGACCTTCCAATCCACCCATAATCGATTCAATAAGTGACTCCACGTACAAAATAGCATCTCTACCTATTTTGTTCAGCTGCATTTACCATACAAGTAATGTTACCTAATAACTTATTTTCAATTGAATAGTTGCTTTGAGAAAAAGAAACATTCCCATCTTCTAGCTTTTTGATCAAGGGGATTGATGTGACACGTCCATGCGAAGATGACTTTCTTAATGAGTTTGCACGCTTAATTTTTAGAGCACAATAATTATATCTTTGCATTGATTTTGAACGACAAAATAAAACACGAGCGGCAAAACAAGCTTAGGTTAAATCACATACAAAGGAGTTAAGATTGTAAAACAATCAATTTAATCTAACGATGCATACATGATTGGTTTTCAACGATGATCCCTAAACTAGCAATGAGTTTAGTTACCATAAGAATCCACTCACTCAATTATCTAATTCACTAGGTCATAGCGGATGAGAATTAACATTATCTATGTGAATCAACTAAACCATAATTGAGAGCGACTAGGAAGATAGGAGATTTGGGGAAGAGTTCACCGTCGTCAAATTCTTAGATTTGATTTGAGGGGCAAGGGAGAAGATCTGGAGTCCGGTGGCTGAACTTGAAGAAGTCCTGCATGTGGACAGCCGTGTGTGATCTTCTGGGCAACCAATGAGAGCCTTCCGGATGGCGAATCAGCACTAGAAAATTGCTGGAATCTTGGAAAAGCAGTTGTGACTTTTCAGGCCAGCAAACAGGGGTTCCTGGAGAGCAGGACAGCAGCTCGTCTCGTCGGAAATATTCAGGACAGCAGCCATGAACTTTCTGGACAGCAAGCAGGAGTATCCGGACAGCAGGACAGCCCTTGATATTTGCAGAAATTCCCAGGACAGCAGTTTTAGGGTGCTGGAAGTCTTATGGGCAGCAAACTGTAATCTCCAAAAGTGCAAGACAGCAAGTTGTAATCTTCCTAAAGTGCAAGTCAGCGAAGAAACATAAGCCTTTGGAGGGGTAGGGAGAGGGGTAGATTAAATCTGAACTTAATTACAAATTTAATGGGGAATTAGGCTTTATTCCTTTGAAATCTGAATTTGAATAATTGGGAAAATTGGGAGGGAAAGTGGGGAGGGGATTGTATTAATTAGATCCTTAATTCATGGGATGTAATTAATTAAAAGAGGGGGGGGGGGGGGGGGCGGTCAAGGAGAGAGGAAGGGAGAGGGGTTGGGTATTAAGGAGGTGGGCCCAAGTAATTAAGGGAATTGAATATTTAAATATGAAATTAATTTCAGATTTAAACTATTTGGAGGTTTCTCTTAATTTATGAGATGATAATTTAAGAATAGTTTGAAATTCAAATTTGAATTTGAACTTAATTCTATTCCTAAATTAGGGGAGCCAAATTAGGAAAGCATTTATGGGAAATTTGAAATCAAAATGTGGTAGGGAAATATGTGGCCGGCGGCTATGGGGTGGAGGGGGTGGCCGGCGTGTGAGGGAAATTATGAGCTTCCAAAACAAGCTATGTGATTTAGGAAAGGAATTATGATATCCACTCTAATTTGAAATTCAAATTAGATCTAGGTTTAATCACTTTCCTAATTTAGAATTTCAAAAAAAGGAAAGTATTTGAAATTTAAAATTTGAATTTCAAATAATTATAATTCTTTTCCTCTTGGCTTGGCTTAACTTAGGAAACAACTATGATGAGGGAAATCATCATAATGGGGGTTGTAGAGTGGGCCGGCGGCATGGGGGAAGGGGGGATTTGGCTCGGGTGGAGGGGAATAAGCTTTGGGCCGGCGGTGGTGATGAGGTTGGGAGGTGGGGTTGACACAAGGAGGGGAGATGATGGTGGCCGTCGGGTAGGGGAAAAGAAAAGAGGAAGCTCGGGTGGAGAAAAATGGGAGAGAAGAAGAAAAGAGATGGGAAAACCATGAGCTCACTCGCAGGGGCTGTTGGGTACTTCGTTTGAGCCTCTCCTAGACATCACCACTATCTCTAGAACTCACAAAGAGATCCAAAAGCAAAATCTGAAATTTGTTTCATATCAATCCTCCTTCAATACAAGAAAGCTAGCCTATAAATAGGCCTCATGAAAAGAAAAATAGCAAAGACTAAAATGCCCTTCGGGCTACAACACCACTTGATCACTCCTAATGGTAAAATGAGAAAAACATTAATAACTAGTACATAAGACATCAAAAATAAAATAAACTTTAGATCGCAGTCGTTGATCTTCTGATGTCCTCATCAGGGATACTCTAATATGTTATAGAAATTGGGAGGATTGATTTGTCAAGTCCGAGGAAAAATGGAAGGAGAAGAGATCAAAGTAACATTTAATCATTTTTTTAATCAAGGATAAGGTATCAGTCCAGAGTGTAGATTATAGAATTTACAAATAACATAACTTGACAACAACATTAGAGGATTTAACAAACTGGCAACACAGTGGACTGTTTGCTGAACTAAAGGAGTTTACAGTTGTTAATAGGGATAAAGTTGTAAAATACTACATCTTTTTTGAGTTGTAATACCAGCACAAGCATACACACACAAACACCCACACACACCCAAAAAAAAAAAAAGAGAAAAATAAAGGAAAATACAATAAAATAGAATATCCTCCATAATAATAAATTCAAATGCAACCAGAAACCATTTCATGATTCATCATTTGTTATCCGGTAAATAATAAGTTATACCTCCTCTGTAATAAGTGCGGAAGCACACTCAGGAAAACTGCTGGCTATACCAAGCCACGCACAGCAGTGATGTGGACGTCCTTCAGGCCCAAACATGGTGTTCCTGAAGACCTGATGGAATGCCAAATTAGAAGAAAGAAAAATGACAGATCAAAAAAGAGAACTCATTTCTAGAGAAGACAGTGTAATACAGTGGATTTTGCCATTAGCAATGGAGAAGATTCGTACTGCGGTTAGGTGATGATGATAGAAGTATAAATTTTTTAGGCTTCCATGTTTTGATAGCTGACACATGAGCTCGTCCACACATCTGCAGTATGAAGTTCAACATTTTGAGTGAAATAAACGGATTCGTATAATTTATTCAGTTAAACCAGGCATTCTACGTTACACAAAAAGGCAAGTAAATTACTTAGGTTCACATATATATAGACTCAACCCTTGTATTCATCAAGTCCCCTCCAACATAAAGAGGTTGCACCAAAATAATATTGTCATGATTCATCTAAAAAACTTCAAATTTAAATCAAAGGGATCCGCCTCACACTCATGACTAAATGACGTAAAAATGTGTTATTTTATTCTCCAATAATTTCACAAAAGCAACACAAAAAGCATATTAAGTTAAATTTCCCTAAAACGTGTTAGTTTAATTCTCCAATAATTTCACAAAAGCAATAAAAAAAGTAGATTATGTTAAATTTCCCTACCCCTACAAGGGCAAATTATTAGGTCCGGTCACCGGACCTATTTCAAATAGGTCCGAATATCCACTAAAATTTTGACGTGTGGAATGTACACATGTATGCGGAATTTTAAGTCAAGTGCGCCAAAAGCGCAGGTAAAGCACAGTCAAAGCGCAGTCCACGTGGCAACTTTTTAGTGGATGCCGGACCTATTTTCTAGGTCAGGTGACCGGACGTAATAATTTGCCCCCTGCAAGAGATGGCAAGAAAAAATCTAAGAGAAAAAGGGGGACATGAAAATTCCATAAACTGGGGTTTTCTTGAACCATAAAATTTGAAGCCCCTTATAACTTGTTAAACTTTCTCTTTAGTATTTTATCCCTTTGCTCTCTTCTCCTTTCACTCTCTCAGACCTCGATTCCCTCTCTCTTCCAATCCTCTAATCACTTGTCAAATAACCAGTAGGACACACCGTCTATCTAACCTCCCCATCCATATGTCAAGTGGATGGCTTGATGGGATGCAATGGTGTTGACCCGTGTAATGTAAAGAAACAAAAAAAATTTACCTGCATAGTGACAGCTCGCACGTCGTGGCCATCTCGCGCACGACCTCACGTCGTTTCACCGCACGACTCGCCCTCGTCGATAAAGGAACGACGAAAGGAGGCCTTCGATCTCTCTCGGCTCATTCTCTCCTCTTACGCGATTTCCCCCTTCCCCGACTTTCCTTTCCAGTAGGATCGGAAGTTACGCCTGTTTGATCGGAAGTAGCGACGGGATTCACTCGCTGTGAAGCTAACCTTCTCCCCTTCGGCGGCTTCTTCGTGGCTGTCGGACTTTGCTCCTTCCACGACTTCCCTTCCTCTCAGATCGGAAGTTACGGCATTTTGATCGGACACAAGAACAGGATCTCGCCGACAGTGAAGGCAACTTTTTCCCTTTCACGCGGTTTCTCCGGCGCCTCCATTGCTGTTCGACTTCGCTGCTTCAACGACGTTCCCCTCCCTGTCGGATGGAAGTTACGACACTTTGATCGGGACAAGCACGGGAGACTCGCCGGCTGTGATCGTAACTTTCTCCCTTTCGTTAGCTTCTCCGGCTCCCTCTTCGCTATTCGACTTTGCTCATTCGGCGGCATTCCCATCCCGTTGGATCGGAAGTTAACGTTTTGATCGAAAGCATCAACAGGAGCTCGCTAGCTGGAAGGTAACTTTCTCCTTTTCACGCTTCTCTGGCCGGATCCCGTAAGCAGAGAGATAGAGAGAGGGAGAGATTAATTAGTTTGTTTTAATTAAAATTAATTTTTAATTAATATTAACTTTAATTATTTTAATTAATTATAATTAGTATAATTAATTAAAATTAGTTTTATTTAAATTATTATAATTAATGTTAATTAATTATAATGATTTAATTAAATTGATTTTAATTAATTATAAATTTTTAATTAATTACAATTAATTATTATTAATTAATTAAAATTAATTAATTAATTCTATTTAATTAAAGATAAATATGATTAATTATTTTAATTAATTATAAAAATAATTAATTACTTTAATTAATCATAAACATAATTAATTAAAAATAATTATAATTAATAATTAATTATAATTAATATTTTAATTAAAATAAAATAAAATAAAATATACCTTCTTCCCTTTGCCTCGATCCTCGAGCCGATGCCGCCGACAATCGCCGTCGGGCCCAAAGGTATAAAATTCTAACTTAAACCCCGTCCTCGACGTTTGCAACGGACCGGGGAACCACCTATACGCGCTCTTGTAGCACGGTAGGAGGGAGTCCGGTGCGAAGCATACGACGAGGCGGGTAAGCCCTATACACGCTCTTGTAGCGTGGTCGGGACGGTCCTTGGCCTCGACCTCGACACCGACACCGCCGACACTGCTACAAAAGGTATGATGTTCCAAAATCCCATTCTCGACGTTTGCAGCGGATCGGAGAACCACCTATACGCGCTCTCGTAGCACGGTAGGAGGGAGCCCGGTGCGACGCATACGACGAGGTGGGAGAGCCCTATACACGCTCTTGTAGCGTGGTAGGGAGTCACTGTTGTTTTGGTACGTCACTGTTGTTCTGGTACGGGTACTGCTGAAGGTCCCATACACGCTCTTGTAGCGTGGTGGGATGAAAATTACTACGGCCGCGGTGTCTTAGGACACCTACCATACACGCTCTAGTAGCATGGTGGGAAGGCCCAGCTCCCCTATTTTCCCCCAAACGGGGGATATGCTGGGGTGCTGCCGAAAATTTCACTGAAATATACAAAAAGACTTGAACAATATAAAGACATCGCTTGAGCAATAATACAGAGGACTCGTACTTGAACTGAAAGCATAGAACTCAAACTAAATGAGCAGAGGACTTGTACGAAGAACAGAGGACTGGTGAACCTAAATCTGAATAAAATTCTAAATGATTTTTAAAGGTCAAAATCAAATGAAATAAAATTAAATTGGAATCAGACTCAAACCAATTTGAACCTACACTTGAATTCAAGGGACTGCAGGGGACTTGAACAAGACTAGAACATCAAACAAAGACTTTGATTTGGACTGGATCCGAATCTGAATAAAGCAGTTGAACTCGCACTTGAACTCAGACTATACGACATCAAGTGGGGACTTGTAAACTTGATGAATTCAAGTCTGAATGAAACTGAATTTGGATCAAAACACATGCAAAGATCAAAGTTTGGATCACACACGGGAAACTCAAACTACAAGACCTTGAATACAACGAACTCCTACAATAGTTCCTACGAGGTCAAATGCACCACACTTTCAAGGACAACGAGCATGAGTTGAACTTTGAACTCGGGTCCGATGGAATACATAGAATTGGGACTTTGGGTGAATGAACCAATCAGAGTCTAAATGCACAGTTCTCTAAATTAACAAGTTACAAGCGGGGGATGAAATCCCGGTGCACACGAAAGATGTGTTAATTCCTACAACAATCCCTACGACTGTCTGTTGATTGAGATGACAATACTGGATACCAGCAATCAAAGATCCACCCCCCACAAGCAAGTGAAATCGTCAACCACCTGAGATTGGTGAAAGGTGGATATGATGAAAATGATAACGGCCCTCCTACGAATACTTCTAGGAGGTCGTAGCGGATGCAATGGGTCCTTGCAGACAAATACAAACTACTTGTGGATAACAACAGTGGGTACCTCGTAGACACAACGAGCCACTGTGGGCACAAGTACAATCAACCCACCTAAGATTGGTGATAGGTGGGCATGATGTAGACAAACGAGGGTCTCCTACAAACATTCCTAGGAGCTCGTATTAAACACAATTGATCCTTACAAACAAATACGAGCCACTTGTGGATAACAACAGTGGGCATATCGTGAGCACCATCGAACCACTGTGGGCACAAGTACAAGTATCTTTTGCGACGATCCCTACAAGGTCAAACAAGTACAACAACCACCCGAGATTGGTGAAAGGGTGGATATGATGCAGAAGTAATGGGTCATCTACAAACATTTTCAGGAGATCGTAGTAGATACGACAGTCCCTTGCAAATTGATACTTGTGGATAACAACAGTGTATGGAAACTACAATGAATCACTGTGGACACAGGTACGGATATCATCTACGACAGTGGTGATCAAGATCTACAAGTGCGTTGAGTACAAGGGCGACTCTATGTACGAAAAGGATACCCCCGGGCAGAAAGGGGGAAATGTTTGAACAAATTAGAACCAAACTTCCTGGTGTTCCAAAGTCTCTTTTTGGTTCTATAATAAAGAAGAGAACAGTTCGGGCGTCCACAAACACCGGAAATAGCAAGTTCACCACGCCGAAAAGCCTAAAAGGAGTTCTTTCCAAATCAGCAATCTTTGACTCCAAAATCCAGAAAATCCTCCCCGATGAATGAGAAAGGGGGAATCAATATCAAGTCCAATACACCGAAGATCTTTAAAGGAGTTCTTTCCATATCAGCGGTCATTGACCCCAAAGTCCGAGAGAGCCCTCCCCAGTGAATGAGAAAGGGGGAGTCAACATCAAACTAATGAGATGCATCGCGTCTACAATCTACAACTCAACGCCACCGGACCTGCAATATTTATGCAAGCAGACAGAAGGCGTCTACAATCTACCATAACGCCACCGGATCCGCAACACTCGTACTAGCGGACAGAAGGCGTGTATAAGCTCTGAAATCAAATGTTGTGCATTCAAATGACAGATACCTGCACAACTACAATTATTTCAAATACCCCTGCACGTACACTATAAAATGTATGCACATAGGCACACAAAAGGGTAAAAGCAATCATACAACCCGCATGGGCCCCGGCGAGCGTGTTATTGGTACACACGTGACGTCTAGGGATGCTGCGCAGGTCAATAAGTGAATTCAGGTTCGAACCTGATTCTTCTATACGGATTAACAGAAGTCGACAGGGTTCGAACCTCCAAACAAATATACGGTTGTGGCGACCGATGTATTTGTTTCAATACATTCATATTAGGCCTTCAAGGCCTACAATTAAAGGAATTCACTAAACAAAAGGCACGAAGCCTACGAAACCTGATCCTCCTAAACAAGCAAGTAGGAGTAGACAGGATTCAAATCGTCGGATAAATATGTGGTCATGAAGTCGACCGAATATTTATCTTATACATTCATATTAGGCCTTCAAGGCCTTTAATAAAAGAAATTCATTCAACAAAAGGCACAAAGCCTACAAGAAACCCGATCCTCGATCAATAGATTGGTCGAGTCGACAAGGTTCAATCAACAAACAGAAATGACCCCCACACCCCGATGATGGCCGTGTTGAACGAAGATCTCAACCGGAGGGGTTCACAAATACTTTTCAAATGCCACTCAAATACTCCAAAGTCTAAAATCCCAAATTTCAGAGATATTTAAATTGAAATCTATCCATCAACGCTTAAAGCAAAATTCATCCGCCCTCCGCAACAGTTTGCCGAGGCGGGCAAATTCAAAAACTACTTCAGCTCACAAAGAGCGAAATGCCTAGTCGAAAATATCACTAGGATCTATTCTCAAACAATCTCATGCCAGTAAGGACGTGGTACGTGTCCTCTAACCGGCGGTTCGCCGCCAAATGGCACCGCAGGATAAACGGTTACGACGACCCGGGGTCCTCTGGACCGAGTGGTTTTGCCGCCAAATGGCACCATGAAATACCGGTTATGGCCAGCGCCGATACGCTCCTTATTGGCATCAAATCCTTGAGATATGAGTCAATAAGATATGATCGATAGGGCAAATGGCAAGGGTCAATCGTTATTACCCCCACAAATGACAAATCTTTTTTTAGTTGCTTATAAAAACCCCTCTTTTAAAATGTTATATTGCTTTCTCCAGAAAAAAGAAGGAAAATCAACATTAAAAAAAGAATAAATTTACGAGTGAAATCCCAAACCCCAAGAACTAAACCATTAAATTGTAGAACAAGCAAAATAAATTCGAAAATATAAAAAAAATATGCATTGCTGACCAAAGCAAAGTTATTCCATATTTTTCTGATTTTTTCTCTCCCCAAAGCTTCATTGCAGGCTGCCTACACTTTTTTCACTGGTGGATGTCACTTTCCTTATTCTATATCCTTAATGTGTTATGAGCATTTTAATGCCAGCTCATCTGTTGATGTATTCATAATCTTCTAATTTTCATTGCCATGCGTTCTCATTTTTTAGCTGACCTCATTTGTGTTGCTCATAACTTAGGCTTTTAATCCGTGATAGATGTGATATATCAAATTATAGGAGGAAGATCTGGCTTAGAAATATGGCAAGCTAATATCTAGTGTAATCAACTTTGCCACATACATAATTATTGTGACAAAGAGATCTTCTACAAAATATGGCGAGCTAAGGAGCATTTATTGTTCACATTCAAGAGTAGCAGTGCAACCTTGTGTATTAAGATTCCATGCCAGTGCTATGCACTTCGGCAAAAATACATAACCAATTCTCTACAAAGTTGAGGTTTTTTCTTGATTGTATCCTCAAGAGTAATAAAAAAATGAAAGTGAACAAAAAAGCTTATGATCAAGCTAAACACTAATAGAGACAACTTAAAAGTTAAATTAAGTATCGCCGGTTCAAAATTTTGGCAGCACCTGGACCAATTGTAGGCAGCATTCCCTTCTGACAGCAAACCCTCCTTTCCAGTTGACACAGTGGCCTTTTCCAAGTGTCTTATGTTTATTGATGAACGTGAAGATGTAACAATCATTAAGATTGATAACCAGTGCTTCCGCAATTCCTGCAATAGTTGGAATATACATGCAAGAGAAACAAATTAATTAGAAACATATGTGCCAATGAAAAAACAGGTATCTGTTGAAAATCAAGGGTAATAAAAATGTCAATGCAAAGCAGTGCACATCAAAGTCACCAGAAAATTAATGGAAACAGAGAATTTTATGCTGTTTTATAAGTGGAAAGTGTGGATATAACACTAGCGTACACATTCTGAAGTTACAAGAAGATACATAAAGGAATACATTTAGGGTCATCAAAGTAAGCTGACCCCAAACTGGGACAAATCCAATGATAATAGTGATGCTGGAATGTGCCGCCATTCATAGCAAATTTTAACTGACAGATCAATTAATTAAGCTTTATCATTATCATCAGCATTATCCAAAGCATTGAGATAAGCTTTAAGGATCCCCCTCCATCTATTTCTGTTGACTTTTTGACGCCGCATGAGCATAAAAATGATGGATCTATTGAAGAACTGAGAGAGAAAACGGAGTAGAGAAAGAGGAGGAGAAAGAGGAGGAGAAAGAAAGAGAGAGAATTAGAAAGTGCATGAATATTCCTTAAACTACTAATTTTGAATCCTCAAAGCATTTAAAAGTGAGAAGTCCTCAATGCATAACGAGTGGAATCCTCAACATTCAGGGAGGGCAGATATCCTCATGGAAGCCATGACACTTCAGTCAATAATCATGTATAAAATCCACTAAACACAAAGAAGCATTTAAACAAAAGGGTTGAGGGATTCCAAGAAACAAAACGTCCCCCGAGCAAATAAATGGAACACTCAAACCAATTACCATAAATATCATGAGTAAATGAGCCAATGAAATAAATAAGAGACCAAAAACACCTAACTCCAGGAGAGCAAATAAGATTTCATATACCTGATCAGATCAGTAGAAAGTTACATGTGGTCTAAATGGACTGCATGAGTTACCGAATTAGGTGATAACTCTATTTTGTACTGGACTTCTGTACTTCTTCTAGCCATGTTACCTAAGACATCTAGTGCCACATGAGCAGTTAAACCTATTTTGCAGAAGTTATTTCCCTAATAATCACTCATGAAAAGCCACCTCATACCCTTGAGCATCCTGAATATGTAAGAGATAACTTGGGGGTAATATTTATTAAGCTAGATTAAGTTCTATGAACTAGATTTTTCCTGATTTAATGTTAGGGTCTATTTAGATATGGGGTTGAGATTTCTTATAAGTGCAAGCCTCTATAATTGATTACAACTCTTGCTCGTAGAAGAACATTATCAATTAAGAAGATTTCTAAGGCTTAAATTTAGAATTTGGTTCAATATTTATGGTTTAAGTTAATTGATAGGGAATAAATAGATTCAATTAAGATCTCATGGTTATATCAACAAGGGTATACTATTTGATCTAGTTTGCTAACATAAAATGGCTTCGAGTCATGATGTCAAAAGAGCTTGACCAGCAAGCATGCGTTGCTTCCTCTAAGATATCTAATAGGAAATGGATATAATTTCCTTGAAATCAGCGAACGACAATAAGAATTTGAGAAGAAGAACACATCAAAACTATTCTTATTGCAAGATATATGAAAGAAAACAACATTATATAGTTGGATCTTCAGAATAGATGGTTGCTTTTACCTTTATCGGGACCTTTCAGTGATGTGTCTTTGGACATAAGGATCAAATATCACATCCTGATGTTCACCGTATAGATCTCAATATGATCATCATTTTTGCTGCTACTACAGCATTTAAACAACTAGCCAAAGATGGAAAGAGAAACCATTCCCCAGCGGAGTCGCCAGAAATCTGTGTGCTCCGAAAATTCGGCCCCGACCTCCCCGCCGCGCTTTTCTTTTTATTCGACGAGGGAGTTTTAACTGAATAAGTTCCGAGGTAAATTTTGGAAGGCAGATGGGTTTGTAGATAAGACACTACCCAGAGATTTCGCCCTCATTTTGCGAGGACTTTATGATCTGAGTTCTGGTTTCCTATAGGCGCAAGCCCCTATAGTTAATTACCCCTCCCGACCGCGAGAGAGAACTTTCGATTAAGGCTAGTCGTCAATCAGATACATAGATATACGTGGTATCTGGCATATAGTAGCAGCAAAAGTTTGGATTTGGAAATTGAGGAGTTGAGTTTGAATTTGGGTATTTGGAAAGGTTTGGAACATTTAATATTTAAAATAGAAATTTCACCATCGTGCACTTAAAGCGGATGGTGGGGGAATGGATGATAGACCCGATCACGATCCCATGGTTCCGTCGTCCCGGGCCATCGTGGTCCCTGGTCTACTTAGTCAGAGGAGGTAGTCGACCCAACCTGACAGAAGGATCCTTGTCGGCAGCCATGGGTTGTTTCGTCCAAGGGGACCTTGTAGACCTGGGGTGAATGTTTGTCTAAGTGGACAAATTTGAATCCACCTTAGCTTACAGAGGACATTGTGCCCTATCGATCATATCCTATTGATTCATATCTCAAGGATTTAATGCCAATAAGGAGCGTATCGGCGCTGGCCATAACCGGTATTTCGTGGTGCCATTTGGCGACAAAACCACTCGATTCAGAGGGCCCCGGGTCATAACCGTTTAGCCTGCGGTGCCATTTGGCGGCAAACCGCCGGTTAGAGGACACGTACCACGTCCTTAATGGCAGGAGACTTTTTTAGAAATGATCCTAGTAATATTTTCGACTAGGCATTTGGCTCTTTGTGAGCTGAAGTAAATTTGAATTTGTCCACCCCGGCAAATTGTTGCGGAGGGTGGATGAAATTTGCTTTAAGTGTTTGATGATTGGATTTTTATTTTAAATATTTTTGAAAATTTAAGATTTCTGATTTGGACTTTACGGAGTTTTTGGGAGACATTTGAAAATATTTGTGAACCCCTCCGGTTGAGATAAACATTCAACACGGCCATCATCGGGGTGTTAGGGGGTCATTTCTTTTTATGGATTGAACCTTGTCAACTCTATCGGACTGTCGACAGAGGATCGGGTTTTGTAAGCTTTATGCCCTTGATAGTGAATTCTCATTGTTATAGGCTTTGAAGGCCTAATATGAATGTGTTAAGACAAATATAACGGTCGCCGCAACCGTATATTTGTTTGTTGATTCGAACCTTATCGACTTCTATTGAACCGCATAGAAGGATTGGTTTCGAACCTGAATTCACTTGTCAACCCGCGCAGCATCCCTAGACGTCACGTGTGTACTCTGTTTAAAATTGCGCAATAAGAGGCGCGCCTCTGCGCAATTCTATCCAAAAGCGCCTCGAGGCGCACGCAATTTGGAAACTGATTGAGGCGTACGCCTCACCCTGTGTGAGGCGCGCCTCAATTGCGCAATTGCGCAATTATGGGTGAGGCGTACGCCTCATCCAAATGGTCTTACCTACATAAAATCAACCATTAAAAAAGCGGACGAGGCGTCCGCATTGAGTCGTGTATTCGCGTATAGGATTAGGGCTTCCTGTGAGAATTGAAAGACGAACTAGAGAAGAAGCCGTGAGGGAAATATATGAAGCTGTGAGGGAAGGAGACGAAGCCGTGAGTGTAGGAGACGAAGTCGGAAGGAGACGACGCAGGGAAAGAAACGAAGCCGAAGTTGTGAGTGCAGGAAACGTTCAGGCATCGGTTAGGTCGGAAGAGCAGGTACGCGGTGTTGTGGCCTTGGCTTTGACGTGCAGTAACGAAAGCTTGAATAACTCCTGATTCGGCTTTCTTTCATTCGTCCGCTCATTACAAGCTCGGTATCGCTCAATACATGCTCGGTACCGCTCAGTACATGCTCGGTACCGAACCAGTACCGCTCGGTACTGAGCGGTACAAGCTCGGTACTGAGCGGTACTAGCTCGGTACTGAGCGGTACAAGCTCGGTACTGAGCGGTACAAGCTCGGTACTGAGCGGTACAAGCTCGGTACTGAGCGGTACATGCTCGGTACTGAGCGGTACATGCTCGGTACTGAGCGATACATGCTCGGCAGGTCAAACCCCGCCAGGGGGCAGCGCCCCCTTGGACCCCCGGCAGACTGGTATATTTTTGTATTCATGTTTTTTTATTATTGGTAGTACAAATAATTGTTAAAAAATATGTCATATTGTTAGTACAAGGAATTAGGGATCATGGTTAGAGGCAAGGAAAAGGCGTCTGCGTCATTGCGGAGGGACCCTTCTTGGAAATATAGTGTACAAGTTGACATAGGTGGTGGAGAGAAGAGCTATGTTTATTTGAAATGCAATTTTTGCGAAAAAGTGGTGAAGGGAGGTGTTACCCGCATGAAGGAACACTTATCATGCTCGCATAAAAATGTAGCACCATGTGCAAATGTGCCGGAAAAGGTGAAGGAGGAAATTATTGCTTATATGAAGAAAAGTACCACGGCAAAATACTTGCAACAGAAGCAATTTGATGATAGGGTCGAACATGGCGCTTATTTTGGGAGCGAGAGTGGAAAGGGCTCTTCCTCCACTATACATAACAGAGGTGCACGGGGTCCTATGGATCAGTATATGACTAATCCAAAAGAGGATAGAGGACAAGCACAAATGATGCCTGCGGCCGGTACTAGAGAAGGTCGACGCCAAGTTTGCATGGATATTGGGAGGTTTTTTTTTGAAAATGCCATACCTTTTAATGTTGCTACGTCGCCTGCCTACTTCAATATGCTGCGGTCTGTAGGGTTGTATGGGAGAGGGTTGAAGGCACCTTCTATGTATGAGTTGAATGGTGGATCCAATTTGGTGATTCCACCCCTGAGTTACAGAGTTTTGCTGTAAGAGTGTTGGGCCTTACTTGTTCTTCTTCTGGGTGTGAGCGAAACTGGAGTACATATAGTCAAGTGCAAACAAAGAGAAGAAATCGGCTATCTACACTCAGAATGAACTCCCTCGTATATATAATGCACAACAAGAGGTTAAAAGATAGGAGGTTGAGGAATAAGGGGTTGAAGGATGATAAGGACCCGTTGGTGTGTGATGATGTGTCATCTGATAATGAGTGGTTCATAGATGATGAGACAGATTTGCCATTATCAGACTTACAGCTAGAAGATCTAAATGTTGATGTCTTGAGAAGCGAAGCAGATCAAATGGGCACATCTACTAGTACCACACCACACACATCCACTAGCTCTGCAGCACAACAATCAAGTAAAGGTATTCCACAACTTCTTATATGCTATCGCAGTATATTTATATCAAATGAGCAATTAACATGCTAATGATCTTTTCTCTTATTGAACAGGGAAGAGAAAAGTGAGTCATATTGAAGATGATGATGATATGACATTCATAGATACAATTGGAGAAGAAGATTCCCTTGAAGACCCATTTAGTGATGGGATATGATTGCATTTTATATGTTTTTTGTACTTTGGGAGTTTTATTAAACTAATATTTTGTGATTTTGTACATTGGGACATGATTTTATTGCATCTACTTTCTTACTTTCCACTATTTTCATATATCATTTAGATGTTTTTATTGTAAGATACAATATTGCCATTATTTTCCTGCTTAAATCTTTAATTTTTCATTTACGCAATTCTGTGTCCGTGAGGCTTACGCCTCGCCTCACGGACGAAAACCGCCTCGAGGCTTATTTACGCAATTTTAAACCTTGCGTGTGTACCAATAATACGCTTTTATCCCTGTGTGTTGAATAATTGCTTTTACCCCTTTTAGTGTACCTATGTGTATACAAATTATAGTGCACGTGCAGGGGTATTTTGAAAGTATTTGTAGACGCCTTCTGTCTGCTTGTACGAATGTTGCAGATCCGGTGGCGGTGCATTGTTGTTTTGATATTGACTCCCCCCTTTTCTCATTCACCGGGGGGAATCTTTCTGAACTTTGGAGTCGATGACTACTGGTTTGGAAAGAACTCTTTTCAAGATCTTTGGTGTAGAGGACTTATCATTTCTGGTATTTGTAGATATCGGAGCTGTTTTCTTCCTGAGTATAGGATCAAGAAGAGGATTTGGAACACCAAGAAGTTTAGTTCTGACTTATTCAAAACACTTCTTTTCTTCTGCCAGGAGGTGTTCTTTTTCGTATATCGAGTCGCCTTTGTACCTGATGTACTTGTAGATTTTGATCATCACTGTCGTAGGTGATACCCATACTTGTGCCCACAGTGGTTCGTTGTGCCTACGAGGTACCCACTATTGTTATCCACAAGTGACTTGTATTCGCTGGCGGAGGACCGCTGTATCTGCTACGACCTCCTAGAAGTATTCGTAGGAGAATCATTGTTCTTGCATCCTACCCCCCTTTCACCAATCTCAGGTGGGATTTTGTTATAGATCAAATCTCCTTTGTTTGTAGAAGACAGATACATTTATTTTCCACTACTTTATGATAGGATATATAGACATCCTAACACTTGGTAGACTCTTTGCATTCTCCTTGTAAATTACATATTGTGTGCTTAGTGGGTCCTCATATTGACCTCCGATGTCGTCTTCTTCAATCAACAGGCGTTCGTAGGGATTGTTGTAGGAGATTCCAATAGTATACGTAGGAGGGGCACCCGTGCATTCTGCAGCCATTCGCTATTCTCGCAGGTACGATGCTCCCGATCTCGTAGGGACTGTTGTAAAAGTCTACTACAATCTTTATTTATACACCATGAGGTCGTAGTATGCCTGCTTGTACTTTGATTGTTGTATGTCTTGTAGGAGAGCGGGGCACTCATTTTCAATCAAATGATATTGATTGTGTCGTCCGCCTTTATTTGTAAGCATTTCATGCTGCATATTGACTGCTATGATTTGCAGAAGTCCCTTGCATTTTTTTGACATTGAACTGTCGCTTCTTGTGGTTACGTCACTTGATAGTTCTTGCATCTTGATCATCAAGCAAGTTGTACTTGGAACTTTGGTTTGAGTTGGAACCTTTGTATGATTGTTCGGATCGAGCATGAGTTCAAGTCCAAATGCATGTCCCCTGTTGTCCTTTGAGTTCGTGTTCGAGCTCAAAATGAGTACAACCAAGTTCAATTGAAGTTCAAGTTCATTTGAGTTCGTCGTGGTTCAATTCTTTGAGTTCAAAATCTTCTGTTCAAATCTGAGTCTGAGTTCACATTTAAGTCCTCGTAGTCTTGTTGAGTTCAAGTCCGAGTTCAATCAAGTTCAGTGTCATTTGAGTTCAAATTTGAGTCCCAATGCTTTGTTCTTTGTAGTCAATTTTGTATGTCCAAGTTCTTGTAGTCTTGTTTGGTTCAAGTCCGGATGCACAAGCTCAAGTTCAATCTCATTTGCACATTTCTTTTTTATTTGGATTCAAGTTTATTTAAGTAGATTGAATCAAGTCCACAAGTCCCATTTTGCTCCAAGTCCTTGTCTGTATTTCAGACAAAATTTCAGCAACCTCCCGGCGTCTCCCCCGTTTAGGGGAAAAACCAAGAGGCCGCCTACCCGCCACGTCAATAAAGACGTGCACGGTTGGTGTTTGTGAGACACCGCGGCGGTTGTATTTGTGTTTTCTCCCACCACGCGCAATAAAGGCGTGCATGGGGTTTTATAAAAAGCATTTTTGATAATCGATTTCGATTTCCCCCCGCCCGGGGGTACTTAATAAGCGACCCCGCTTCGCCGTACATGCCGCATCAGGGTCCCATCCCACCACGCGCAATAAAGGCGTGCATGTGGCGGTTCTCCGGTTTGCCACAGACATTGAAGCAAGGTTTTGAGTTTAGAAGAGTACGTACCTTCGCGAGGTTGTCGTGGTTGACACATGGATCGAGGGGTCACTCGCCTACCTCGTCGTAGGTGTCGCACCGGGTTCCCTCCTACCACGGCCAATAAAGGCGTGCTTAGGTGGTTTGCCGGTCCGACACGAACGTCGAGGAAAGAGAGTGGAGGGAGCACTTTATTTTTTTTTTATTTTATTAATATTAATTATAATAACAATTAAACAATTATAATTAATAATTAACAACTAATTATTAATCAACTATAATTAGTAAATTAACCATAATTAATTAATAATTAATTATAATTAATTATAGGTAATTGAAATAATTATAATTAATAATTAACTACTAAATAATAATTAATTATAATTAATTAGTTAATTATAATCATAATTAAATAATAACTAAAATAATTAATAATAATTAAAAATAAATACCCCCCCCCCCCATTCTCTGGTTCGGCTAATATACGAGATTTGGCCGAAGAAGAGCAAGGGAGAAAGTTACCTTCACACACAGCGAGCTCCCGTTGTTTCTCCGATCAAAATGTCGTGACTTCCAGTCCGACCGGAAGGGAAAGCCGCCGAATGATGGGGGGTCGAGCAGAGCAGCGGGATGGAGGAGTTCGGCAAGAGTTGGAGGTGGAAGAGGTGAGTCTCTCTCTCTTTCTCTCTCTCTCTCTCTCGGCTTGTGTAAATGATCGGCACAAGCAAAGGGGTCGAAGGAGGGACGAGCTCCCGTATGGCTTCCGATCAAAATGTCAGACTTCCGATTCGATAGGAACGGAAGCCGTCGAAGGAGCGAGTGAAGTCGGACAGCCAAGGAGCGGTTGAAGAGGATCGACGGGAGGAACTCGGCTGCGAGTGAGGTAAGGACTTGGTATCTTTCCCTTTTTTCCTCTCTCTCTCGGGATTTGGCCTAAGAAGTCGTGAAAAGGAGAAGGAGAGAGCAGGGAAGCAGTCGGAGAGGAGCTTGGTCGCTGGAGTGGAAGAGCAACGGGTATTTAACGACGAGAATGGGAGTGGGATCGAGGGATCGACGCAGGATTTGCAGGATCAGACGCGAACGGCGCCGCGTCTACAGTGTTTTCAGCGGGATTCGCGGCATGATTCGAGGATCCGACGTGTATGAGGTTTGTACGTGGGATTTTCACTTCGATTTCTCCTCTCATTTGCTCCTTTGGGTATTATATGAAGGTCAACAAATTCATATATTTATCTGATGAATATTATATGCATAGTCTTCTGAGCCACATATAGAAATAAAAACCCTCACATTAAAGACTAGATGATAAAGAATTTACATTATGAGGCAGTATATTCATATGCTCAAGATCATATATCGTAGTTTGAGTCTTTCAGCTGTAAGTCATCTTTCTAAAATTAAGTAACCTAACATATCTTACATACGCATTAAGACCAGGATTTCAAAGTTTTAAAAGTGCTTACTCGAGTTTAACTGGTCGTCCCTTTCCAAGCAGACTTATAAGACTCGATTGGGCTGACTTAACCTCAAGTGAGGTTTCAAGTTCATAAGTCCCACACATCTGTTAAATTTAGGTTTGAACTATTACCTATTATTAGTTTTTTTACTTAAATTTAGAGTCCAAGGGTGATGTTCTCAATTAAATCATAAAGCCTCACTTTCCTACCTATTTCCTCGATCCTATGTTATTTGAATATAAGCTCAAGCTTTCCAAATGAATTAGTCAACTTTAACATAAATTTGAAGTCAAAATGTAAAACGTAATATAAGATAATTTTGAATATCTCATAGTTACTAAAAATAAGATAATTCCTTATTTTTTCTTTGACTTTTATTCGAAATTTGATTTTATGTTGATCTAATCATCCTTAAAATTTCAAAGACAAATCTTTAAAATGATATATTTTTTTCAAAATCATATAAAATATTAGCTATTATTTTAATAAATAAAAATAAGTAATTATTTAAGCAAAAGTTTTATCAAGGGTCAAATATTTTTAGATTGTAATTCATTTTAAAGGCTTGCCTTTATGGAGAATATGTACTCCAGAATAAAATAAATATATTGTGTAGGGCAAAATCTCAAAGCACATAAAATAAAATAAAAGCTTTGTTATTGAGTTCATAACAGAATAATATTTTTATCTCTTAGGATAATGTATTATTTTCTATATCATACTTAATCACAATATTTTAAGCCTGTGGAGGATAGGAAAATTCTCCATCACTCTTTTTAAGTAATTCCATTTATATGCACTTTAAATCTCCCCCATTTTTTTATAAATGAAGAGATAATTTCACAAATTTCAGCATATGAAAATTTAAAGCTATCACTCTTTCGTTTGCATTCTACGAAAAACACAAACATCGCTTAAGTGCTTAATAAAATCTTTCATTAAATGGCACAGTAGGGAAAAATGTCTAGCCATATTACGAAGCCATCTAGTCAAGTGCTCGCAATCACATAAATATAATAAAATAACAGGCATGTTGCGTGATTAGAAACTTGCAACAAACATCTAAGGTCTATTTTCATTGTCACATCGGTAATTTGCAATGAAACATCCAAGGCTATTTTCAGTTTCGCATACTTCAACTGCAAAAAGCAATCTTACAAGAACACTCATGAATTTGTCATAAGCTTTATACTTGCAAAATGTGTTTAGCTATATGCAAGTCAGTTCATAACGTCTTTGAATGATAATACATATCTATCATTAAAATTCATGTCAAAGTTAAAGAAGATACATTCAATAAGTAAGAAGTTTGACATTGTTCTACATGAGGGAACTGATACCAACAATGATATAGATTAAGTTTGTGCAACAATATTGTTATAGTCAAGCAATAATCATATATAAAGATGCAATCAGCAATTTAAGCATCAACTACAAAATATGTAATAATGCCAGTATAAATGGAATAAGGCTAGTTAACCAGTTAGTTAAAAAACACTTACGGAGAGGTCGCATGTAACAGCAGAGATGTTTTCTCCTTGAGGCTTTGGTATGTTCTCAAGACAATGAACAACTTGCTGAAACAAACCCTTCAAAGTGGAATCAAGGTCCAAGGCAACCATCCCAGGGGTACCAAGCAAAAATCTAATTCTTCCAGCAGATGATGATAAGTATGATAATGCATAACCCTTTATTGCTGAAAAGAAAGATAGACTAATAAGGTTTAAAGACCAGTATGAACACCATAAGAATTGCAATATTCAATCAACAACACAGAAAAATATTTCCTAGAATAGTTAATAAAAAAGCAACTATTCCAGAAACAATTTCAGCCATGAATTTGCTGAGCTTAGGTAGCTACTGCATCCCATAGAATTCAGAAGGTAACACCGTAGCTAAGTGAAGCTAACATCTATAATTGATCTGATGATTTCTATTGAAATGCACATACTTGCAATTACATACATTTAACACACGTTTAAGATTAGGAAGATCAAAGATGATCTGAATGATCATTCACCTGCAACATATTTACGAACTAAAGAGCAGAGTTTGTCCATTCCATCCAACAAGAATCCTACAGTTGGATCTGCTGCGTCCTGTAATAAGCAGGAAAAGCATATACAGTCCAATAAGAATGAAGCATCCAAGCAATGTAAATTAAATGAGAAGTTATACAACTTACAATGTCAATTGGCACTCGAGCAGCTTTAGATTTTGAGGATGCAACCCCAACATGTTGAAAAAACCAAATTACCTCACACTGAGCTAATGCTAGTGCAGAGAATACCATCTGTCAACATCACAAGCATTCAAAATATAACAACAAATGAGAAATGCATTTACAACTGATCTACCATGTCATGATACAGTACACATGGGAATAAAACAAAATTCAATCCAAGTTATTCCTGGCGTTACTTCCTAATAAATACCAGCACATAAAGAACATGTTTTCCAAAATCTAAAACAATCTACATCTTACAGGTGTCCCAATTTTATTTGCACAGCAAATCAATCATTCTGTTCCGTTGCCCTTATTCCATTCCCTTAGTCGATAGAATTAAAAAAACAGATTTCATTATTCTGAGAAAGCAATGCCCATCCAGCAGTGGTAATGGACCAAATAATCTACGAGATCTTATTAGCCTTTGCTTACCTATGCTCCTCATCCTTGGTCATAGGCATCTTTTTCTGTAAGAATTGTCTACGTATCTTCTTTACTCAACGGATCGTAGTATATACTTCTATCCTTTCACATCTTAACATTGCTAGTTCATGACTTTACCATTTTCCAGATATCTTAACATTGCTAATTCATGACTTTACCATTTTCTAGATATGTTTGGTCAAAAGATACTTAACAGATTATAAATTGTATTTACACTATCCTATAATGGTCAACAGTAATCACAACATTTTGGAAACACGGTCTTGGTTGTGGTTTGGCTCTCATTATGAATGTTTTTGTTTTGGTGGTTTAGATGGCTTCGGAGTTTAATCACAGTTTCTATTTTTAATATTTAAATTATAAAAAAGATAAAAATTTAAGGAAATATTTCTCATAAATTTCAATCTTCAAAGCAGATTTTAACATAAATATAATTTTCTTAACTATAATATGCTCCTAATAATATTAAAACATGCGTCAACATTACCAAAATGCCTATATGCCTGACGGCAGTATTATAATAACCTTTTTCGGGTTATTGTTTTATTTATAGATATACCTCTATTTTCATGCATTATAAATTATTAAATCTCAAAATTGAAAGGTATGATGCTACGACTAAAGGATTTACTTATTATTGTTGCTTTAAGTAACCAGTTGAGCCTTAATATAAAGCAACTACTTTAGCAAAATGGATGATGGTAATTTATGAACAAGGGGAGCGTCTGCACACAAATCGCATATATAAGTCACATTTACTTCCGGTTTTACAAAATGTGAAAGCGGAACCAAAAACACAGGAAGGCTGGACTCACAAAACTGATCCAAACTAGATAAAATGGATCAATTTCAACCTTTTTTAAAACCAGGGAAAATACACATTAGAAGGCATGCATCATTACGCTAGCTCCATGCCAATGTTTAGATTTAGATCCAATTGAGGATTGGTGCAAATCCAAGAAGGCACTGAGGTCCAATTAGGAAGTATTATACACCAAATTGAGATCAATCCAGAACCAAATTCAATCACATCACCTGACCAAGTATTAGAGATGGAGAGAAAGGTGTGATAATTGAATAACAGTGGACCAAGAGTGAAGTAGAAAAAAATAGTTTCTCAGGCATTTCATTTAGTAATTAACAAAAGGAAGGTCCATCTAGGGGTGTGCGCTGTTCAATTTCATTCCAGCCTGACCAATATTAAAACAAAATTATACCAAATAATTTAACCAAACCATTATCATTAAAAACCAAACCATTAGCATAAGAAACCGAACCAAACTAATTGGTTTGATTTGAATCGTTTTACTCATGGTTTTTTGTTTACATGCATAAGCCTTGAATCATATTTTTCAGCGATCTCATCTAATTTAGTTTAATAGATTTATTCTAAATTGATGGATAATTAAATCATCTATATGGTTTCATAATATTATTAATAAGTTGGGTTTGACAAGTTTGTTTTAATTTTTAGGTTCAATTTAACTGCAAAATATTCAGCATTAGCATTAGTGAGCTCTAAAACTTTTAAGCTACCTCTTTGAATTCAAATTGGTTTTGATTTAAAATTTTAAAAGATGGATTAGATATTCAGATAAGATGCTACCAAAAGATTTAGCCCTCAAATAAGAATTTTATGATCTCGTTCAATTTTTCTCATAGGCATGAGCCACTAGTACTGGAATGGGCTAGCTTGGTCAAAATATATCCCCTGTTTGGCAGTGGCTTGGAGATGTAGGTATTTATGAGTAGCCTTTCTTTCAACTTACACACTTGTTTGGTTGGAGTTCTCAATTGAACACAGAGACACATTGAAGCTATGCATTTTCTTGATTTTATTTAAGATGGCAATATTCAAAATTTCCAATCATCAACTTTATTAATTTTTTTGAGCCAACAGTACAGAAGAAGACGTAAACACTTTTGCCAACTCTTTAGGGTGTACCAAGACATCGCCAAATCAAGTAAATCCATTGTTTATATACTCTATAAAACCAGTATTTAAAGATTTAACAATCATCAATAAGGAGGCTAACCAATGTTATAAGCAATGATTTGGATCACTGATTTGTCAAAACAACTTTGCCACACTATCCCCTCAAATAAGTGTTTTTTATGCATTCTTTATTTTAAGAGAAGCAAAGATGCACTGGCCACCTCTTGCTACTGGTCTGGGATGCTCAACACCATCAAGAAAAAGTATGGGCTTTTCATTTCCTTCAAGCAACCATTTTGGTTGGGGTTTGACAAGAGCATTGATGGGCTACTCTCCTTTACTAGCATTATAATTAGAAGAATAATACTTCTCGTTGTCGGCACTATAAGAGGAGGCAGTGTGCACCTCATCTTCTTAGTATTCGGGCCTTTGTTTTGTTTGGACCTTACTGGATGACTCCTAGATTTCGACAAGCCAAGCTTATGAAATGTCACCACCAAAGCTCTTAAAATGTTGTGCCTGTGATCCAAGCCATGCACAACTGTGGTAGCAATTGATCGTCAATATTTCCCCATTAGCATTTAGAGAATACTATTTCTCTAATAGTTATTCACATTTCATGCTCATATTATGCTAACACCCGGCATATAATATATTGTTACTAATTTTTTCTTTTTCTTTTGTTTCCATAAAGCGAGATCAAAGATAGTAGTTTTTTTAGTCACACTAAAAAATCTCTTCATGGACTTTGCTTTTAGTTCAACAATTGACTTGATGGAATCATTCTACATTTAAACAGGCTATTCGAAAATAATCCTAGTAAAACACTCGGGAACTAGTGGAAGAGCCGAGCATTTCCCAATGAGATCCTGATAATAAACAAAAAAACATGTACAACAAAAATCTCAATCAAGACAATCACTATCGAATCCATAATATGTGCAGACAAAAAGGCGATCTTTAGAAAGCTCTAGATGAAATATTGCGCATATCCCAAAGATAAAATATTCATGAACATAGTTAAATATCAAAATTCATAGTATTGCATGTACTTCAGGAGACAATCTCCAACTCAAATATGATACCTAGAAAGTCATTCAACTGCATTGAAAATTGTGCATGTGCACCAAAAATCATACAAGGGTATTATGTAAGTGCACTAAAAGTCATGCAATTGCATCATATAAATATCTTTAAAATATATAAGTACAGTTTGTAAATGCACTGAAAAACATTCAAATGCTCTAAACAAATGCATCAAAAAGTACATTTTCCATTTAAGAGATACAACAGATTACCCAAAGTCAAAATACTAGCATGTGCTCTAATAAATGTGATGGTGTTAAAATCTAAATATCTAAATGCTGTGCTAGCTAACAATAAAAACAATCTTAAATTCACTTTGCTCCAAAAACATGCAATCAATTTGAAACCTTGCAAACTCTTTTCAAAAATCAAAATGTACCAAGATGTTAATATGTTCTCGAGCAAGCCACCATTCCGATAACACAAAGTCGTAGGTCCTATATTTCATAGTCTAATCCTCCATATTTGTGAAACTAAAGTTGATAAGAGTTGAACCTTGTGAAAAACATTCATAGAGTAAGCATAAAACTGCAATGTTTTATTTTGCACTTACATCAAGGCTTTCTATGATAAAAAATCAAGCAAAATGCAAACTTTTGTTTTCAAACCTATAAGGTATAGCCATGAGCTCAATTCTCATAGACTTAGTCTTCTATATATATATAACCTAAAATCCCAAAAGCAAATTATGCAGGGCTTAAATCCTAATCAAAACATAAATATTCAATTCTTCTCAAAATTAAAAAAAAAAATCTCATGCTAAATTAATAGCCTCAAGCTTAAAGCATAAATCATCCACCCTCCACAATATCTTATTGAGAGTGACAAATTTAATATAATCTTAGCTCACAAAGAACTAACGTTATATCAAGTGAATCGCTATAATCACTCTTAAAAATTGATAACCTTAGCTCACAAAGAACTAATGTCATATCAAGTGTATCACTATAATCATACTTAAAAGATTTCACACTAATAAGGACATGCCATGCGTCCTCTAATCGGATGATTTTGCTGCCAAAATATGTTGCTAAATGATGTTGGCTTGTGTTATTTGACCGATTACTATTAGCGCAGAATGACACTATTAAATTATGATCATGATCAAAGCCCGCAAGTTCCCCAATCGCCCCAAATCCGTTGAGTGGTGAATTATAGAGTGCACTTTATAGGTCACAAACCCTCTATTAGCTAAGATAGACTTAAATTGTCTCATGAGACAAGCATCCGCCCCAAGTATACAAAGTATCCTTGAATGAAGTGATTCATGACTGTCAACAAGGATCCTTCGATCAAATTAGATTGACTATCTCCACAAAGTAAATAGACCAATGTCTATGACAACCTTTGAATCTTGAATAGGTTCATCATCATCTCCCCTACCATCTACTTTAGGCTAATGTGATATATTTTCTTATTCCTAAAATTCAGAAATCACTGTAAGCTATACATTCAACGCTATTGGGAAGGATAATTAACCATATGGCTTGTGCTTATGAGAAACCTAGAACTCGATTTTAACATACTGATAGGAAATACTTGAGTTCGCAAGTAACACTAATGGGAAATACTTGAATTCGCAAGCAAACCTAACAATAATCGATAAAACAACAAGAAAACTGGAGAAACTATGGTGGAAAGGACAATCAAAAGATAGATAGTCTTCTAGAAAGCAAAGAGAAATAAGAATGAAACAAGATAAAATTGATCCTCAATTCGAGAGGAGAATCCTCAATTCAAGATACAACCCGAGTGGAGAACAGCAAGGTTATTGAGTGGACAACACGGAAACTGAGTGGACAACAGGGGAAACGAGTGGACAACAGGGGAAATGAAAAGAAAATAGGGAAAACTGAACAGCCATAGGAAAAAAAGAGCAAGAAAACATAAGTGGAAAGGCAATGGAGTGTATTGACATGAGAGCACCCAACCCGGCATGATCATGAGTAGATTTTCATCATAGGGCCTTACAAAATAAAATTACATTACGTCCCAAACACAAGAAAGTTAAAAAAATATATAAAATAAAAAATCTTGACTACACTAATCGCAAAAATTTCCATGATGTTGTTAACATGGTGAGTATTTCACAAGCACATAAAGAATTGGAGACATGCTGGATGCTCTTTATAAATAAAAGCTCAGCACACATGCATAAAAATGCATATCTATATTTCCTTCTCTAATAAAAAATGAAAAAAAAATTGTCACCAACATAAAAAATTACCATGATATAAAAATTTGGAGAAAGAAATAATTTATTGATAATGGCCATGAGAGGACAAGCGATCTACATTACAAAGAAGACGAGATGGGAAGAGATAAAGCAATACTATAATATAAGTATAAAAAAAAAAAAACTTCCCATCTATCATAATCATTTTTCTAGCAATATGCAAAATGCCATAAGAATAGATAAAAATAACTTAAACATGTATACCCTAAGACTGTCAACATTATACCTGAATATTTGGGGCAAGTAAGCTGGGTTGATCAGCAAAAAACAAAACCATTCTTCCAATCTCTTGTTTAAGTAGTATTCTCCTTTCACGATGAATTCCATCACAGGACATAATAGCCAGATCATGCACCTCACTGCAGTACAACTTGAATAACATTAGTTAGCCAAGAGCAACCACTAGGCATTACATATAAAAAACTTTCAAACAAGTGAGCAGACAAAGAAAGCATTAACGTGACATTGAACCTCTAAATTAGAAATTAGCCAAAAAAATATGCCTAATCTTATGTAGCTTGGCAGGGATGTTCATCAATTCATTGTGTTGAAAACAAAAATTCTGTTCTTCATTATAAAAAATGTAAACTAATTTTGCTGCTCAGAGAATTTTACGTACATGAAAGAATGATAAAGATAAAATAACTAGATGAGAAGCATCCATAATAAAAAGGGAGAATTGCATGCATACCATCGGAATTATGCATATATACAAATTTAACATCGTTCCCAAAAAAAAGAATAATCAATGCCATATATTTGTGCATGTCCATTGAAAATTTAATACAACAACAACATCAAACCTTTATCCCACTACATGAGGTCAACTATATGAATCTTTTTTTACCATTGTCTCCTATTAAGAATCAACTTCTCATTTAAATCTAATAAAAAAAATCATTTCTAATACTTTCTAACCAAATATTTTTAGGTCTGACTCTACCTTTCTTAACATAGACCGAATATAATACATCAATTTTAACATAAGCATCGGAAGGCCAACATTTTATATGACCAAATCATCTGAGACAAGTCTCCCTAATCTTATTTGCCAATAGAGCTACTCCAACCTTTTCACACATATAATCATTTCACATTTTGACTCTAAATCTAAAGCCACTCAGCACCCTCATCTCTGCAACACGGACATAAAACGTCTTAATACACAATTACACAATTTTAAATCTTGTACCTGACTAATCAACTTTTATCCAATAACAATAAATTTTAATTTCATAGAAACAACAACACCACAAGCCTACTTAAAAAGGCTTCCTAACTTAATACTTACTAACAACTTCAGTGATTTCTAAAGTTTTGTTAGCTTAATAAATATGAAAAGGTTGTAGGTGATATAATGGCATTCGTGTTTATGAGTTGAAACTATCCAATATGAAAAATTAACAAAGCAATCTTCAAATAGCAGTAATGTATTTTATATTCCTATATGTAAGAAAAATAGATACATGAAAAACTACTCTTAATTTTATTGCTTAATTTTTGTTCATAGATTGGAGGTATTTATAGGCTCCTCAAAGAATATTATATATGAAAAAAAAAGAGAAAGTAATTTGCACAATAGATAAATAAAACCAAAAAAGGGTGGCCAACGGTCAGGTGTAGGCAGAGGAGCACATGGATTGCAATTCAAGATTTAGGAGGGAGAAGATCCAATGGTCAAGCATGTAGATCCGTGAGCTCATCATGTCATAATATGATTTACAACATGGCGAGACCGCAAGACCCATCGCTCTTCTGCCTAGGGAGAAAATTAGGGTTGGTTGGATGTACAAAGGAGGCAGAGTAGGTCCCATGATGTGAGAAACCCACAATCTTCAACACTCACCCTTAAATTGGATGATATAAATTTTTCATTTCAACTTTGCTTACAATATCCTTGAACATGAGGTTGCAGAGTCCTTTGGTGATTGTATTAACGAGTTAATTTCCTATTAATACATATGGCATGCAAATTAACCCTCTCCCCAATTTCTCTTTCATGAAATGTCTACCTCTACATGTTTGATGCAATCATGTTGTACTAGGTTATGAGCAATGTTGATGGAAAATTTATTATCAAAATATATATATCTTTATAAGCTCTTCCCATTTTATTTTTAAGTCTTCCAAGATGATTTTGACCCACAGAAGTTTGCAAATTCCCAGGACAAGTGCTTTAAATTCAAATTCAATGCTATAATTTGAACTGCTTGCTTCCTGCTCCGCTTATGAGATTTCCTTTCAAGAATGAGCATCGTGAAGTAGACCATCAATCCATTGGTGATCCTACATAGCTTGCATCAATACAACTTTCAATTTACAAAGCATCACTCTTTTTTCAATTAATTCTTTTTTAGGACTTGATTTAATGTATTTGAGGAATCTATAAGCAATTTGAAAGTGAGACTCTAGATATATACTTGAATTGATTAATGAAGCTTACTACAAAAGCAATATTTGGACTGGAGTGAGATTTATAGGTTATTTTTCAACTAATCTTTGATATTGTTCCATGTCTACTTCTGCTCCTTCAACTGTGACCAACTTTTGACATGATTCTGTAAAGGTTTCACAAGGTTTGCAATCAATGATTTTTATCTCTTTAGTAGGTCAATGATATACTTTTGCTAATACATAAATATTATTTATTCTGATTGAGCTGCTTATGTGCCCAAGAAGTATTTTAATTTGCCCGACTCCTTAATCTCAAATTCTTTAGCAATTTTTTTAGGGACTCATTTTTTTAATTGTCTTCACCCATAATAATTATATCATCAACATATATAATGAGAATTGAGATCTTACCATCAGTGGAGTGTTCTATGAAGAGGGTGGTATAATCCCCTTTGCTTCATTTGTATCAATTTTTCATCATGCTATTGTGGTTGTTTAAGTCCATGTAGAGCTGTATTCAATTTGCACACTTTGCTCTTTGCGAATGAGCTATCGAACCCTAGTGGAGGATCCTATAGACTTCTCAAAATCTTCACATAAGAAGGCATTCTTTACATCATGCTGCTATATAGACCATCCAAGATTAGCCATTAGAGAAATCAATATACAAACTAAATTCATTTTTGCAATAGGAGAAAATGTTTCTTGGTAATTAATTCCATAAGAATGAGTATATTCTTTGACTGTTAATCTTCCCTTGTACCATTCCAAACTCCCATCTATGTTACACTTTATAACAAAAAAATCCACTTACATCCTACAGTTTTGTTTTCTTTCTATAGTCAACAAGTCCCAAGTGTAATTTGTTCTAAAACATTCATCTCTTTTCATATGACATTCTTTTAATTCTTATTTTCAAGTGTCTAGAATAAGGTTTGTGGTATTAGAATGAAACTAGAGTTCATGTTTATCAAAAAGGCCTAATGTGAAGGAAAACAAATGTGAAAGGATGTGTATTGAGAGATGAAAGACAAAGAAGTAGTGATCGGTTGCTTATTATTAACTGATAACAATTTCGAGTCTTGAACTTGTTAGAGAGTCTAGTTGAGCTTATTCCTTCTTGTATAGACTTGAAGCAGGACAATGCTTGGATTTGTTGGGATTTGGAGGTTTCATCAAATTTATCTTCTAGTTGAAAGTTTTTCTTGTGAAGATGAATTTGATTGAAAAACTAAGCTTTTCATCAAAATTAACATCATCTGAAATAAGAAAAATTTTTTAGTAAGATGATAACACATGGGCTCTTACTGAGTGAGGAAATAACCAATAAAGTCACGCTCTAATATTCCGTCTACCACTACATTGTTTATGGATATAAACATAAGCAATACACTCAAATATTTTTAGAAGAATTTTTTAGAGGAAGCTATTTATAGGGAAAAAATTTGTCAGATGATTTAAAAACTTTTAAAGCCAATCACTCTTGAAGATATTTTATTGAATTCGTAAGAAATAGTTAAAACAACCTCTTCCCAGTTACACTTGAATCTGGATAAAAAAAAGTCCTAGTGATTTAAAAAATGTAACATTTTTTCTTTATATTACCCCATCTTAGTGTGGAGTATCATGATAGGAGAATTGATTAATGATACCATCTTAATGAAAGAATGATGATAATTTGTGATTGAAGTAATCACGATTCACAAGCATTATCTATCTCTAATATTTTATTTGTATTAAATTAATATTTATTTATAAGATATATCTATATCATCCGAGTGCAATCATCAATGAAAATGACAAATTGAGAAATGTTAGGGATTTTGGAGAATCCACAAATATCATGATAAACTAATATAAAAGAAGTGAAATATCTAGAACCACTTTCACGAAAAATAGCATGATAATGCTTTGCAATTTCACAAGTCTCACAATAAAAATTTTCAATATTTGTATCCATAAAAAGAGAAAGAAAGAAACAGTATAGAGTTTTAAAGGAGGGATGCCCCAGCCTAAAATGATGCTCCCATATGGTTTCAATATTGTGGGTAAAATAAAGGAGCACAACAAGCAATTTTTATCTTCAAGAAGATATAGTCCATCCTTCACTATCGCTTAACCTATGGTATTCCCCATAATAAGCCCTAAATACACAATGATTAGCAAAATCTTTGGCGATTGTATGGATCGATAAAAGATTTACAACAAGATAAGGAACACGTAAAATATTATTGAAGGAAAATGTAGGGGAAATTAAAATATTTCTCCGACCTCCAACAATTTTTAGGGAACCATCGACCGCTTTTATTTTCCTATTATTACAACAATGTTTGTAGGTTTGAAAGATGTTGGCAAAATTCATCATGTGATTGGTGGCTTATAAATCTAAGAACTAATTTTGGAGAGAATTATCTAAAGTGCGAAAAACACGAGTTTGAAATCATATCATTAGAGCTATAAATAGCATGATCCGAATAGTCTCCCGAGGGAGTTGAGCAAGTTCTTAGTCTGTCGATTTCTTCAAAGTTAAGATCTAATTCCACAAAACAGACTTCCCTTTTTGGTGTCATTTGTTTCCACCATAGTCTCAAGGCTTTCTATAGAGCTTTCAGCACTTATTTTTATGTATCATTTCTTCTTACCGAAGTTATACCATAGACTGCATTTGGAAGAAAGCTTTTATCCTTTTTTAAGGGACCCTTGTCTTTGGCAATAATTTTAGAATGAGAAAGCCAGAACTTAGAAAGTGTGAGGATAAATCCAGATGAAAACAATTTTCTATAAAGATAAAGTTTGTGAGACGAAAGAATTGAACGACATGATGACAGTCGACCTTTCACAATCACTTTAATTATACAATCAATGTATAAAACCAATTTTCATATAAGCTAACAAATCAAAGCTAAATTGAGGTCTAGTCTAGTTGGACTGCATGCAGGCGTTAACTGGAAAAGGTTTGTATAGACTGGCACTCGACAGTGATCAAAACAATGCAAACTCTGCTCAAACTAAATTGGGTTGGTGTTAGTCGGATTAACATAGAAAATGGCTTGGATTGACAAGGGGAATGTATGCCTTACTCAAGTTGAGGAGAGTGATATCTCACAAAGTGGAAACAACCCAAAATAGATTGTGCATGATCGTGATTGAAGTGATGCCAAGGATAATACCTAAAGGGAGAACCAAGGTCACAGTGACGATGAAATGCATCACATGCAGCAATTTCACTTAATAAAAATGATACAATGTCATGTTTGGAGCATGGACGAAGACACAACAATTTGGTTGCAAAGATAGATCTATTGCAATTTAAAGTAAAGTAGGTAAGCAAGCGTTTAGGCAAATTATAAACAAATAATGGATCATAATTGGAGAAGTCTGGCAAAGTGAGGTTGATTTCCGAGGCGAGAATAGCGAATGGCCACCAAAATGTTGTCAATTGCATTGATGATGATGGTGAGATTAGAGGGAGCGGTTCATAGAGCAGCATTGCTGCATTGGTTAATCCAATGTTATGGTCCAAGAAATAGGGATTGCTTGTGTTGACCTCCTTTTTGGTTAGTTCAAACCAAAGCTTTTCTATGAACTATATAGTTCAATTTGGACCCACCATTGACCATGGTTAATCCTGAAATCCATAGGCCAAGCTCAAGTTCATCATGCTTTATTCATCTTTGGAACCCTAGGTAATGCTACCCAAAAATTACGTTTTGACATAGATCTTATAATTGAATTATGGAGTTCCATTGCATCCATTATCACATATACAATACATGCAAAGAGAAAAATATTGAAACACCAAGATTTCATGTGCAACTGCACATTTTTTTCTTCTAAAACTCCTTTCTCGATAAAGGCTGTGCCATCATGTCAAGCTCGTCAAAATAATTGCACATAATCCTATGAAGAGATTGTGAACATAGCACTATGTTTTAATTTATTTACTCATTGTTTCTAAAGTATGCATGAGGCCCTTTCTTTAAATTCACAAGGTACTCAAGTTTTTTGTTATTTACTAGGAATAGTCGGATCAACGTGTTTTAGTCACTTCTGCCATGCTCTTTGTGCGTTATTTTACAATATGAAACAAATGAAGAGTTCTAGCGACTGTAAGAGACTTCTTTACTAAATTGCTTGAACTGCTTTCTTGACTGTATACCTTGCTCATCCTTTTTTAATATGTTTAATCTCTGTTAAATTCATTCATGTTGCTTTATTTCTCAGTCCATTTGAGCCCTTCAAGCTATAATGAAATTTCAAAATCAATATATTTCTTTCAATGAGAAACCGTCTAAAAACAAGGATGGGAATATATATTGTTAATTTTGAAGGTATCATGTCATTGTTCTTATCTATGTTTTGGGTAAAGCTATTTTTTTTATAAATGTTGTATAATCTTCTAAATTCTTTAAATCGGAATTCTTGCCGGTGCAATAAAGGCAAGCTTACTAGTAAAAACACAGAGAAAAGAAAAATGAAACATAATATGGCAAGCAAAAAATGAAATCCACCATGCTTGAATATAAAAATCCGTTTCTGGAACCCTTACCTTATCATTTTTTCAACTTGTTTTGCAACATTATATTCCAGGTCCGCTTCTTTTTGTTTAGCACGCCCATATTTGGCCATTTTTTTTGACTCAAGGACTTTTGGCAGAACATGAAGTAAATATTCCTCATGCAGTAGAACATACTGCAAGATGCAACACGATCATAGTTATCATACACTTCAGAAGAACGTTAGCTTTCTTAATAAGCAGGATAAGATTACCTCATCTCTAAATAGTGTGATAATTAAATTTTCCTTCAGAACAACCTTCAAAACAAAAAGAAGAATTACTGGTCATGATCCAATAGATAAAACCTGCTGTGGAATTCCAATTAAAAATGTAATATTTCGAAGCATTAAGTTATTTTAGTGATTTGGAATAACATCTATTAAAAATAAGATAGTTGAAAATAAGGTAACATTAGATGAATAGATAATTAAAAGGTAACATTAATAAAAATTATTCCAAAAGATTTACAAAGAACAAGTTTAGCACCTATGATAGCACATAATACAAATGAATTAAAATTAGAATTTATAAAGTCAAGCACATATAATTGTGATAAGGTTAAAGATAATATGATCATTCCATTATATTGCTTCATTATACATATATTCTCTATTATGTAGATTTTTGTGGGCTCCGAAAATTCGGCCCCGGCCTCCGCTCGCTCTTCTTATTCGGCGAGGGAGTTTTAACGAACTAAGTTCCGAGGTAAATTTTGGAAGGCAGATGGGTTTGTAGATAAGACACTACCCAGAGATTTCGCCCTCATTTTGCGAGGACTTTATGATCTGAGTTCTGGTTTCCTATAGGCGCAAGCCCCTATAGTTAATTACCCCTCCCAAACATGAGAAAGAACTTTCGATTAAGGCTAGTCGTCAATCAGATACGTATAGAATACGTGTTATCTGGCATATAGTAGCAGCAATGATTGGATATTGAAGATTGGGAATTGAGGAGTTGAGTTTGGATTTGAGTATTTGGGAAATTTGATATTTGAAAATCTGAAGGTTTTTTATATTTAAAATAGAAATTTCACCACCTTTCACTTAAAGCTGATGGTGGGGGAATGGATGATAGACCCGATCAAGATCCCATGGTTCCGTCGTCCCGGGCCATCGTGGTCCCTGGTCTACTTAGTCAGAGGAGGTAGTCGACCCAACCTGACAGAAGGATCCCTGTCGGCAGCCATGGGTTGCTTCGTCCAAGGGTACCTTGTAGACCTGAGGTGAATGTTTGTCTAAGGGGACAAATTTGAATCCACCTTAGCTTACAGAGGGCTTTGTGCCCTATCGATCATATCCTATTGATTCATATCTCAAGGATTTAACGTCATTAAGGAACGTATTGGCTCTGGCCATAACCGCTATCTGTGGTGCCATTTGGCGGCAAAACCACTCGGTTCAGAGGGCCCCGGGTCATAACCGTTTATCCTGCGGTGCCATTTGGCGGCAAACCACCGGTTAGAGGACACGTACCACGTCCTTACTGGCAGGAGATTGTCTTGAGAATGGATCCTAGTGATATTTTCGACTAGGCATTCAGCTCTTTTATGAGCTAAAGTAAATTTTGATTTGTCCACCTCGACAAACTATTGCGGAGGGTGGATGGATTTTGCTTTAAGTGATTAATGGGTTGAATTTCAAATTTAAATATTTTTTTGGATTTTTGAGAATTTTTTAGATTTTTTGGATTTTGTGGAGTTTTGAGAATATTTGAAATAAAATTTTGGATATTTGGGAGATATCTGAAAATATTTAGGGAACCCCTCCGGTTGAGATATGCATTCAACACGGCCATCATCGGGGTGTTCGGGGTCATTTCTCTTTATGGATTGAACCTTGTCGACTCTATCGGGCTGTCGACAGAGGATCGGGTTTCGTAGGCTTTATGCCCTTTGATAGTGAATTCTCATTATTGTAGGCCTTGAAGGCCTAATATGAATGTATTAAGACAAATATGACGGTCGCCACAACTTTATATTTGCTTAATGGTTCGAACCCTGTCGACTTCTATTGACCGTATAGAAGGATCGGTCTCGAACCTGAATTCACTTGTCAACCCGCGCAGCATCCCTAGACGTCACGTGTGTACCAATAACATGCTCGCCGGGGCCCATGCGGGTTGAGATTGTACATTCCCCTTTAGTGTACCTATGTGTATACAATTTATAGTGCACGTATGGGGGTGTTCTTGGAATATACGCCTTCTGTCTGCTTATACGGAGGTTGCAGATCCGGTGGCGTTGCATTGTTGTCTTGATATCGACTCCCCCTTTTCTCATTCACCGGGGATAGGGTTCTTCTTGACTTTGAAGTTTGCTGCCCTGCTTTGGAAAGATCTCCTTTCAAGATCTTTAGTATAGTGGACTTGTGATTTTTGATATTTGTGGAGGCTAGAGTTGTTTCCCTTCTTGAATACAGGATCGAGAAGATCTTGATCACCATTGTCGTAGGTGATATCTACACTTGTGCCCACAGTGGTTCACTATGCTTACGAGGTTTTCACTGTTGTTATCCACAAGTGGCTTGTAGTCATTTGCAGGGGACCGTTGTATCAGCTACGAGCTCCTAAGAGTATTCGTAGGAGAACCCTTGCTTTTGCATTGAAACCACCTTTCACCAATCTCAGGTGGTCTGATGTCTGGATTTGTTTGTAGAGGACGGGTCTTTGACTATCTAGTAGTAGTGTTGCCTTCTCAATCAACAGGCATTTGTAGGGATTGTCTTAGGAGTTCGCGCATCGAGGTCTTGTAGTTTGAGTTTCCTCGTGTGTGATCCAAGTTTAGACCTTTGCATGTATTGAGTCCAAATTCAATTTCATCCAAACTTGAATTCATCAAATTTACAAATCCTCGCTTAATGTCGTATAGCCCGAGTTTGAATACGAGCTCAGAGTCTTTGTCCATACCAGATGCAAGACTGAGTTCCTTTGTGTTCTTGAAGGTTCAAGCTTTTGTTCAAGTCCCCTACAGTTCAACTCAATTACTCGCTTGAGTTCAAATTGCTCGAGCCATTAATGTTCAATTTGAGTCCAGAATGCAAGTTCAAGTATAGATCCCCTGCAGTCCGAGTCTTGTTCAAATATCTGTTCAAAGTCTTCTGGAGTCTTTGTAGGTTTGCTTTCATGTTCAACTTGATTTGAATTTGATCTTTTATTAATCATTTGAGTTTTGTTCTGATTTAGGTCCGAGTCCATCGTTCTTGTTTGAGTGCAAGTCTTTTATTCTTTTGAGTTCAATCAGGTCCAAGTACGAGTCTTATTGGATGTGCAAATCAAGTCCGTCTTCACCCGAAATTTTGGCAACCTCCCGACGTCTCCCCCGTTTAGGGGAAAACTACGAGAAAACTGGGCCTTTCCCACCACGCGCAATAAAGGCGTGTATGGTAGGTGTCCTCTTGCGAGGGCACCGCGGCCGTGATATTTCTTTCCACCACGCGCAATAAAGGCGTGTATGGGGCTCTGACGGTACCTGTTTAAATGACACAATTTGCTTTCCCCCCGCTCGAGGGTACTTATAAGTGACCCCGCCTCGCCGTAGGTGCCGCACCGGGGTCCCTTCCCACCACGCGCAATAAAGGCGTGTATAGGCGGTTTTCCGGTGCGCCACGAACACCGAAGTAGAGTTTAGGCGATTGCTCGCTTCGTCGTAAGCATCAGACCGGCGTCCCATCCCACCACACGCAATAAAGGAGTGTATAGGAGTTTTTCCGATCTGCTGCAAACAACGATGCGAGAATCTGAGTTTAGAGAGTTCGTACCTTCGCGAGCTTCGATGGCGGCGGTTTAAAGATGCACAGTTTGCTTTCCCCCCGTTCGGGGGTACTTATGAATGACCCGCCTCGCCGTAGGTGCCGCACCGGGGTCCCTTCCTACCACGCGCAATAAAGGCGTGTATAGGCGGTTTTCCGGTGCGCCACGAACACCGAAGTAGAGTTTAGGCGATTCCCGCCTCGTTGTAGGCGTCGGACCGGGGTCCCATCCCACCACGCGCAATAAAGGCGTGTATAGGCGGTTTTCCGGTCCGCCGCTAACTTTGAGGGCGAGAATTTGAGTTTAGGAGATTTCGTACCTTCGTAGGGTTTGACAGCGTCGGTTCGAGGATCGAGGGAGAGGTATTATTATTATTTTTTAATCAATTATAATTAACTAAAATTATTAATTATAATAATAATTAGCTAATATAATTAATTATAATTAATTTTCATTAATTATAATTAATCAATATTAATTAACTATAATTAATTAATAATAGTTAATTGTAATTAAAAAAAGTATTAATTATAATGAATTAAAATTAATTTTAATTAAAATTAGTTGTAATTAATTATAATCATTATAATAAATTAAGATGATTATAATTAATTTAATTAAAATTAATTAAGATCAACTTTAATTAATCTCAAATAAGACATTAATTCCTCTCTTTCTCTGGCTTGGCTGAGTTACGGGATTTGGCCGAATAAGAGCGTGACAAGGGAGAAAGCTACCTTCACAGCTGACGAGCTCCTGTTCTTGCGTCCCGATCAAACAGGAAGGGAACGTCGACGAAAGAGCGACGTCGAACAACAACGGGGGAGTCGGGGTAGCGGCACAGAAGGGAGAAAGTTAACTGTTGGAGAATTTTTTGCATCCTCAAACGGATTGCATATTTTATTATCGCGCACGGCATAAGAATGATGATATATTACCCCGAAGGGTAAAAAAATACCATTTCCTTATGGTCTCAATAACAAAATTTACAATTTAGAACAGAGATTCCCCCACTCAATATTTGGTTGAGTGGGGTTTATTTATTTCTGGGGTACAGACATCCCATAGGGGCAAGCTCCTATGGTTAATTACATCCCAAGTTTGATTTGGGAACACTTTTGATTAAACTAGCGGTTTTCTTTCTTTTGGGGGTCATTTAAATATTGGCTAAAATTGATTTTTATTTTAAAATCCATGAAAGTCTTGCTTAAAGGTTTGGCCTTTAGGAATTTCGAGGAATTGATCAACTTAGATTTAGATTTTTGGGAAAGAAAGCCAAAGGAGTTGAAGTAGGGGCGCTTGATTCTGAGATGAAACTCAGAGGTGCCCAAACTATCCTATGTTGGGCTTTACATTTTAACAACCTAATTTTAGTTTAAGTTGATATTTTATTAGAAGATTGGGGCTTACATCCCAACAACACTTGTTGGAGGAATTGCCCGAAAGTTGAGGGTTATAGGGTGATTTGGAATCAACCCGTGCCTCGGACCCTAAGACTAAGGTGAGGACTACCGAGATGTAGTGCCTCGAACCTAGATCTAACGAGTGCAAAGAGGGACTTACAAGCTACACCTCACAAGAGGCATAACCCGCCCGACCTCTGGATTTATTGTCCCGCCTGGAAGGGACTACCAGCTAAACTCCCCCTAATCGCTTTTAAAACCATGTTGTCCGGTCTCAATGCAAATGTGGAGTGATAGAGTTGTTTTTATTTAGAAGATAGGTCTTACAACTTGGCTTTGAGGCCAAGATGCCTTAGTATGTATGGTATGCAAAATGTTGACTCATAAAGAAAAGATTTTTGTTATCTAATCCTTAAGTTGAGGCATTCTACATGCAACATGCTTGGGCTATGCATGATTGTTTTAATTTTGAAAACTTGGCTGCTTAAAGAGAACCATGCAATTTTTTTTTGAAAGACATGGAGCCTAATTTGATTTTATTATTAGGTTGCTTACATGTTAAGGGGTAGAAAATTTAGTTTTTATCCTAAGAGCCTAACGTGATCAAGTCCAGGCCACACCCACAAAAACAAGAGAAGAAACCTAAGAAAAACATGCTTTTTTCTATTGCGCACTCAGTAAACACTAAGACAGAAATGTAAATAATGTCCCAGTTATTACAAACATGTTTGGCAGCTGAGTTGCCTGCCATTATACAACCCAGTTAACATTTACAGACTCTACTTGTGGGGTCTTCAAGCTTTACAAAAGTTCTTTAGGCTTCATCTTCTTTGCTCCCTTCCTTTGCTCCAAACCCCCACAAGTTTTACATCCTATTTCTATCAAATACATGATAAAAAAAAGACTCAAATCTGCAAAACAGAGTTAGGAGGCAGTTTATATAGCAAGAATATGATCATCTCAAAATTGGCCTAGCACTTAGAGTGCTAAGCGCTAAGCCCCTGCTTCTACCCTATTGGCCACATCTTTGGGGGGGGGGGGGGTTTAAGCAGTACCTGTCATGCAAGCAGTTTATTATTATTTATGAGCGCCCCCCCCCCCACTTTTAGATATGGCCACCTGCACAGAAAAGCATTTATATCTCTATACTAACCACTTAAGGGCAAGTGCCCACACGCAGACAATCCAAGGGCAATCAATCCACAACATCAATCACATGCGCACACAAAGAAAAGTTCAAATCCTAGCATGCCTAAGGGGCTGTGCATCTAAGTATGTGAGGCTTGTGTGGTATGTCACACTAAAAGTCCTTCTAGAGTTTGGGTCTAAGAAAGGAGTGTCCAACACGTGGCTTTTGGTGCCACTTGTTGAGGAATTTTCCTTAGCTTTTGGAGCTAAGAAAAAGAAGGTATGAATCCAACATTTAACTTTTGGGCTAAATGTAGGAAAATTTTCTCTAGCTTTTGGAGCTAAAGAGGGGAAATCTCCTACAACTTTAGAGTTGAAAGAGAAAGAACCTATAGCTTTTGGGCTAAGGGATTACACCTTTTAAGGCTTTTGGAACCTATAAAGGTAAATGAAGATTAGTGGCTTTGAGGCTACAAATCAAAAAGATGCCTCCTTGAATTGTTGTATTCAAGGGGTTGGGTTTCATTCGCTTAATTTGGATTAAGCAAACAAAGTTGAATCACTTATTGAGTTTGGTTCAATGAGTGAGAAAGGTTTGTAACTTTGGGGTTACAAATCAAGAGGGATTATCATTGAATCTTTCATGTTCAATGATGGGTGTTTAATTTGCTAAATTTAGATTAAGCAAACATAAGGAGATGGTGTGTAGATTTGGGTGAGACTTTCATACAACTTTTGAGTTGTAAAAAGAAGAAGAGAAGATGCAACTTTGGGTTGCAAGCTTCTAAAATATTCTTTGAACATTTGGTGTTCAAAGAGCAGTGCACATTCTCCCAATTTTGTGCTTTAGGAGAATGAGAGGGTCTTCCTACAACGTTTGGGTTGTAGAAAGAGGATGGTTTGTTGGTTTTATGTTCCAACAAAAAGGGGGATAGCTTAGAACTTAGTTTCAAGCTATAGTGATTCATGTACTCTAACTCTTGGAGCTTCAAGAACGCTCCATGGATTGTACATGGGAGGGTAAGAGAAGGTTCATAAGTTCTCTTATAATCTTGATTTATAAGAGATTATGACTAGAATGCAACTTTGCAAATTGCCGATTAAAAGTGCACTTTGGACATTTGGTATCCAAAGAGAGGTTATCATCCACTTAAGTTAGGCTAAATGAATGGAGGAGGGAGACCTAGATTTAAATCCCAAATCTAGAGGATTCATTGGTTTTGCGTTCCAATGAATGAGTGATTTGCTAGGCTCCTTATAACTTTGGAGTTAAAGGAGAGAGATGTGACTTTGAAGTTACAAAATCTCATGAATGCTCTTTGAATACTTGATACTCAAGGGGAAGGTCATTCACTTGGTTGGAGCCAAGTGAATAGGGATAGATGCTCATTTGTTAAGTTTATGACTCAACAAATGAAGAAACTCCTTAGGATTTGGTCCTAAAGTCTAGATGATTCATACAATGATACATTTGGAGACTTGAGATGTCCCAAATAACATGTATGAGAGAGAAGGATTGTTGATTTTGTTTCAACATTCAAATGGAGGATTACTTAGAATTTGTTTCTAAAGTTTGACTATCATGTAATGATAATTGATCGGAGTCTTTGGAGACTTCAAATTATCATACATGGGGGAGTGGAACATTCATTTGTCAATTGTATGTCTTAACAAACGAAAGGGAAGGAAAAGATGGGTGGGTTTTATATTCCAACACAAGGGTTGATAGCCTAGAGTTTGACTCCAAACTACAAAGATTCATGTGCAGGAGGAGCATTTGGAGTATTAGACAGTCTCTAAATACAACACATGAGTAAAGTGTTTGTTGATTAGATGGTTCAACAAACTAAGTAAGAGAACTTGAGAGTTTGGTCTCAAGTTCAAGTGATACACACGATGGACATTTGGAGCTTAGAGAAGCTACAAAATATCACTTACGGAAGTGCATGCATTTGTTGATTTTTGTCTCAACAAAAGGGAGGCGACTTAGGATTTGTTCCTAATGTCTTGATGGTTGAAGTCAATGGGATATTTTAGGGGCCTTGAGGAAGCTCCAAAATGTCCTAAATAATAAAAAAAGGGCAAATGTTTGTTGATTTTGTATCAACAAACAAAATGCCACGAGCCTAGGATTTCGGTCCTAAGTCGGGAAGTTTCATGCAATGAAGTGTTTGGAGCCTTGAGGCGCTCCAAACCATTATGCACACGTTGGAGAAGGGAAGATCTAGATTAGGGGATTCCCGACTCATTGAAACGACCTCAAAATCAGTTTTGGCATGATTTGAGGGGGTGGCGTATGGGATGAACTTGCTCCTACGGCCTCTTTTTTTGGGAAGATAACATACGGTGTCATCTAAGCAACTTAAGGATATAGGATAGAATGCCATTGGGACTCCTATGGATAGGCTCTAGGAATTAGTTTTCTACAGTCTAAGGGAAGCCTAAGGGTGAAAGCTTTCGATTGTCTTTTCGAAAGTTTCACTAAGTGTCTACGTTATGTGTTAATATCCTTGACCCGTCAACTTTCAAACCACACTAAACATGCCAACCGCATATGATGGGGTGCAATCTATAAGCTCCTTGAAGCCATAGACCACTCCACCCTTGATTTGCAAGCATCCATGAGACTAGTGGGCATATTTAGGGTTTTGCAAATTGTAGGTACATGAATATCATAGCCATTGACATATAGCAAGCGTTCAAAGACAGCAATTCGCATGAGCTCACTTTAGTATTAAGAAATGAAAGCACATAATAAAGAAAACTTCGCTCTATTTCTCTAAATTTGGAGGAGTTCAACTATGCAATTCCAATCGATCTATTAGTTATGGGATCCGAAACATGAACGAATAATGCTCATAATAGATCCCGCAACTTCATAAAAGAAAATTGAAATGTATATTTGAGCCTTTAGCAAATTTAGAGGGAATTGTGTATATCATGGCGGTGTAATCCTATCACATGCATGCTAATTTTGTCACAACATGCGAGTTTTAGGGGTATGTTAACGTATGCCACACTTAGATAATAGACCCTACGATCCTACATTTCAATTGACGTCGAAAGAACCACTAAAACCTAGGATGTGATAGTAGGTGAAGGTTCTAAACATGACATGGATACTATTTGCATGCAAAAGTAGGGGCGTCGAACGCAAATTCAACGCCCCAACGCCACGCCGCTATCCCTTTTAGCCCTCTCATGAGAACAAATCATGTAAATTCACTTGATTTTCATGATTGAAACAAGTGGACAGCGGATATAGGTGTTTGGGAGATTAAAAATTAAAGTTTCTAAGGACCTGGGGCTTTGGGAACGTCAAACACACAACAACGGCTTTGGGAGACCCTAGGTTTCGCCTAAGTTCAAAGGTATACCTCTCCCGGGTTGTCCTAGCGCTCCAAATTCCTGTCCAAGCTGCTGTCCAAGCTCCGCTCCAAGCTCCGATTGCTGTCCAAACTGTTCCGGACGTCACCACCGCTGTTTGAATGCTTCCGAATGTGGATTTTGCTGTCCGAAGCGCTCCAAAGTCTCCCAAATGCTCTTTGGAAGTTTCCAGCAGTCCCCTTGTCACCTTGAGGTCACCGGCATTGCAGGAGATTATGGAAGAAACCTTCACCTCAAGAAATCAGTGGCTGAAGACTGAGAGAGTCAGCCAGCCTCCTCCTTGCGCGCGGGCTGGACGAACACGCAGAGCCAGTCGGCTCTGCTTCCTCTTCTCGGGACGGAGGGACGAACGCAAGCGAAGATGAGCGGGGAATCTGACCTGGATGGGGTCAGACGCACGCAGGGAGGGCGATTTCAGCCTCCCTCTCTCGCTCTCTTCGGCTCTCTGTCGGGACGGGCCGCACGAAACGAACAGGGGATCGACGCCTTGGAGGCGTCGGAGGACCAGGACGGGGTCGGTCGGGATTTCCGCACGCACGCAGGTGGACTCCGAACTTCTTCTCCCGTTCTCTCTGTCTCTCTTCTCCTCTGGGTCGCGGGAAGGGCGAACGAAGAAAAAAAAAACACAGAGGGGAGCCGAATGCCGCTCCCCACTCGCTCTCCCTCTCTTTGTTTCGCTCTGTCTTCGGACGGACAGCTCGAGGGAACCGCCCAAACGAGCCAACGAGGCTCTCTCGTTACTTGAAACGAGGAGAATGTACTTGAGTACATTCTACCCAAATTTTGGGTGAGAAATTGGGTGAATATCTTAGCCCTAAGTTCAAAATTCTGATTTGGGGGAAATTGGCTTCGAATTGGGCTCGACCCGAATCGATTTGAGTCGATTTGGGTCCGGCTTCGTTCGATTGAGTGAATTTTGCGAAATTGAACTCCGATCGATGCCGACTAACGTCGAATTGGGTTCGACGACGCTCGACGAGGTCCGATTTAAATCGATTTGATTTTAATTGAAATAAATTAAATTTAATTTGACTAAAACAAACTTAATTTAATCAAATCGGGGTCCAATTTGAGCCGATTTTGCCTCGACGACGGTTAATTAAGCCGATCGAGCACGATCGAGCCTAGTCGGGCTCGATCGGGGTCGAGTCGACACAAAAATAAGCGTCAACATTAACTTCACTGTCAGCGTGCTCCCGTGGTTGCTTCCGATCAAAATGTCGTAACTTCCTTTCCAACAGGAAAGGAAAGTCGTCGCTGGAGCCGAGCCGAACAGCCACAAAGGGATCGGAGAAGGGCTCGGGTAGGTCTCTCTCTCTCTCTCACTTTGGATCGGAAGCAGCAAGGAGGGGGTCGGCTTCCTGGTTTGGATCGGGCAGAACAACGACAAGGGGAGAGCGACGGGGAAGAGATGAGCTCGTGGTCGTGGGATCTGCGAATGGGAGAGAGCCGAGCTGTGAACGAAAGCCTCGTTTGGGTCGGTATTTAACGACGCGAATGGGGCAGCGATCGAGAGCCGAATTTCAGCATGAATCGCGGGAGAAGCGACTGATTCGGCGCTAATGTACAGTACCTCGGCGGATCTTCGGCAGGAATCTCGGAATTTGGCAGAGGACTGGATACGAGGTTTGATTTACCTTTTTGTTTCTTTTGTGTTTTACACAGAGGTCAACAATTTTATACCATCTACCCTCTTTTATAAGCTGTTAGTATAACAGAATGGTTACTGCTCTTGATTATATTCCCCGGTAAGGGCTTGTGTTAAAATGTTTGGTGCCTTAATAGTACTAAACAAGAATAATGCTGGCAGCCAAATTAGAGCTTGTTTAGCTTCATTTAAAAAAAGATGGGAAATAAGAAGAGGGGTGGACCACATCCGCTGTTTGATTGACAAGTGCAAGTGGCCATTTCACCAGGTAATTAAGATTCATGGCGACATCACATCAGGTACTGCTAAAAAATCACTTTCGTAAGTCATTAAATTTGACATGCAACATATGTTGCCTCCTTTTTGGTACCGGCCACTTGCACAGCCTTTTCGTAGTTCGATACACTTGTTTGTATGTCGCACTATTGAGTCTGATGAATGATGAAATCGCACATTTTACCTCAATTCGTCGTCGGCTTTGGAATTTATGCCTTTTGATCACATATTGCCCGTTATCATGTCTTAAAACATGTGTGATCGGTTAAATGATGATTTGATGTGTATTTTAATTGCATTTGAGCCTTTATAGCGCATATTGGTTATGTGCATGAGATCTTTTTATTTGGACCTCGTTTTGCGAAACGGATTGATATCATAATTATTATTGAGATAATAATTATTATAATTGAGATAATAAATAAATTTAGTAATTATTATTGTTATCACGCATGTCGATGAGAGATATTGAGATAATAATTATTATTGTTATCATTACTTTTAAATATGTATAATATAAAATATAATAATAAATATATATTTTCTTATTAATTAAATAAATACAGTAAGTCAAATTTAAATATAAAAATAGAATGAATAAATATATATAATAAACAATAAATAAATAGCATATTATTCACATGAAGTGTAAATAAAGCTCAAATACAAAATAACCTGTTTTAACTTTTTATATCTCTCAAATTTAGGTTTAATGACTAGAGATAAAGCATCAAATACAAAACTTGATTTCAACCCTTGGATTTAGGTTATCAAGAAGCGTAATGTCATTTTATCCTATGTTGGTAACATTGACGATGAACTCTCTCTCTCTCTCTCTCTCTCTCTCTCTCTCTCTCTCTCTCTCTCTCTCTCTCTCTCTCTCTCTCTCTCTCTCTTCTTGTTCCAGCCGAAGCCTCCCCACCCTTTGGCTAGTCCCGGTTGCAAGAATCCCGAACAAGCATCTTTTAATCGGATCTCATCACCTTCGGTCCTCTCTCACGCGATTGCAACCGATGACCCTTGGCAGCTGCTCAACTTCTCGAGTTGAATCTGAGCCCAAATTGCGAAACCTCACCCGTCAGCCCCTATTTCCTCTCCTCCCGACGTAGAACCTAGTATTCACTTATAAGTTTTCTTTAATTTGGATCTATGTATGTTAATTCACAATGATCAATTAGAAATTCCGTAGTATGAGGTTTGGATTACATACTTCTAGAAAATTCAAAATGGTATTACTTGATAGAATCATAATGTAGGATTGAGTTAGGAACTTAGGATTTAAAATTCAAATGAGTGCACCATTTTATAAAATAGGGTTATAGTTGATAATTATTCAAGTCATATGTTGCCTTATTGAATGATTCATAACCAGCTATATTTAAGTATTTTGTAATTAAAGATGCAATTAATGAGATAGTATTAATAATATTAAGTTTATGATGTATGCAAGCATTAGAATAAATGGGTATTTATTGGTTGGCTAAATTTTTCCTAATGGGCTTGGCCAATTTCCCCTTTTTTTTTTGCTAATTTGAGTTCTGGCTGCTGAGTTCCTACTGCACTGGTTCATTTCTCCTGTTTTTTGCCCTTCGTTTCCTCTACCTGTCCGATTCTTTCCCCCTGGCGCTGTCTGTTTGTTGGCTGTGTCCCACGTCCCTCTTCGTGTGCTGCTCCAGCCAACTATCTGTTGGTCTTTTGCCTCCCCCTTTCTGATTGGTTTGGGTGGGCGACTGTTGGGATCCCTTTCTTCAACTATATATTAGGGCTGTTTTTGGTTGTTTTGAAAAGATTTTTGTAATGATTTTTGGAACTAAAACCTGAGGGTTTCTTCTTGGATAGCTTGTGAGCTTTATCCACTTTCTCTTCTCCTCTCTTTGACTTTGTCTCGGGCTTCTTATCTACTTCTTCTCTCCACAAATTTCCACCCAATTTGTATCTTTCTTCTCAAGCTTTTGAAGGTGTTGTTGGCCGGTTTGGTAGCATTTGTCAGAGGAGTTTGTGGTGGACGTTGGCCCAATGTTGCTGTGGTGGACCTCTAGTTTGCATGTCTTTGAGCACTAATCATTTTCCTACTATTTTGATGTATGTGAGGTGACCACTAGCTGGTTGTTTTGAGGGTAGTTTGTTTTATTTTTATTTTAGTTTTCGTTTATTGTCTAACTTCCATTTGTTTTAAGGTTTGTTTGGTGTTGGCTTACTAAATTATGAATTGAGAAAAGTTCTTCTTGCCTTAGTGTTCTCCTTTTGGTTTTTTTAATCTAGTGTTTGCATCAAGTTTGGTATCAGAGCTTAGGTTTTTGTTAAGTCTTCCTTTCTCTTCTTTGAGTCTTTAAAAAAATGAAAAATCAAAAACAGCCAAGTGATCTTGAAGTTCCAATTCCTAAGAGCCGATGGATCCCGCCGCAAGGAAGTTCTATCAATCCCATCCAGAACGAGTTGTATAAAATTCAATATCAAATGTACTTTTGTACAGAAAAATATGAAAAGAGAAAGCAAATTCTTCAGGACCAGTTTAGAAAAGAAAATGAAATGTTCCAAAGAAAGTATGCGGCCTTGATTCAAGAACTGGATGTGGCACCTTCAACTCGTCAGGAAAGTTTTAAAGTCATTTCATCAAGGGATAAGAACTCTCAACCTGGTTGAGAGAATTGATATAGGCAAAGCCCCCCTGATGGTTGTTCGACTTCTGCTCCTGCCCCTTGGCTTCCCGGTTTCCCTGGCTGCTGGGATTCTATTGCCTTTATTCAGTTTTTATTCTGATTTTGTGCTGAATGGGTTCATTTCACCTGTTTCCTCTACCTGCTCAGTTCTTTCCCCCTGGCGATGTCCATTCGTTGGTTGTGTCCCGCGTGCCTCTTCGTGTGCTACTCCAGCCGTTGGTCTTTTGCCTCCCTCTGTTCAATTAGCTGGAGTGGGCGGCTGTTTGGCTGTCTTTCTTCTCCTATATATAGGGGCTGTTTTGTGGCATTTAAAAAAAAGAGTTACGGATAATTTTTGGAGCATGAAAACCTGAGGGTTCTTCTTTGATAGCTTGCGAGCTATGTCCCCCTTTCTCTTCTCCTCTCTAAACTTCGTCTCGGGCTTCTTATCTATTTCTTCTCTCCGCAAGTGTCCACCCCATTTGTATCTTTCTTCTCAATAAAAAAAAAAGCTTTTAGGTGTTTTTATATGTTCTAATATATTGTTTGTCGTGTGAGTTGTAAGTGTTGTTGATGCAGCGCATCATTGGAGCCGGGACCACTTACCGTTAACTTGCAGCTCCCACCTCCACCTTTTGCTCTATTCGGTTATGGCCAGTACTAGTTTACCTTTTGGGCTGTTAGTCCTCCTATAGTATTTCTTACTTAATATTTTATTTGAGTGTTTTAGCTACAGGTTTTATATACCCTGAGATGCTGCGGGAGAAAGGCAGCCTTGTCTTTACACCAAAGTTATTTTCTTCAATAGAAAACAATCCCAGGCTCATCACCGCCTGGGGTCTTACTGTTCCATTGGTTGCCCTTTGTTTTTCTAGTTTTTCTTGCAGGGCCTTCGCGGAAGCCTTCTCGACGGACGACGATCTCGGGTTGGATCAGCGTGGTATCAGAGCCAGAGTCCCGGAGATGGCAGACAAAGGCAAGGAGCCGGCCGCCGAAGACGCAAGGAGTCTGGAAGCATTGTGGAGGAGCCAGGCCAACATCACACGGCAATTGGAGACATTGTCGGCCGATGTGCAGCGCCTCTCTATCGAAGTGCGCCGCGAGTTCAATCTCACTCGTGCAAGGAATACACCCCATCCGCTACGTCGAGAGCCAGAACCGCCGATGGTTGTTGGGAGGCGACATGGTATGGGCCTTGGACGGATTGGGCGCCGAAATTCCCATACCATTTCTGATTATTCCGAGTCTGAGGAAGAATCACAATTGCATAGGGAATTTGAACCACTGGAATCTGAAGAGGAAGAGGAAGAAGTGATTCAACCAGCTGAAGCTCGCAGACAGCGCCGGCGACAAACACAGTTCGGTAGCCAGCATGAATTCAAGGTGAAAATCGACATACCTTTTTTTTATGGGCATTTACACATAGAGGACTACTTAGATTGGGAAAGGGCCGTTGAGAATTTTTTTGAATACATGGAGATCGAACCAATGAAGCAAGTGAAATATGTGGCCTGTCGTTTGCGAAGCGGAGCTAGTGCGTGGTGGACACAGGTATTGCAGACGAGGCAACGGGAGGGCCGAGGACCCGTGCGCACTTGGGCTCGGATGCGGCAGCTACTACGTACTCAGTTCTTGCCTACGGACTATGAGCAAATCTTATACATAAAATACCAACAATGTCTACAGGGAAATCGTTCAGTTAACGATTACACGAAGGAGTTTCATCGCCTAAGTGCCAGAAATAATTTACACGAATCGACTAATCAATTGGTCGCTCGTTACATTGGTGGGCTCAAATATAGTATTCAGGAAAAGGCTTGAATTGAATTCCATTTGGTCTCTTGCTCAGGCCATTAACTTTGCTCTAAAAGTGGAGATGCAGCAGAACAGAACTTCCCGGTTTATGACTCCTCGACGGTCCCCTGTAGCTGTCTCTGGCGACCCGAGCAAAGGAGCATCGTCCTCTATCAAAATCTCTAACAATGAGTCTACTCCTCCGGATAAGCAACCAGCTCCAGTTCAGGAAGTAAGACAATTACCGAAGGCCAAGTCTGCCGCTCCTATCAATCCCTATGCCAAACCATCATCCCTCAAGTGCTTTCGCTGTTTTCAACCTGGACATAAATCCAATGAATGTCCCCAAAGACAGCAACTCCAATTGTTGGAACCGGAAGAAGGTGAATTGGAAATCCCGTCCAAAGCAGAGGATGAGCTATATGTCGAAGACGTTGAAGGAGATGAGGGAGACCCGCTACTATGTGTATTGGAGAAACTGCTCATAGCTCCCCGCCTGAATACTACGTCTCAAAGAAATGCCATTTTTAAGACACGTTGTACTATCAACGGCAAGGTGTGCGACCTACTCGTGGATAGCGGCTGTACCGAGAATATTATTTCTCGATCCGTTGTACAAGCTCTTCAACTTAAGACGACACCAAATCCGCAGCCATACAAGATCAGCTGGGTAAAGAAAGGGATTGATATCTCCGTCACCGAAATGTGCCAAGTTACCTTCTCCATTGGACGGCAATATGCGTGCGAAGTGCTGTGCGACGTCTTGGACATGGACGTATGCCACTTAATCCTGGGGCGTCCTTGGCAATTCGATGCTGGAGTGACTTATGATGGGCGAGCTAATGTCTACTCACTAGACTGGAAAGGAAAGCGCCTCCGCTTATTACCAGGTTCCCGAGACGGCAAGACTTCAAATACAAATACATCCTCTGCTGCCATGATGCAAATAGTCACTGGCCCTACTCTTTTATTAAATTGGAAAGATGAATCGGCTATGTGGGCCCTAGTCACTACTGATGTCCTCACTTCCCAAGTAACACCTGCTCCAAAATTAGTTGAAGGATTACTGGAAGAATTTCGGGATGTATGTCCAAGTGAGCTACCAGCAGCACTTCCCCCTTTACGCTCCATCCAGCATCAAATTGACTTCATACCTAACGCCTCCTTACCAAATCTCCCGCACTATCGACTGAATCCGACAGAACAGAAGATCATGCAAGGCATAGTAGAAGAACTAGTGAACAAACAGCTTATTCAAGAGAGCATTAGCCCCTGTGCCGTCCCGGCCTTACTGGTTCCTAAAAAAAACAGTGAATGGCGCCTATGTGTCGACAGCCGTGCAATAAACAAGATAACGGTCAAGTACCGTTTTCCGGTACCCAGGATTGATGAACTCAATGACAAGCTGGTCGGAGCCTCCGTCTTTTCAAAGCTAGATTTGCGTAGTGGTTACCACCAAATACGCATTAGGCCCGGTGACGAGTGGAAGACGGCCTTTAAGACTCCTTTGGGGCTCTACGAATGGCGTGTGATGCCATTCGGATTATGTAATGCACCCTCGACATTTATGCGAATGATGCAAGAAATGTTGAAGCCAGTGTGGGGCAAGTTCTGCATCTCCTATTTTGATGACATCCTTGTTTACAGTGAATCCGTGGAAGGCCACCTCGATCATCTCCGACAACTTCTTGTTATCTTGCGAAACAACAAACTATTTTTGAACCTTCCCAAATGTGAATTTGCCACTTCTCAGGTTCTTTTTCTCGGGTTCGTGGTGTCCAAGGAAGGCGTCCGTATGAACCCAAGCAAGGTGGAAGCTATCCTCAATTGGCCTGCCCCGCGTTCCTTTTTCGAGATCAGGAGCTTTCATGGCTTAGCTAATTTCTACCGGAAATTCATTAAGGGATTCAGCATCATCATGAGTCCGCTGACGGATTGTCTGAAGCTGAAGGAATTCCAGTGGGGCGAACAACAGCAGCGCAGTTTCGACGCCATCAAAGCCGCCTTAACTTCGGCACCCGTCTTAGCCATTCCCTGTTTTGACAAGTTATTTACGGTGGAGACCGATGCCTCTGGAATAGGCATAGGGGCTGTTCTATCTCAGGAAGGCCGTCCGGTGGCCTTCTTCAGTGAAAAATTGTGCCCATCCCGGCAGCGATGATCAGCATACGAACAAGAATTGTATTCCGTCATTCGAGCTCTTAAAGAATGGGAGCACTACCTATTACACCAAGAATTTGTGATTTGCACAGATAATAGAGCTCTACAATTTATAAACAGCCAAAAACATGTCAACCGGATGCACGCCCGATGGGTATCCTTCCTTCAGAAATTTTCATTCCTCCTCAAGCATCAGTCCGGTAAACAAAACACTGTTGCGGATGCACTCAGCCGAAAGAGCATGTTGTTAACTCAACTTCAAATAGAGTTCACTGGGTTAACGTCAATCCAACAATTATATACAACTGATCCCGACTTTGGAGCCATTTGGGAACAATGCCAACAAGGCCAAACTGTTTCAGGTTTTTGTATTCGGCATGGCTTTCTTTTTCATCATAATCTCCTCTGTATCCCATTATCTTCGTGGAGGCAGCACCTGATTAAAGAAGCACATTGTGGAGCCCTTGCCGCCCATGCAGGGAGGGATAAATCTCTAGCACAATTGAAGAGCCGTTTTTACTGGCCGAGACTTCGCAGAGACGTGTTTCGGTTCGTCGACCGCTGCTCAATCTGCCAAAGTTACAAGGGTGGTGCTCAAAACACAGGTCTTTACTTACCTCTACCGGTTCCCGATTCAATTTGGGAAGATCTCAGTTTAGACTTCGTCCTTGGCCTACCCCGCACGAAGAAAGGTAACGATTCGATCATGGTAGTTGTCGATCGTTTCTCAAAAATGGCTCATTTCATCTCTTGTAAGAAGACGTCGAATGCTTTGCATATTGCTCACCTTTTTTTTCATCAAGTGGTACGCCTTCATGGCATTCCGAGAAGCCTCACCTCGGACAGGGATGTCAAGTTCATTAGCCATTTCTGGCGAGAACTCTGGAAGCGATTGGGAACAGATTTGCGCCTTAGCTCTGCCTATCATCCCCAATCTGATGGTCAAACGGAGGTCGTCAACCGCACCTTGGGTAGCATGCTCCGCTGTCTTGTACAAGAGTACCCGAAGCAATGGGAAGAAGTGCTAACCACCGCGGAATTTGCATACAATTCGATGGTGAATAGATCCACGGGTAAGACTCCCTTTAGCATTGTTTTCACTAAAGTCCCAAACCTTGCTTTGGATGTAGCAATTTTACCCAAGTGTAAATCTGGAGCTGCAAAGAATTTTACCAACCAATACTCACAAATGCTGGCGGATGTACGCCTTCAATTGACGAATGCCAACCGGAAATACAAGGCTGATGCCGATTGTCACCAAAGACCACTTGTCTTTAATGTAGGCGATCTAGTTATGATTCGGCTTCGCCGTGAACGATTCCCACCTGGCACTTACTCCAAATTGAGTCGCCGCAAAATTGGTCCTGTTCCGATCGTTGCCAAGATTAATGACAACGCCTATACAGTTGAATTACCACCTGGGTACACGACCTCACCTACCTTCAATGTCTCCAATTTGTGGCGATACCACCCTCCAGATCAGTCCCCGATTACCATCAGCTCGACGGAGACGAGCTCTTCCGAAGCCGGGGAGGACTGATGCAGCGCATCATTGGAGCCGGGACCACTTACCGTTAACTTGCAGCTCCCACCTCCACCTTTTGCTCTATTCGGTTATGGCCAGTACTAGTTTACCTTTTGGGCTGTTAGTCCTCCTATAGTATTTCTTACTTAATATTTTATTTGAGTGTTTTAGCTACAGGTTTTATATACCCTGAGATGCTGCGGGAGAAAGGCAGCCTTGTCTTTACACCAAAGTTATTTTCTTCAATAGAAAACCATCCCAGGCTCATCACCGCCTGGGGTCTTACTGTTCCATTGGTTGCCCTTTGTTTTTCTAGTTTTTCTTGCAGGGCCTTCGCGGAAGCCTTCTCGACGGACGACGATCTCGGGTTGCATCAGTTGTTCATTCTAAAATATAAAAAAGTTTAAACGTGTTGTTTGTCTTATTTTATTTGTTATTATTAGGTTTTGTGTTTTATTTATTGTGTCGTTTATGAAAGGAAGACCATAGGTGTTTGCAATCTTAGTTTTTCCAAATTTTGATTGCATCAGTTTATAATTATGATGGCATTTAAATAGAAAAAGGGGTATGATTCTTATGAAAGATACATATAAGTTTCTAAATAAAATATCTTTATTTTTTATAAAGAAAGGCTGCTTATCTTAGAAATGAATTATCACTACTTAACACATCATAAAATAAGTAAAAGACTTGAATTGAGTCAAGATATTAATTTCTTTATATAAAGAGAATCTTAATGTTACCTAAGAGGAAAGGAGTCCATGATGTTAATAGAAATTAAGATATTAATGTATGATGAATTTAAAAACAAATTAAAGTATAAAAGAATTCAACTGAATTTTATTGTATGTGTCTTATACATGGAATTGGATTTGATTTATAGGAATAAATACTTGAAGAAACAATGATAAGACTAAGGAATAGTATTTGCATATCACAAGGTGGGTACTCATATTTTCAAATTATATGTTAAGCCAATGGGGCCCACTGGTCTGCTTGGGGAGGCGGAGCAAGTAAGGAGGGGCAACATAGGAAACTAAAGAATGGGGCCCAAGCAAGGAAAGGGTTGGCATCACAGGTTCCGAGTTTCTTGCGTGGGAGAGTTGATCTACCTCTCGAAAAGTATTAAAGTTATCTTTCTTCTCGGTATTGTGTTGTAGTGCTGTTGTTCTCTATTTTTAAGAGTTGTCTTGTTGTTTTCTTGTTTGGGTGTGTTATATTTGTTGTTTTCTTTGATTTAATGAAGTTGTATTAGTGTTTTCCCATATTTGGGTGCTATTTTAGTGAAAATTTCACTATTTTTTGGGTTCAAGTCCTATCATTATAGTGACAATGTTGCTTCTTCTAAATCAAATGCATCAATTATTATTAATATATTTTTTTAATAAACCGTTATTGCAAATTCAATCATCATTTATCTTTGTTATGAAAAAAATTGGTTATTTTGAAATGAATCATAGATTTCTTATTATGCTTCAATTGTTTATCATATGTCATATAATGTTTACTACATAAACATGTGGAATGACATGAAAAATGTAAATGAAACGATTTATATAAAAATAAATGCATATGCATGTTAATAGAAGTCATCTCCTTATGGTACTAATTGGGGACATTGATATAGGTTACACGTAAGATGACAAAGGAAATTGATAATTTGATATTATGACATGGTTTCTTTTTTTTCATGTTATTGAATATTTCAAAACCCCTTACATTGTCATTTTTAATTAAAATAAACTGTCAGTTAATTTTATAATAATTTATCTATAATAACAAGCATACATATTGTCTTATAAACTACTTTATGCTACTATAATTTAGAAAAAATTTATATCCACTGATTATAACTCACTCCCACTATTAGACAAAACTTTTAATTAATGTATTGTAAGTACAAAATATAAAACCAAAAAACGAGAATTACTTGAGACAATAGCATCCTAAGAATTCATGGCAATGTAATTGCGGATTTAAGAACATTAAAAAAAATAGAAAGCATATATTATACAGTTGCTACATTCACTAAAAAGTATTGTTAGCATGCCCATATTTCAAGTTAGAAATAATAAATATATATTTGTAGAGTCATAAAGAGAAACTAGTTTCCAGCAACTTTGGCCATAAATAAAATGGTAAACATTACCATAGCAATATCAATACTTGTAACCCGAAGCAGCTCATCAGGACAAACAAGATAACCCAACAGAACCCATTCACGATATGTTGTAACATTAGCTAGATCCTGGGCTCTCTGTAAGTATAAAGGAGAAGGAACAAAGTTAAACAAATAAAAAATTATAATAAATAAGAAAAAAACTCAAAGTGAACAACATCCAGGCATAAGAAGTTCACGAGCAAGATTTCAAAGGTGATAGACCAACCATGGGATGAGCAGAATTTGTAAGTATATCAGGATAACGAGGATGAAATGGACTTAAAAATCCTTCATTCCGCAACTTTTTAGTATCAGTAGAAAGAAAAATAATCGGGCCTACCGCTTCAAGCACCTGCAATTAAGAAGCCAGAAAGTGATTAGAATTCAAATAAAATAAACTATGTTCAAAATGGAGACCGAGACTGTCTGAAATGGAAGCACTAGGATTTGCATCTACACTTGGTTGAGTGATATTGACTAAAGTGTGGTCTAATGTTTGAATCCTTGCGGGGTAAAAAAACAACTAAATCTTTCATTTAGATTCAAAATCAGTTTCTAATAAACTTGACCTCTTCTCCATGGCCAGCAATGAAAGGAAAATGCACTATCGAGACAGTTTGGCCATATCTACAAGATTAGCGAAAACATTTCTTACAACATAATTCAACAAATAATTACCAACAGAAGACTTAATTTTCAGCAGAAGTTTGTCTACTGTAGTCCAAATGCTAATTAACTCTGTTAAATTAACCTTTTAGTTAGATCACGTGCCTTTTATAAATGTAAGCACAACTTATTATCCAGCTGCATAATTTTGTAATAGATTGGATTAATGTGCATATCTGAACATCAATACTAAGAAATGTTGGCTAAGTGGCAAAAGATGGCGAGAATAGATATGATGTTTGGAACCAATGAAAGAAGATGAAACAAACAGGACAATTACAACAACATCAAGCATTTATCTCACTACGTGCGATCTGCTATATGAATCTTTTTTTCTCCATTGAGTCCTGTTACGAGTCAAATTCTCATTTAAATCTAACAAAAGATATCATTTCTAATATTTTCTAACCAAACCTTTTTATATCTACCGCTATCTTTCTTAACATAGGTCAAATCTAATATACTATGATGCACTGACACGGACACGACACAACACGGGACACGGCATTTTTAAAAAAAATAGGGCACAGTTGCGGCGTGGACACGGCATAATAATTTTTTAATGTAATATATAGAAATTAAGATGACATTATAGTAAAAATGACAAGCAATAATAAATCAATTTCATGATAACTTGTTTAGCTTATAACATAAAGATGTTTAGTACAAAATGTCTAGTACAACCACAAAAATATAAGCAAAAAACTAATTAGTAAAACATGAAGGTCCAACTACTTAATAGAGGGAATGATAGAATTAGATTCAGATGTTGGTCTTTGGCCTTCAATATCATCATCATTGAATATCATTGCTTTCAACTCTGGTTCATCTAGAGAAAGATTTGCAACCTCTAATAATCTCATATCATCAAGGCACTCGAACCCATCTCCAGCAACATCCTACATCTTGTTATCACTTGTCATATAAAGTGGGATTTTCCTTGATAGAAGACGAAAATTTGTATGCACATAAACTAAATCTTCAGCACGTTGTAGAGTTATTTTATTCCTCTTCATTGATTAACTAAATGAGTATGTGCTCCAATTTCTCTCACAACAGTAAGAGGATGATACTTGACCAAGAAGTTTTATTGCTATTGTTTAAAGAAACGGTGTTGAAGCTCCATGAATCAACCACCATATTTTTGGATTCATCCTCCATCTATCAACCAAAGATTCTTGATCACCAAAATCCTCTAAATTTCCAAAGAACTTTGCAAGTTCTATATTAATTTTTCTTCTCTCCTCATTTGAGAAATATATTTTCAGGCATATCTTTCTCATATTTGAAACTTCTAAATCTTTTTTGTGGTGAGACACATTGAGGGTCTTCTTAAAGTCATTCTTTACTTGAATACCTTCAAATAATACAAAGCATATGAAATTATTTATTCATTTACGAACAAATTTCAATTAATTTAAAAGATGAATATAAATATACCTTGGATTTAATGAATGAGCCAAACAATGCAAAGGTGTGTTGCTTTTGCTCCACCTATCTTCAAGAATGGTATAGACAACACTCCAAAAACTTGAGTCTTCATCATGTGACTTTCTTTTATGTTTGTATATAATTTCTATCACTTTTGCTAACATAGAATCCCACATCTCATAAATCAAATGTAGGCATGATTTATCTGTGTCAGCCTCTCTCAACATATCATAAATTGGATCAGTAAAAGCCAAAATATAGTCTACATTATTCCACCACAAATCATCTAAGATATTTTCTTTAACATACCTTGCCTTCCCAATATTATCTTCTCAATATGTGTTCTTTCTCTTTCCAATAATTTCAATCTTAATGCGTTATAGCCAGGTGGAACATATCCTGCGAGATTGTTGTTACTTGCAAAAATGAATGCATTTTATAATGAGGATTCCTTACTAGGTTGAAAGGAAGGCCCGTTGAAAAAAAAAAACATCATTGCTATTTCACCATCCAATTCCTCTCGCTGCTGCAAATTAAAAGCCTTCTCTAGAGGACTACTGGCTACTCCTTTTCTTTTCTTTGTTTCATATCCTTCACTTCTAAATGATAAAGCTTGATCAACTCTCACAGATGAGGAAGAAGTGTGGGATGAGCCATGAGTAGATGGCAAAGGTATCTCTTTAGGGAGTGTCCTTTGGATCCTAGATTCATCTTCATCAACTTGTCTGTTCAATTCAATTAACTGCGACGTAGTAATCTTAGGACACATTTTAATTCCATGGCCAGAAATTATAAGTAGATGTGCCTTCACCCTAGAATAAGATCCTTTGTAGGTGCCACCACAATAATTGCATTTGAATGACACATTCCCTCCTCCTTCAAATGTTTTTCCTAACTTTGTAATATGAATCCATAACGGCTTATCAGTTTCTAAAACGACTCTTTTGAATCTTCACCTAATCCACTACCGCCAGCAGCAGAGCTCATACATCGAATTAAATTGATATGAAGTGAAATCAAAATATCCCAATAATAAGACAACATGAATACAACAATATACCGGTCTGCCGGGGGTCCAAGGGGGCGCTGCCCCCTGGCGGGATTCGACCTGATAATTTTATATAGGAAAATACCAAGCGGTACCGAGCATGTACTAAGCGGTACCGAGCATGTACTGAGCGGTACCGAGCATGTACTGAGCGGTACCGAGCATGTCCTGAGCGGTACCAAGCATGTACTGAGCGGTACCGAGCATGTACTGAGCGATACCGAGCGGTACCGAGCATGTACATTAGCTTTTTCAACAATGAAAAGAAGAAATGACGAAATCCACTTACAGGTCTTGGCTCTCTTGCACGCAGAAGGTGCTCTATTTGGCCTTGATTGCGGACTTTGCCCTCGGATGACCGCATAAATCACGCAAGAACGAAGGAATGGGAAAGACGAGCTCTTCTTGACCTCGGCTCGAGCAGAAATGACGAAGGAACGGGAGGCGAAGGTAGCGGGCTCTGTTTGGCGTCCACTGCGAGCTCTCCCGGTCCGCCCTAGAAGATTTCTTTCGTGGATCGGAAAAATAGGGCTTCTCGTTCGTGGAAAAGACTAAATAGGACGGAAGATTTTATCATTTAATAATTGGACACGCGTGTACGATTTTAATTTTAATTTTTAAATTGCAACACTATGTCATGTCGGACACGTGTCAATGCCGTGTTCGACGAGTGTCCGTGTCAGACATTGCATACCCTCTTTAAGCGGAGTGTTGGTGCATCATAGCTAATATATTACTCTCCCAATCGGGTCATCGGAAGGCCGACGTTCAATGTGTAAAAACCATCTAAGGAGACTCTCTCTAGTCTTATCTAGAGCTACTCCAAACTTTTCATGTAGATACTCATTTCGCATTCTGTCTAGAAGAGTGAAGCCACTCATCCACTTGAGCATCCTCATCTCTAGAACACTTGGGTTAATTTTATGCTTCTCTTTTAATGGCCAATATTTTGCACCTTGAAATATTGCAGGTCTCACCACCATCTTATAGAATTTTCCCTTAAGCATGAGGGATACTTTTCTATCACACAATAGGCCCAATGCATTCCTCTACTTCTTCCAACTTGAATTCTCCTAATAATATCCACATCTATTTCACCATCACTTTGAACAATGGACCCGAGATATCTAAAACCCGTACTCTTATTAATGACTTCATTACCCAAAGTCACAATACACCCACTAGATCTATTACTACTAAAATTACGCTTCATGTATTCGGTTTTAGATCCGCTCAAAAAGAATATATATATATATATATATATATATATATATATATATATAAGAATGGGAACGAAATAAGGCAGATGTAAAGTAGTATGCCGAAAGGTTAAGCAAAAAGGCTTGCATAAACTAAAGTTGACACTACCTGCAATTCTTAATTGGATTGAATGAAGAAGGATTAGTAAGACCAACCAAAAAGCGTTACAGCAAACAAATGGTAATGATGATGATGGTTGAGTGGTGATATCCAATATGATAAAAGAAGAATATGAGAAAATACATTAATGGAGGAAAATACTTCAATTTTTAAAGCATTGTTTTTTCTTAAATCAAAGTGCGTTTGCATGGGCATTGTTACTAATAAGTTAAGTATCGTGACATCTGAGGTATTTAAGACGCTCATTCATTGAAAAACGAATTCATCAATTTTGTTAAATTGACAAATTAATGAAAATCAAGTTGAGTATGGTTGAAATGACATTTTAAAGATGAGTATGTGCAAAAACTAAAAGCACATTCGTGAGCAATTATTATATTATAGAGAAGATGGAAGTGACATCTATTGAAAATAAAGAGAAGAAAATTACATTGAGGTATAAATAGGGGTGTCAAAATAAGTTTTCAGGACGGGTTCAGGCCTAACCCGAAACTAACCCGCTTCAATCAATCCAACCCAAACTTGACCTGATTAGGCAAATGTGTCAGGAATTCAAACCTGGACCCGACCCATTGGGTTATCGAGTTGACCCAACCCAACCCGCTAACATGGGTTTCGAGCAGGGCAGCAAGCCACAGGGGTGACTGGGCAAACTCGGGTGAGAGTCTGGGAGGTGTGAGGCGCACACGGGAGAGGGTGAGGTGTGCGGTGCGGGCTGTGTGGGGTGCGAGCACGAGTTGCAGGCGATGCGACGCACGCACTGCTGCTGTGCGGGTGAGAATGTGCAGGCAGTGCAGCGGAGCTTGTGCGAGCCATGAGAATGCAGGTGCCAGCCGGAACTCATGTCAAATTCGAATTAGCGGGTTGACCCGGACCCGACCCAATTTTTCAAACGGGTCATAAATTGAAACCCGAACCCGACCCGTTTGTTAAAAAGGTTGATCTGAACCTGAATTTCTGGGTCGGGTTCGGGTCGGGTCAATAATTGGCACCCCTAGGTATTAAAGGAAATTTATAATGAAAGATTGAACAAACATAAATAAGGCAGATAAATAAAATTTGTTTTAGCATATTAGTTAGGAGAAGGGGTAAAGTAATTGTAACATGTTAAGAAGTCATGCAAAAGGCCCGAGAAAAAAAAATAACTCCTCCTGTAGCACTCTATAGAAGTGAATGAAAAAAGAAGATTTACAAATCCAATCCCAAATGGTAGGGATGAGATGCTCGAGATTGATGAAGATGATAAACTATTAAATGGCAGAGGTTGCTTATTGATTGATTCTATTTATGTTGGGTGACGGCTTCTACAAGTTCTGAGAGAACATTGTAACTAAGTTAAACATAATGTCAAAACAGCAAAAATTTAAAGCATTATTAAAAAACATTTTCAAATATGATACTCAAAATGTGTTAAAAGCTTAGCACCAAGTCCTCACTGCTTTCATATTAATCAAAACTGCTTGACGCTTACATAAAGTGTACAAAATTAAACGTGACTCTTAAGCAATAGATAGCTTGATTGACTTCATATAAGGTGCTGAATATGTAAAGCAACAGTTTGAGTGCTAACTCCTGAACAAAGAAATACAACTATTTATGAGCTAAAAGTTAAAAACCCTTAAACAAATTATCAGAAGCTTAAAGTCCTTTTGTTATTACCAGTAGAGCTACATTTGGCTTGCTTATGTTAAACTAGTTGATGGTGTAACAAAACATATATAGCATTCCATACAATCAAGAACATTATTTTCTACTTAATATGAAAGCAAATCCAAACACTATAAGCAGGATAGCTAACCAGAGCAATCCAAGTACAAGATACTCAAATGAACATAACTATATTTTGCTTTAAAAAGTCATATGAAACTTTGCAAGAAGAGATAACAAAGCTCTAAATAACAGGTGCAAACATTAACCAAATGAATATAAGAAGTAACTTTTTATAAGGCCATTAAGCGTATTAAGATGCATGAAATACTAAAGAGAAGACTGGGTTGGTAGATGACTTCTCCAATACGAGGGCTAACAAAATTAAGGTCTTCTTGCAACCCCTTAACTGGGGGGTCAAATGAATCAACAAACTGAACCAATCTGTCAAAGTGAAAAATAGAATATCAGAAAATGAATATAACTTAATATCTTATAAGAAAAGGCAGATTATTAATGAAACAAATGATCAAATTTATAATCAATCAGAGAAATATGTTCCCCCAACCACCACCCCCGAACAGATAAACATGACGAGAGGACCGAATGGGGTAAGAACAAGTGAACAACCGATGAAGGAGATGGAGAATAAAGGAAATGAATGAACTTCAAAAAGATGTCTCCAAGCACTCAACAACAAACACCAAAAGAATATATCCTAAATGGGTTGCACTAATTTGTCCAGGGGAAATTTATTTTATTAATCATTCAATAGCAAAATAAACCTATCACCAATCTACAAAAGGAGCCAATGAGGATATAATAACTAAATCATCATTTGAATGCATGAAATAAACTTAAACTAAATAACAAAAAGACATTGACAAGTCTCAAGCACAACATAAAGACATGCATGCATGGCTTCTATCCATGTAACCTTAGGTCTATCCCTTTTTTTATAATCTTTTAACATCAATTTTATTAGCTCATCTAATAAATAAATCTTCTAGCCTTTAATTGCACATGTTCATACCATCTAAATCAAATTTAAATCATCTTATCTTCAATAGATATCACTCCAACTTTTTCATCTAATATAATCATTCCTTAATTTATATTTCTAATTTTATAAACTTTAACATTAAAACCCCATGATATTCTCTAATCAAACAAAACTCTAGAGGTACCTCTCAATTTTAATCATCCAGTCATAATTCAATGGAGGACAGAAAAATCTTTCCAAACTATTTTTCCAAGTGTGTTCAAATTCAAAATATGAAATTTTCTACAAGATACCCTAATCATGTGCAACCACCCTTCCTATCCTTTTAGCCAAACATAAGAAATATTTATACATTGTAGCTCAAATCAATTATAGATGAGTTTTCAAATGACTATTGGACATATTTTTGACGAATGCAAAATCAAATCATAGATGCACAGCAGAGCAATCTATTGAAAATAACTTAATGGTTACAGTACTATCAAGCAAGGCACAAAGTTATATGTAAGGCACAACGTTGTATGTTAAATTTAAGATTGAAATGTCAATATTATCTTCTCTATAAACAATGGCCAATGCTAGTATCTTCACAATAAACTATAGTTCAAAAAATGAGGAAAGCATAAAATCAAACCCCAATCCATGAAGACCAAGTAAAGATTAATGGAGAAAGGTGATTTCTCATATCCGACATACTCAATGTCCATGATTAGAATATAAACATGGAGGAAAGGGAAAATGCTTAGCATCAATGAAAAAAACAAAGAAATAAAGCTTTCATACAACGGTGATGGGTACGTAGGAGTTTTGATTAGAGAGAAACGGAGGCAGTTGTCCACATTCTCTACACATCTTCTAACCAATAGGAATTCATTCCTTTTTCTTTTTATTTTTACCTTTTTAGGATATTGTTCAACACATCTTCTAACCATTAGGAATGGAAGTTCTCTTCTATCCAAACAATCTAAGATATTATACATGCTAAAGAAGTGAATCTATATGAGATGCTTAAAATAAGCGTTCACCCACCGATGGTAGAACTCACAATCACGTCCACCCTTAGTTATGGTGTATAAGAGATCATAAACTTGTATAATCATTTTCCTTGGTATCTGAATGAGAAAAAAAATCACCTATGTTAGAAAACATAAGCTTAGGAATAACTGTGTTATTCTATGATATGTTTCATTAGAAGCATTAATTCTAAAAATTGATTGGAATTTAAACCATTATAGACAAATTTTGGAACATTGCCTTCTCAGAAAATAGATTCACACGAACAAAGGAACAAAACAGATCCATAAAAGCATGTAAGATCAGAGAATTTTGATGAGGCTGCATTAAAAAAACATAGGTTAGAAAAGATATACATGCAAAACTTGAATGACTTTGTAGATCTTGATGATAATAGAATAAATACTTACTAACAAGGTTATCACTGTGCTGCTTAAATCGAGAATAAGACGCAATGCTTGCTCCCGAAATGCCATCAAATCAAGTAGAAGCTGAAGATTTCGGAAAATATATTAAAATCACTTCTGATTGAACTTACACCATAAGGAATACTGAAAAAAGAGGTTGCAAAAACTCGATTGAATGAACAGAGTATCCATGATAGTAATTTCTGATTATCTATTATGAAGTGCCGTCCTTATGTAACTAATCCAATTCATACAAGCCAAAATCAAAACAACAAAAGATAATGAATTATGAGCAATTTCAAACATCTCTAAAAGTAACACTTGAAGCATGCTTACCAGCTTCCAATCTTGAGAAACGATGAGCAAGAGATAATCACATGACTACTGATTCTACAACTTCATTATAGGAGTAGCATTTGTCTGAGATAGAACATTTACATTTTTTTTAAAGAGTCCTAAAGCATAAAATAATCTGATAATAAAATGCTTTTTGTGAGTTTCTCGATAATTAATGAAGTTTCTTGACTCATCATGCATTCTAGCAATACACAGCAATACTATTAAGACATTTTTACAAAGAACTCCACATTGCAGTAGCCTTATGCATATAGTCACCCCTTTTCTCAACACTTTTTGCAAATGAAATAATAATGTTTTTATACTCCTTGTTGATACATAGGTATTAACGAAAATTTTCAATTGAATGTCAGTAGCCATACTTAAAGTAAACAAAAATGTGTGATAAACTTGAGGGTGGCCGGGAGCAATGACTATTTTGCCTCCATTAAGACATAAAGGTAACAAGAACACAAACTCCCTGATATGAAGGGGTAATATTGTCCCCTTTTTAAAGCAAATAAACTTGAATTATTGAATTCATGGAAATTTTAAGTTTCATTGAAGAATTTAACGAAGAAAACAATTATGTTTGGACATTTGGATAGCCAGTTTATTCCACCAACCTCAATCTCCATCTTAAGATATACTTAATCAGTAGAAGAAAAAAAAAATTCAGGTGGATGTCTTTAAGTACTTTTGTCAGCTATTTCACATTAAGTTAAATAAGGAATGGATTTGAAGTGGACTTCAGCAGGGTAACAGTATTTTATTGGACAGCGTTGAGTTAAATATAAAAGGTGCAATCATAGCTAAATAACTTTTTGTAGATAAAGCATAAAATTACTCATAAATATTTTTTTGGGAGCCATAAATATGACTTATACCGTGATCCATGTTTCCAGGTTTTGAATGTATACTTCTGCATTGTCGTTCAAATGATCAAGACCAAGTTTGTCAACCTGAAAATGTAATTCTTAATAAGGACGAGACTATAAAAAATAAGTCACCTAATTCAATTATGGCAGATTGCTCACACGCTCCAGCTGCAATTTGTTAGGATGCTCTGGAAATTTTTTGGACAAAAGTACACATATTCGGGGCAAGTTGGGAAATACACCAGCTTTCCAGAAAGATTCAGAAAATGTGTGAGATGCCAAATCAGGTTTCTCCAGAATTTGGTTTAACCTATACATCTTGCACAATAAACCCTCTGCAACCTTGGAAAGTTGGACAACCCACTCCATTTGAAGTGATTTTTGGAAAATTCCAGAACTTGGATGTGCTTCAGAAACAGCATGCTTCCAGCTTGTGGATGATGAAGCAAAAGGTTCTTCGAGATTAAGGTACTCAGACCATCTAGATAAATTGTCCCAATCCTTAGATTTCACAGACATAGGAGAGGACTCTTGATTGGAAGAAAAAGACCTTGGCTTCGCCATTAGACTGAATTCAACAACCTCCCTGCATAAAAACACAGCTACTTTCATGTTAGCATGATCGGTAGTTGACAAAAGATTAGCAGGCCAGGGTTTCATTTGGGTCAGCTTGTAATTTTCCATTTTTGTGATTAGAACTTTTTTAAATTGTTTCTCAGTCACATTTTATATTTTGTTTTCTCAAAAGCAATTTTCTAAAGTAAATTATGAGAAAAATAGGGGCAAACTAATACGACATTTTCATCCAAAAAAGCGCTGCTATTTGTTTGTTGCTTTCTTGCAACAAAAGCAAACAAAATGCTGCTCCAAATGAAGCTATTTGATGGAAAAAATTTGTTGGGACATTGAGACAATTTAATCCCAAATTCACGCACATAACAAAATTATATACACTAAGCCACGAGCCCAAGATCTTGTGGTTGGAGCCAAAGCATCCAACCGCTACACCAAGACAGGTCGCATATTTGATGGCAGAGTTAAATGAGGAAAATGAGCAAGAAAGAGATTGCATTGTTTATACAGAAAAAGGCATTTCACCATACAAAGCAAATCAAAAGCAAAATTCCATTTTAAAAAAGGAATAAGAAAATCAAACAAGCAAATTGCTCCAATGTGACACGAACAAGAAAGTATCGCAATAACATATTGATAAAGAAGGAATCAGAAGACAAACTCAGCTGAGAATTACAAGGAAAATGACGTCAAATGCACCAGCGTCAAGACTTACCCTAAAACCAAAACACAAAAATCGCCCCATATCCACACAGTACATTCCGCTTACCCGTCATTTAATTTCATCTTAATCCTCAATAGAGTCAAAGAACTCAGAAATCATTTAAAAATCCCAAAGTAAAACTTCATCATCACAAAAGCATACTTCAATACTTCAAAAAACAACCCTAAAATGATCACAGACCAATTTTCAGCTCTGCATAATACAAATGTACGTTTCAAATACTTAATCACGCCGCATAACTCCTTTCTAATCCAAACATTCCCTACAGTTCGAATTCACCACAATGAAAACAAATGAGCAAAAAACTAAGAGTAATTTGTGAAGAAGAATGCAGCGACGAAGTACCTCGACGACAGCGGTGTAGCAAGTACGGTAACAGAGAAAAGAACAAAGTGAAGAGCGTTGAAGCTGGAAATCTGTAGATCGAAAGAGAGTTCGGGATCTGGTAGTAAGTACTCGAGGGATTTTCAGTAGAGAGAGAAAGAGTGGGGAAGAATTGATTACAGCTACTATAGGATTTCCCGGTGTTTTTTTTCTTCTTTTTTTATTAAGCGCGAAACTGGTAGTTGCGGAGTCATGTTCCCTTTCCTCGGATCCGAATCCGAATTGATTTTGATGTGTCTCTTTGATTAAATAATTATTTATTATATAAATCGTATATTAGAAATATTCTTATTAGAATAATTGTGACAGAATAGAGAGAATTTATAATTTTAGAATTAAAAATTTATGTAAACATAATTATATAAGTTAAAAGTAGATCATATGAGATATGAGTTTAAAGTATATTATAAATACTACTTCATAATTAGAGAAAATATTAATATATTATATATTTGAATTATGGAACATATAAAGTATCATTTGGTATGAATTAATGAAAATACGAATCTTAGATATCTATGGTGTCATTCAATATTGATGGACGATCATCTTACTACTCTCTCTATATAAGAGAAGACTGGACAATCATGAAGATAAGTGTCAAATTTCAATGGTTAATAGAATGTATATTGTATCATCAGATACTGGTGGAAGTGCATCTCACTTACTCTCTATGTTAGTATTTGGTCCAATCTTAGCTATTTTGTTTCTTCGATTTATCTTATCCTACTGTTAGTTTTACTTCTTGATAGTGTTATAAACAGAGGTCTGGTCTTTCTGTAATGTAGTGTGTGAAACAACATGTCCTCTAGAGCTTTTGAGCTTTTATTGTATTTCTCTATGATATACCAAATAAAGGAGTTCTGTATTTTGCAACATGTCTTCTTCCTTCTCTCCAGCTTCCTGGAATCGGTATAGTTGATTCCCACTCTCGCAACACTATATAAAAATGAATTTAGGAAGATAAAAAAGACGAGTGTCCAATTTCAATTGATGATAAACACCCGGTATTAGCACATATTAGATAACAATCGATTGATACCTTCATAGACGTTAGTATGCGGCCCAACAAGTCATATGTTGCTCCATTCGAGTAAAAAAAATCTCAATAATCTAATAATAATTTGATATTTTTAAATAAAAAATATACATGGGTTGGCTTGCAAGTGGAGCCCACAAAGTCAATTGGTTTTGCAATTATATGCTTGGTTTAAAAATTTGTCTCTCTTAGTGCTGTCCTTTGAGTGGACTTCACACCAAGAAAGAAAACTTTTTCTAAGTGGATTGGAACCGTCCAAAAAAGTTTAGTTGGGCTTAGATTGTATTTTAAGGAAGCAAATAAATAATGATAATGCAAAACGGCCGATAACTATAAATATTAATAACTTGGCTCCACAATTAGCTTTGATTTAGTTTTTTTTTTTCTATTAGCTCTTTTACTTAATAAATTAAATACAAACATGATATTATTTGATCTTTTCTCTATTTATTTATTTATTGGGGCATATATATATATATTCTGAAAAGGCTTTTAAATGGGATTTATATACAAGAAGAGCTTATGTTCAATTGGTTAAGTAGATGAGCAAGTGCAACAAAGTTGACTCATTTGTTTAAGGAGTTGGGTTAAACGGTAAAAGCTTGCTCAAGTTGTTCTCATTTCGACCTCCTATCGATCATATATCAAACAAAATGCGAATATATTGCATAGAATTTGGCTCTGAAGCTGGTTAGAAGATGGAGAAATAAGCAATGCCGCTTTTGAGATTCGTGATGGACTATCATGCATTTTTCCCATAATGAATGAATCTATTGAGTTTCCATTCTCCTAGATTAAATGTTGGTGTAGATATGGAAGGGAACAATAATACCACCTCTTTAAATATGATAGCATGTTGTCAACATAGTAAACGTTGCCATACATAGGTGTCAATAAGTGACTCGATCTAAAATATTCGGGTTCAGGTTGACCTGTATCTCATTTAATATCTTTTTTTATTAATTTTTTTACTCGTGGGTTTAATTTTTGTATTTTTTTAATAAATTATTCTAAACATTGCAATTAATAAATCAAAGAAAATTAAACTAAAATGGGTTAACGGGTCTGATTTGGGTCATTCAGGTTGCTAGCTAGTCATATTCAATATTTTTTTTTTTCTATATTCAGGTTGATTAGATTTGGGTTGAATTAATTTAGGGTTGAACTCAGCCCGTCAACTAGTTTTGACACCCTTAATGTTAAGCTCTACAATTTAACAGCCAAATGGGTTAAGAGAACCATAAATATGTGATAATGCTTCCTTGTACTCTTTTTGTTCGATGAGATGCTTAGCATTAGTACAAGTGCATTTTCTCACACTCATGGTTCGGAAGGCGGTACACTCTGGTGACATTGGACGTGATAAAGGGATAAAAAGACATGTTTTGTATTCACAAAGATAAGCATGTATATAAAGGAGACACAACATGATATATATGCACAATAATAAATAAATAAAGTAAAATGAAGAGTCAATTAATTAATAGAAGTTCAAATAATTAATACATTCAAATAACAAAAATTCTAATACAAGTCAACAAAAAATAGAAATAGAACAAAAAATAGGAAAGAAACTGCCACCCTCATAATAAAAAAAACATAAATAACTACTACAAAATAATAAATACCAAAAACAGTTTACTGCTAGTAACTCTGCTCCTGATCATATCTATTTAAGCATAGATAACAAATGAGCGGGGCATGCTGTATGAAAATTCAAAGGATAAAAGTTACAACCCAAGGTCACCAAAATAAAATAATACTGGCACATGTCATATTTCCAATAACATAAATCTAAATGTGCTAATATCATTAATGTATTCACCAAAATGTTATCAATGCAAATCATTATAATGTTTATCAGTGCAACCACATCACGTATCATTATAACTCAAAATGATGTATCAGTCATTTATTATTTCTAATTAATGTCCATTTATATATATATATATATATATATATATATATATATATATATATATATATATATATATCGATTTATCATATACCCATACCGAGAAGGTAAACACCAACCCAAATAAATTCAGTGATTTCCTGTAGAGTCGTCACTATAAGGGCCCATCAACCATGACTAGCAAAAAATCAATAGGGTTATACCGACATACGCATAATCATACAGTGCAAACACTATTACAAATAATCAACGAGTGTTATGTTGCAACCCAACCTTACCAGGATAGGTTCTATTGTGTTGAGCAATGATAGAAAAATCGTAAGATTTAATTTTAAAATTATTTTATATTTTTACCAATATTCATTGAAATAAATTATAGATTACATGACTACTAAAATATTCAAATACTGAAAAATAAACTATCCACTAATTTTTTTTTTCATTTCATCAAAATAAATTTCTACACTACAGTAAATTGCTACATATAAGAGCTATTGAATTAAAAATTAAACTAGACATGATTGTACAAAAATCAAAATAGTAAAATATCTATAACCTCATATCTTATCTTAAACTACTAATCCACAACCAATTTCCCCTTCTCAAATCCTAAAAATCAGAAACAAAATCACAATGAGCTACAACAGCTCAGCAAGCCACACAAACCAATCTAAATTTTAAAATATTATTTTATCAAATATTTTGTTGAATATTTAAAAGTAGTTAAATGCAATTTAAAAATTCAATAAATTGAGAACCACTAAATCGAGAAATATAATAAATGCATAATCATTATTCTCTGATTTAAATAATAGTATGAAATAAATAAATTAATTAAAATTCATATTAAGGAGTAGTTTATATCACACTTCCCGGACCTAGACAAAATCTCAAAGGATTATGATCTCTTATGACTTCCATTTTTATTTGCACTTATAACACCATAACATATCACATATTTATGTCTCAGATATAATCTCAAAGAATTTTGACCCCTTATAACTCCCAATAATTCCCTCTCATAAACAAAATATATATTAATTATGACTCCTTATGACTTCAAACATATATAATTTAATTACATATGAACATATATAATCACATTATAACAATTAATGAGTAATTAAGCATTTATCAAAATTTCACAGTGTTGTATAACGGTAGACAACAAAAAATCCAACTAGGCAAAAAATATACTTTTTAAAAAAATTATCAAAATACCAAGGATCGTGTAAAATGATATTTTAAGATTTTTATTGTGCTACACTAGTATTTTGCAACATCCATATAATTTTCTATTCAATAGAAATCCCATAAATTTCAAAAGACATGTTGTAAATTTTTCAAAAATATTTAAAATATGCATAATTATAGTCTCTATAATATATAAAAAGTTACGCAATGAAAGATTTACATGTGCAAAGTTATCCTAATTTTTTGCTAACGGATATAATATGTTAATCAAAATATTCACTAAATTTTGCACATGTTTTTAAAATTAAGATATGCATAATATGTCTTATCTCGAGACAAATAAGTTTTCCAACTGAGCAGACAAACGAAAACGATTATAAGACCTCCAAAATTAGAATTTTTACTGTCTCTCTCTCTCCTCTCATTTTCCCTTAATTCCCTAAGCCTACTCTCTGTTTGGGAAGAAATGGAAAAAGCAAGGTTTTATAATAATATAGTGGAATGAGATATTATTAAAATATAATTAATTATTTTAATTATTTAATATGAAAATATTAATTTTATCTAAAATCTTATAAATCTTTAAATTTAAAAATCCATAAAAATTACAAAAAATATTCATAAATTAACTTATTTTATTTAGAAAATTCTGGTAAAATTGGTTTGCAAAACGGACACTTGACGGTGCCAAAATGCCCACTTGTACCGACATGTGCCGATTTCTTAAGAAATTTTGACAATGCCCAAAAATTATGAAAAAATTAAGGAAGCTAAAATACGATATTATAAATATTCTGGCAAAGACGGTTTGTGATTTGGACTTAAGAGGAATCCTGAAATAAATATTGATTGTTCAAGGTCAAAAAATATTGTAATAAAATTTAGGAGTTTCACATGTTATATAATTTAGCTTGATAGTTATAACTTATATAATGAACATGATTTCTAACAAGATTATCATGTTATGCAACAATAAAACTAATATGATTTGTCAATATAACATTTTTTGCATTCAAACAAGAACATTTAAGAAAAAAATAAAATTAATGTATAGAAAGTTTAGCATCAATAAATCAAGATCACGCTATTTATGAGGCTTTCTAATTCATTACGAGCAATAGTGAATATTTGCAATTTATTTGATCATGCTAAAAAAGATAATATATAACTGGCAATCTAAATATTTATAAAGGAACATAATACAATCGACACATATTACTCCCCTAAGAAAGAAGGGTATGTTTACACCAAAATAAATAACAATTACTACCTTTAGGTGAGCGACACAAAACTCTAAGCCTATACGATATTCAGCCAACATGAACAATGACTCGTAGGTCCTACAAGAAATAAATTTATAATATAATGATCAAGAACTAATGCTTAAAAATATAAGGTTCGCTATTTTAAACTAAATGACCTCCACGTAAAATTATTATTCAAACCTAATCGATTTGAATTAAAATCCCAAATAATTTGAATCTATTAGCACGAAGAAAAAATATAAAGCATATAAACTTTCAATAAGTTTAACTAATCAAAATATTACCAATTCAATCTATCAAAATATATAAGTTAATCACCATCACCAAATTCTTCAATTGATAGGAAAAATGATGAGGAGAAAACTTACAATAGAGGATAGGAAGAAATATACTTCCTGCAAATGAGAAGTGCTCGTTAATATCGGCAAATGAAGGAGATAAAAGTATGAAAACTTTCTCTGATGGTGGCTATGAGAGAGAGAATCCAATGGTTGAGAGAGAGAGAGAGAGAGAGAGAGAGAGAGAGAGAGAGAGAGAGAGGTTTGTGGCCACTGTTTGAGAGAAAGGAATAAAGATGAAGAAAAAGAGAAAGATTTAGTAATTACTGTAGAAGAGGGGGAGCAAATTTGATGCTCTAAGCTTCCAATTTGCTTATATACAAGAGGGAGGCAGCAAGGTGGGAGAATTCGTCGATTTTGGAAAGAAATCTCGAGCTCGAGACTAGTTGATTGTGGGAAGAGGCGGACGGTTGTATGGCTATGGTCTTGCACGAAGGGCATCGTGGTTGTCGGTTCAATCGCGTATGAAGCCGCTAACGTGCGAAGAAGAGAAAAAGATGGTCGGTTAGGTCTCACATGGGAAGGCAGGTGCAGTTCGACGGCCCTGTTACTTGTGAATAGGAGGCTGGGTAGCGAGTTTCATTGGTTCGTGTAAGTGCATGGACTGAACAATCCAAGTTATAACACATTTGCCCAAAAGACATATGAGAAGATATGAATACAAGATAAATAAAAAAATGCTATATTTTAGCTCGTGGGAAACTAATGCCAAAACTACAACATGTAAGCTAGTACAGTTCTTGTAGCCGTTACATGTATTACACGTCAGCACTGTCTTTACATGTATCTATATATAACACTTCTCTGTAAAGGTTCTAAATAATAATAATACATTCCTTTTCCTCTTTATGTTATCTGCCGTGTTCTCTTTCCCTGAACATCATCATGGTATCAGAGCGGCGTTGATTCTTCACCTGTATTTTTCTTTCCCTTCTTTCCTTTCCGGCGAACGCTCATGATCCTCCGTCTTCTCCATGGCGTCGTCCTCCCAATCCACTACTCAGACATCGGAGAACCCTGTCTCCTCAACAATCCATCCAGTATCTCAAATTCAACCATCCCTCAAATTCTTGATGAACACCATCAAGAATGTCATTACTCAACCCCTCTCCACCGACAACCACCCATTATGGCGTACTCAGGTGATTAAACTCTTCCGCGCAAACTCATACGAAGGCTTCTTGGACGGCTCACATCCACCACCTCCCAAAACAATCACAGATTCCGACGGCAAAATGGTACTCAACCACGAATACACCGAATGGCTTCACATTGATCAAAATCTTGCGGCCTCCCTATACTCCGTCATCTCCCCCACCATTCTGCCCTATGTCATATCGGTTGATCACTGCGTCGACATTTGGAAGACTCTTGATCACCGTTTGCAATCCAGCACAAGATCAAGAATTGCCCAACTTCGACATGAGCTTCACTATGTCTCCATGAAGGACAAAAATATGACTCAATACCTTCTTGACATCAAAACCAAAGTCGATTCCCTTGCCGCCGCAGGTGCACCGCTCACCGTCGAAGACATTATCCATTACACGCTTGACGGTCTTCCTCCAACCTATCAAGCTTTTAAAACGGCTATACGCACAAATCTTCAGCCGTTAAATCTGGATGACTTGTACACGCTACTTTGTAGCGAAGAGCTGAACCTGGCTCATGAGATCACTCGTGATCTTCATTCCCTTCAAATCGCAAGCAATCCCACAGCTCTCACAGCATCAAGAACTCGTGGTCGTGGGCGATCAAATAGCAATCGCGGCCGCAACCAGTCTCAATCAAGAAACCAACAAACTCAAAATAATTCTGGACGCAGAAATCAGCAATCAAGAAACCCTGTTACATGCCAAATCTGCGGGAAATTTGGGCATTCCGCAATTAAATGTTGGTATCGACACGATGACCAATACAATTCTGAACCATCCAGCACCGCTCTACTCAGCTCTCACAACAATAATTCCCCAACTGAATGGTTCCTCGACAGTGGTGCCTCGTCGCATCTTACCGCCGATCACTCTCAACTGCAATCATCTCAACCATATACCGGAACTAGCCAAGTGACGCTGGGTAATGGACAACAAATTCCCATTCACAACACCGGACGCGGCATTCTTCCTACACCGCAAGGTAAAATAATTCTTTCCAATCTTCACCTTGTTCCTAATTTGTCTTTTAATCTACTATCCGTTTATCAACTAACCACCGACAACAACTGCATCATTACCTTCTCTTCATCCGGCTATGAAATTAAGGATCCGAGGACCAAGCATCTACTACTCCGGGGTCCATGTATTAATGGCCTTTACCCCATTCACGCTGCACCCGTCCAGACACTACAACAGCATAAACTGGCGCTAATCTCCCTACAAGCAATCCCGGATCTCTGGCACCGGCGACTTGGACATCCTTCCGATCAGACTCTATCCAGCTTGGCCAATCATCACACTGATATTTGTAAAACCGGCTCCTCTAAACTTTGCGATATTTGTAAAATGGCTAAATGCCACCGCTTACCCTTTACTTTGTCTACAAATGTAAGTACTGTTCCTTTTCATCTTGTCCACTCTGATATTTGGGGCCATTCTCTGTTAAAAGTAATAAAGGTTTTTGCTACTACATTTCTTTTATTGACGATTACTCCAAGTATACTTGGATTTATCCTCTAACTAGCAAAACAGAAGCTGTTCACCGTTTCTTTGAATTCTTTAAAATGATTGAACGACAGTTCTCGCATCGCATCCACACTCTCAGAACCGACGGCGGAGGGGAATTCACCGGACACCAATTTCAAGCTCTACTCAAACACATAGGTATCATACACCAATTTACCTGTCCCTACACCCCACCCCAAAACGGCGTTGCCGAACGCAAGCACCGTCACCTCACCGAAATTACTCGGGCTCTCCTTATTCAAGCTCACCTTCCTCAACATCTCTGGGTCGACACTTTGCTCACAGCCGTCCACATTATCAATAGGTTACCATCTCCAAACACTTACAACAAATCTCCTTACGAATTGCTTTACAAGCATCCACCTATCTACAACCATCTCAAAGTCTTCGGATGTCTTTGCTATCCTTGGCTTAAACCCTACGTTAACAATAAACTCTCTCCCTTGTCCTCTCCGTGTGTGTTTATTGGGTATGCTGTTCAACAAAAAGGATATCGTTGTCTAGACATGAAAACTAATAAAATTTACGTTTCTAGACACGTAGTCTTTAACGAGGCTGTTTTCCCGTTTCAGAATACTAGCCAAAATATTCAGGCTATGAACAAGCCTCTACCCAATATACCACCCCTGCTTCTTATACCCACCTCTGGGCTACCTGGCCACCTAAACAACTCTATTCAACCCACACATTCTCCTCCATCTTCTTACACTCATCCACACCAATCCGTTACTACTTCTTCCGCTTCGCAGCCCTTACAGGCCCATGCCTCCAATCCTTCCTCCACGGAACAACTTACTTCCACTCAGTCCTCAGCACAGCCGCCACATCAAACCGGTCACAACATGCTGACCCGTCTTAAGACCGGACACAGTAAACCTAAGAAACTCTTCGATCTATCGCACATCATTCAATCGCTCGAACCAACCACTTATGCCCAGGCTGCTAAATCGGAAAACTGGAGACTGGCTATGTCCAGGGAATTTCAGGCCTTACAGGAACAAGGAACGTGGGTGCTGGTTCCGCCTTCACCACAACAAATGTACTAGGCTGCAAATGGACCTTTCGCATCAAATTAAATTCTGACGGCACGGTCTCTCGCTACAAAGCTCGACTTGTGGCTCAGGGATTCAATCAAGAACATGGCATCGACTACACAGAAACCTTCAGTCCTGTCGCAAAAATAACCACGGTACGCGTCTTCATTCTTATTGCTCTTCATTACAATTGGAATATTCATCAACTTGATATCTCTAACGCATTTTTACATGGTGATCTCACCGACACGGTCTACATGAAACAACCCCCCGGCTTTCAAGATACACTCCAACCCAACCACGTCTGTCGCTTAAAGAAAGCTCTCTACGGCCTGAAACAGTCACCACGCGAATGGTATGCCACTCTGTCCTCTCATCTTATACATTTCGGTTTCAAACTCAGCTCTTCTGACCCCTCGCTCTTAACTTACCAAAATGGCTTCAACCGGATGTACATACTCATCTACGTGGACGACATTCTTCTCACCGGAAACTCGTCGTCGGACATCAACCGGCTACTCCAAAATCTGCATTCTCGGTTTCAAATGAGGGAACTCGGCGCTCTCTCTCAATTTCTGGGAATACAATCAATATCCACTACAACCGGAGTACTCCTACACCAAAAACTCTACGCCCAATGCATTCTTGATCGTGCTGGTATGCAAAGCGCCAAACCCGTTCCATCTCCAAGCAGCTGCAAGACAACTCTAACCTCAAAATCTCACGAACCTTACGAGAATCCACAGCTCTACCGTCACCTACTTGGATCATTGCAATACCTTACCCTCACTAGACCTGACATTCAATTTGCCGTTCATTCTTTAAGCCAACACATGCATCATCCCTTACACCAGCATTTTGAAGGGCTTAAAAGACTGCTTCGCTACATCTCCGGCACCCTTCACCTCGGCTTACCCCTCGACCGAGGACCACTTCAACTCAAAGGCTTCTCAGATGCAGATTGGGCAAACAACACCGATGATCGAAAATCAATATCAGGTTATTGCAACTATCTTGGAAACTCCCCTATCTCTTGGCAAGTGAAAAAGCAAACTACCGTCGCAAGATCTTCCACCGAAGCAGAATACAGATCTTTAGCAGCTGAAGCTGCCGAAGTTATCTGGCTCAGGCGATTATTAGCAGACTTTCATACACCTCAAACCACTCCTACAATCATTTACTGCGACAACACATCTGCAATCGCCCTTGCCAATAATCCAATCTATCATGCCAGAACCAAACACATCGACGTTGATTGCCACTTCATTCGGGATAGCATTCAGGCCAAACATGTCACCGTTCATCACATTTGCACCGACGATCAAACTGCTGACATCTTTACCAAGTCACTTCCTATCAACCGGTTTAAAACCATCATTAGCAAACTAACGGCGGCTTTACCGCATTAGTTTGAAGGGGGATGTAAGCTAGTACAGTTCTTGTAGCCGTTACATGTATTACACGTCAGCACTGTCTTTACATGTATCTATATATAACACTTCTCTGTAAAGGTTCTAAATAATAATAATACATTCCTTTTCCTCTTTATGTTATCTGCCGTGTTCTCTTTCCCTGAACATCATCACAACAATGGCCAAAATTTTGTTTCTAGAAATTAGAATAATTGACTTATCAAGCAATAAACCATAAGATTAAACTTTGCTCTAGTTTCACTCTACTTAACATCAATATGCACCCTAACTCAACAATGTAGAATGAGAAAATCAAGAAATATCATTTAGCAATTCAATTATGATGGTGCCACTCAAGAGAATTGTCATTATCTTTTTAATTAAGAATAATACAATATCAAGATATTTATTTTCTTCAAGGACATCAAAATTAGCGGCATGTATGATTTTTTTTTTTATAAAAAAATCTACCTTTAGATCATCAATCGAATGCAATAAAAAAAAGACAAATTAATTAAATTTATCTTCAAAATGAATCCCACTTTTCATAGAAATTAAAGAGCCAAGCGCCATAATCAATCCATAGAAAAGCTTATCAAGCAGAAAGCATGGCTTTACTCCAAGCTGTCCCCTTCAGCCGGTCTCCGCTCTTTCTTCCTCCTCCGCCCGCCTCAACCGTAAGCCTGTCTCTCTCAACTCTCTCTATCCCTCCTAACGCCTAGTTTATCTTACCTTGGGCCTCCACCATGATTTCTTGCAGGCTTCCCCATGGATATCCAGCTTTCGCCCCATGTCCATCTCCGCCATATCCCAGGTATCAATATCCACCTTATATTCTTCAAATTTCTTCATAACCTCGCCCTCTCAACTCACCGATTACCTAATTTGCAGAAAGAGGGCCACAACGGAAGACGGGTCTGGAGGCGCAGGAAACTGGTATTCTCCAAAACTCAAACCCTACCGAAAAAACCCTCTTTTCCTAATCGATTTCCGCTGCTAAATCGGGCAAATTTGCTTCAATCAAAAGAGCAAGAGAGACGTGAAGATTGAGTACAAGATGGATCGGGTCCCTTTTCTTGAGGAGCAGGTAAGAAAAATAAGGGAGACGGGGAAGATAATGTCGCTTGACATAGAAAGGCTGTTGCTTTCAGAGGAGAACCGCTTCACCTTCGTCAATGAGGTGGCCGCCGAGGCTACGGCCTATGTGGAGGAGAATCGGGATGAGTATGGTGCCAAGAAGGCCATCCTTCATGTGCTTAGTAACAGGATGAATGACGCTGGTTTCCACCGTTCTGAGGCCTATATGGAAACCGACCCTTTCAAGCCTGGACCTCGCTACTTCAGAATCCCAGAAACTTGATATCTTCATATTTCAATTTTGTTTTTGCTAATCTTGTTTGCTCATTTGGTTCTTAGAATTTGTAAAATATGTTTTCTGAAACTAAGCGTTGAGTTCTAAGCTGAGCCTCTTGATGAGATGAACTATTAACATCACAAATGACCCATTTTGAATTCAAATGACCTCAAATTAATCATTATATTTGAATTTTTTCAATATGAAATGAAGGATCAAATGATTCCTAAATCTTGTGTATTTATGCTCAATTTGAGTAGCTCAATAAGACGAATCCAACAAGCCCAATATAATTTGATCTCAACATTATTAAGTCACTTAAATGATGAATAAGCAGTCTATGATCAGAAGTATTAATATGGACGATTTTAAATTCTAGTCAAATTTATCAAATTACCCCCTTCTCAAAATGCTATAAACCATATTTGTTCATACTCCACATTTCTTAACCATAAGCTTTTCTCTCTCGTTTACTTTCTTCCTGAAATCTGCTTTGGAAGCTCATATTTAGAAGATCGATGGCTTTTCTTGTTTAGAATGACTCAAAAATATCCTCTCTCCCAAGATAATATTAAGCACTATGTCAACAAAAGCAGGAGATGCAAGTCTTTGGGCGTGGTGATATTTGAGCATAATTGCATCAATTGAATTCGTAAAGATATATCCGGACATCCACTTAAAATTTGCACTTTATTTGAACTTTATCTGCATTTTAGTTGCACTTTAGTTGTGCTTTGAATGCTCTTTTATTGCGCTTTTTGACTGCGCTTTACTTACATTTTCGGTGCGCTTGCTTAAAGTTCTGCGGACACATTAAATAAAAAAATAAATCTAATTGAATATTCATGTGTCCAGTCCACGTATCAACATTTTATTGGAGTCCAGACATACCTCTACGTCCGGTCTCTGCACCTAATAATTCCTCTGGAATCACAGGCTGCTTTGCTACTAGCTTCAGCTCTGAGTCTGAGGTGTTGAATGTGTCGCCTATTTTTAATATTTAGGGATAGCGATGGTGTGTTGCAGCTGTTTGATCTCTTGAAAAAGTTGTTCAAATCTCTACCTCTCTGTCCTTTGACTGCATGTAGTCAAAAGAAATGTTGTTTTGTTATGAAATTTGAACTGTTTTCTTATGCCTGAAGCTCTCATCAAACGTCACCTTCCTACTAAGGCTAATTTTTTATTTGTATTTGATTCTTTCATTTCTTAAGAAGAGCACTAGCTGTTCACCAACATGAAAGCCTGAGCTCAATTCCATTCACAAAGGTGGAGTTGTATGTAAATGTGCAGTAGGGGGGGGGGGGGGGGGGGAGCCACAAAATTAGTAAAATTAATTGTAGCATCAACAAAGAGAACGAAACAAACTTCAAGTAGGAAGAAAAGAGAAAAACGTGCAGGATTCAGTAGAATATGTTATTGCACATATACTAAGGTTTTGTTTGAGACGGCTTTTTTATTGCTTCTTAAAATGACTTTTTAGGACAAAAATTAAAATTTTTGTAATAGAAAACCGCTTCAAGAAACAGAAAGAAAACTGTTGCAAACGAAGCCTAAGACTTCATTTGGGACGGCTTGGTTGCTGTTTCTTAAAGCAATTTTTTAGTACAAACTAAAAAGCTGATTTAAGAAGCAACAACAAAACCATCCGAAATGAAGCCTTAAGTGATTGATCATGGTGATCATATAATCAAACCAAAGTTTTCTTTGGTAGACATCCATGAGGGGAGGAAGCAAATCATTATCAAAAAGCAAATGCTAACCATAACAAAAAGTGTAGGAAATATCACCAACCTTCATGAATTTGAAGCCAGTAAAACAATCCAAGCTACTCGGCCAGGGGAACTGAAATTATATTCTGCTAAAAGAAGCTGGCTGTGATTAAGACCAGCAAAAACATAACCTATCGAGGATTGCAGAGATAATCAAAACAAGCCCAGCAGCCGTAACAAAATAGGATGAGTTCATAAGCAAAAAAGCACAGCTAGAATTTCATGATGATAGGCATAATATTTTGCCAATTTTTCTATCTGTTATTAACTGTCAGATGTAAGCGAGCAGAAATTTTTAGCTATGGCAGATACTGCTTCCAAATTTTTAAAAATGTGCAATTATTAGCAAATTTTTTTTATCAAAATTTTGTATGATTTAGAGAAAAATATGAATACCTTTACACAGGTAAAATTTTTACAGCATAGTTTTTTTTTATATTATAGAGATTGAGATAATAAACATTTTGAGTATTTATTTGAGATTTTTTATTTAGGAAATAAAATGATTTTTATCTATTCGGAAATTTATTTTGACGTCTAAAAATAATTATTTATTCAACAAAAACTTCAAAATGTTATTTCATGTAATATATTATAATTTGCTTACGCTAATATGCCTATTGTTTATTAGTTCAATCATATATGGCTTGGTTTGAGAAGAAAAGAGGATATTCAAAAACAGGTTCTGAGGTTTCATTCCACTCAATAGCGTCCTCCTCATCACAGGTAATTGTAACGTCACTTATGAAACTTCTAATAAAAGAGTTAGATAAATTAGAGATATCTCAGTTGTGATCACTGATTATAGCACTCATGTCAGAGTTTGTGGGAAGGGGAATATAAGGCCTTCTCCAACCGAACTCCAAATGCATGAATGACATTGCTCGCGAGCTCCAGTCGAACAGCAAAACTTCCGTTATTTGGTTGTGGCTGTTCACCTGCGTTATTTTTCTGTCTCTACCGGATTTATCGAAGAAACGCGCAAAAGAGAAAAAATGGTTATCTTCTGCAAAGGACGCAAAATAGAGTTCTATTGAAGATGAATCACGTCATTTTTTAGTTTCACCACATTTTGAAGTGAAAAATGAGATTTTCGGTTGGAGATGAAAGATCTTCCATTAATCGATGGATCCAAGGAAAGAAGAGCCCTACAGGCATTCCAGTAGTGGACTTCGTATCCATTGAAAATCACCATGAAAGCCCTGAGTTCTGCCATTCCATTTTGTTAACTTGCATGGATTACTGCACTGTCCTATCGATTCTTTCTTCAGTAGAATTAGTGGAACCGTGCATTGAAGAAGTTATTATATCATCATTTGTTCTGTTACTATACTTTCTTATCATCGTTTATTCTATTAGCAGTGTTGCTTTCCCTTCGATTAATTACCTAATTGTTGGTCTTTGCCCTATCAGACATATTTTGTTGCTCATGATTGGCTTATTTGTGGTTCGATTTAGGCTTCGTGTTGAACGGCTTTCTTGCTACTTCTTAAAATAGAAAATTGCTTTAAGAAGCATCAAGAAAACCGTTTCAATCAAAGCCTTGAACTCCATTAAAGCTCGAAACAATTAGAGATAGAAATTTCTTGAAAAAAAAAAGTGACAAAAAACTCTCAAAATGAAGTCATAATTAGAGACTATTTTGAATTTTTTTTTACGATCTTGTACAATCCTTAAACTCATTATCATATATTGATTTTGATCAATTATATAAACTTATTCAATTTTCAATTAGTATTTTCTTCCCAGACTTAAAATTGAGTATTCTTACTTTAATAACATATAATATTCGCATATTTATACATTAATTTCTGCATTAAGTTCATTAAACACATGTAAATTACGTGATTAATCAATCATTATCTTAATGCAATCCTCTTTAGAACTCTAATCACAGCTAATTATCTCTCTCCGCGGTTAACCCTCCTGTTAACGACCGCTACCTCCGCTAAAATTTAAACAACCTTATCTAGTACCGCGGAACATCTCAACGCTCCCGCGGCTTCCACCCCTCCCACCTGAAGCTGAACCGCTACCAGATAAGAAACCCGACAAGGGACCACCGTCCGGTTGGGTTCAGGTGCGCCACCGTCACGCAAGGGTTAATTCTGCACCGCTGGCACAGTATAAGCTCATAACTGTCAGTTTAGTGGACCAGTTCAATATTTCACGCTGTAGCCGGGCCCACCAAGTTCTGCCCGAGTAAGACGGCGTCGGCGTCGTCGTCGGCGGGCCTACGTTCGCCCCGCCGTGATCGCCGGCAACATCCGTTAATGGCCGTTATCCGTCGCAGGTTTTGTTCCATAGGCAAGCACAATTTTAACGTGAAAAAATGACAATAAAAAAATTATATGTTTTATGATTTATCATTTAGTTTTTTCAGAAAATTATAATTTTAAGATGATTACAAAATTAATATAGCAATATTTAAATACAAAATATTAATGGCAATTATGGTTAGATATAATAGTATTTTATAAATATAACAAATATTGAAATTTAAGATAGAATAATTTATCATTAAGAACTAAATTCAATACAGTTTAATAAAAAAAATATAATATTAATCTAAAAATAGATATAATAATTTTAAAGCCTTTATTAATTTAAAATATTCTAAAGTAAATTTTTTATGAATAATTTTTAAGACAATTACATAAATAACACTAAAATTTTTGCTATTTACAAGATTAACATCCTCTTATATTCTTTTTTTAAATTGAAACTCATATATTAAAAGGAACTATAAAACTCCTTAAATTTTTTCCTACATCAAATTCCAAAATTCAAATATTTTGATTATGTCATAAATTTAATAGTAAAAAAAAGTAAAATGTTCGGTAGTTTTGTAAATAATTAGATTTACATAGTTCATTTTGATCTGTTCGTTGTAAGCTTTAGCTACTAATGAAGAGGTCTTGAATTCGAGTCTAACATGCATAATATATGTGAATTTATCTTTATATATATATATATATATATATATATATATATATATATATATATATATATATATATATATATAAATTTATCTTAATTAATTTAAATATCCTATAATCAAAATGTTATTTATATAATTCTACCTATTTTAAGGCAATTACATATATAATATTTTATTTATGAAGTGTATATAATATTTAATTGTGTACTTTTTTGTACACATTATTAATGAAAATTCGAATTATTTGGCAATTCAAATCCACGTGGATTTATACAGGACGTATGCCTAAACTGATTTCACACGAGGGCGGCGGCGGCGGCGGAGCAAAGTCAAATTCCCGTTGACACCGCAATTCTTTTCAATCTCCGTTCATCTAACCGTCCATTCAAATTCCCCTTTCTCTATAAATCACAATTCCTCCCCTTTGCCGCTCTCATCAAATCTCACCCTTTTTCACTTCCTAGATGGCTCCGAGAACCAAAATCACGTGCGCCTCCACCATGGACGCCGCCGGAAAGGAGATTCAGTTCCGGGGAGTGAGGAGGAGGCCGTGGGGTCGATACGCCGCCGAAATCCGTGATCCTGGGAAGAAGATAAGAGTATGGCTCGGAACCTTCGATACGGCGGAGGCGGCGGCGAGGGCTTATGACGCCGCTGCGATAGAGTTCCGAGGATCTCGGGCCAAGACGAACTTTCCCTACTCCGATGTCGGAGAGGAATCAAGCGAAGCCGTTCCCCTCGACCTCAACCGCGACGGTGCGACGAACTTTCTGTTCCGGGATTTTCGGAAGGAATTGGCGGCGGCTGCGAAGCCTTTGTATTTCTTTGGTAAATCCAACGAAATGGCGGCGGTGGTGACGGAAGAGCCTTTCTTCTTCGGCATGAAGGGCGAATCGGACACTTCCCCAGATGAGGAATTTACTCGGTCGTCGCCGCCGACGAGGTTCCGTTCCTTGGGTATTGATCTAAACCTACCTCCGCCGGCTGAGATCGCCTGAACGGTGACTCCGGCGACAATTCGCCTGAACTTTTTTTTTTTTTATTTGTTGGGTTGACAAACAAGCAAAAGGTTGTATTTTTAATTGTTCATTTTCTTGAACGGAAAAGACGCCCTATTTATTAATGATAATTATTGCATGCAATTTTTTATCGAATATTTTGATCAAATTTGATTTGAATAAATAGTATAGTTATTTGAAGATTGGTTTAATGCTTTAGGAATTTGCCAAAATCTATACTGAGTTCATTTAAAAATAAATTTAATGATTTTTAATATTATATTATTTTCACCATCATTATTTATAATTAATTAATTAATTGATAAAATTGTGATAAATTTTCATGATGACTGAAATTTTTATAATGAGATGATCACTTTGATTATAAATTTATATTATTTAAAACATATTTGATTATTTAAGCACTGTTAAAAACTTTCTTACTATTTTGTTTTTCAAAACACAATCATAATTTCTATTTGACCACTACCTTTCCAGAATTTTCAAAATATTTTGTGTAAGAAAGCTGCTTTCTATATCAACTTTCAAAAAAGTTACATTCTCTATAACAAATTTACATCCATTTTTATAAAAAACTAAAGCGACCCAAACTAAATTTTAATGCCCTAATTTATAATAAATTCAACTACTTTTAATCAATTCAAGATTCATGCTTTGCGCACAATTTCAGATGCCTTGAATTATAAGACTAAAAGTATTTAAGGTTCTGTTTTGGACCCATTTGCAAAATCATGTCAGGTCGGGTCAACCCGCAAATCCGTTTGGTCGAATTCGGATTCGTGTTTCGGAACCGTTTGTAAATTTGGATCAGGTTCAAGTCAACTTATTTGAATCCAGATCAGTTCCAGTTCAACCCGAACCTAATCCGAAACTCAATTTTGACACCTCTAGCATACACAATGAAAGAAAAGCTATGATGAACAAATAAACTATTAACTATTAAGGGAAGCCATAGAAGTGTCGTGTGATAATGTCCATGAAGCACAACATCCAAACGTCATAAAATTGACTTCTTTAAACATCATGAAGCCAGACATGCTAAATAAATTTTTTGTCAAAATTATTCATTGTTATTTAGAGCTTTAGATATGTAAAAATATATATGATTTGTTTGAAATATTTTTTTTACTGTTTTCTATAATAATTTTAAGCTTTACACTATAAAATTTTCTTAAAAATAAAAAATAAAAATCTGTACAAACGAAACCATAATGTCTTGATGTTGGACCACCAAATTTAAAACCTGAAGTTTATGCTATTTGAAAGATCAATATCATGATACAGTTCTTTTTGACTATCATTTCTGGCCTTTTCCTTCTACGTGCATGCATGTCTATACCTTTCTACATTTGAGCCCAAAAAAGAAAAGAAAAGAAAAGAAAAAGGTGTAGCACTTTAAGTTTATTGGCATCTAGTCGTAGGATAGTGATGGCAGAAGCCAAGCTTATCAGCCAAACAAACATATTTGTACCTATAACAATAATATAAAAATTATTATAAAATATTAAACAAATTAATAAATAATTAATTAAATCATCATTAAAATAAAATTTTATCAAACTCCTACTTATTAAATAATGAATGAATATATTTATAAACATAATAAAAATTATTCATTATCTAAACTTGATTTTTTTTATATGTCAAGCAATAAAAATTTTATTCCTAAATAACACTTAATAAGGAATTGGAAGCACACGTGGCAAATGCAGCTAATTGGCACCAAACACAAATAAACACCAATAAAAATGGCCCACGTGGCTGCCTTAATGCCAGCTAGACGACACAGGCATCCCTAGAAATCAACATAAAACAACCATGTCAAAGAATTCACTACAGTTAGATGCATTTACAAATCTACCCATCTCTCCTTTCAAATTTACCGAAAACATTTACACAAATTTAATATATCATTAATAAATCAAAATTTATAATATATTTATAAATATAGAAAGAGAATGATACTTACCAACAACAACAACAACAACAAGCCTTTATCCCACTACGTGGGGTCGGCTACATGAATCATTTTTCTCTATTGTGTCCTATTAAAAATCAAATTCTTGTTTAAATCTAATAAAGAAAGGTCATTCCTAATATTTTCTAACCAAGTCTTTTTAGGTCTACCCCTACCTTTCTTGACATAAGTCAAATCTAATACTTCCACTCTCCTAACCGGGTCATCGGAAGGCCGCCGTTTTATATGACCAAACCATCTAAGGCGACTCTCTCTAATCTTATCTTCTACTGGAGCAACTCCAACCTTTTCGCGTATATGCTCATTTTGTATCCTATCTCTAAGGGTAAAGCCACTCATCCACCTGAGCATTCTCATCTTTGCCACATTTAACTTAGTATTATGCTTCTCTTACCAACAAACAAACAAAAAAAGAAAAAAATCAAATAAAACACTTATTAAATTGATCAATACAATTTTTTTTTTTTTTTCAAATAGAAGTGGTGATCCATCAATTAAAGTAGTCACAAATAAATTGCAGTACAATACTCATATATGTTAACTTACATGAAAGAAGATGAGAAGCAAAAATTACAAACATTGTGAGATATTTACAGAGCAATTTGCTCATCTGGTGGGGTTACAAAAGCATAGAGATAAGCCCTGAGATTATGAAGGAGGAGATTTGGAAATGATAAAACAGGGCAAGAAAATAAAGACGTGGATTATTTACATTCTGGTACAAAAAGAATGTGTTTAAATATTTACCTACAGGAGAAAAGAAAAATAACAAAAAAGAATGAATCAGGGCGGGCATTGGGAATTATATATGGAGAGTTCATATTTACTTACATTTCTGTACAAGTTGTGGCTGGAATGAAGCTGTGGCAGGAGTGTTTGTCCAAAAACTCACCAGTCGGAGGAAATTGCGTTGCCAAAAGCTAACAAAAATAGGCTGAATCTGAATCTTCAGTTTTGCAATCTTGCCTTGGAGAATCTATGGCCGGGAGGAACCATGATACTTGTTCATAGATTCTTTTTTGCGTTCTCGGTCCAAGCTGCGGAAGAAATGAGGGAGGGGTGTCGTATTAGGAGGAAAACTTAGGAGGCAGAAGCAATATAAAGCTTAGGATGGAGATCTGCTATTGGAAAACGTACAAAGTAAAAAAATTCCGCTCGCAAAAAGTTAAATCTGTTTGAAATATCTAAAACAAGAACAACAACAATCGTTTATCACACTCTATGAGGTATGGGGTCAGTTATATGAATCATTTTTTTTCATTGTGTCATGTTAAGAGTTAAATTCTCATTTAAAACTAATAAAGAAATGTGAAAAATCTTAAAATGAAAAAAAAAAAAATTATAATAAATGAATCCTTGTATGATCTAAATTTCATTGGAATGAATCTTATGGCCATTAAATTTATTTTGATAGGGCTAACTAATCAAAATATGTATTGCACTCATCTCAAGATAAGTCCAACGGCTAGAAATCCATTTTCAATAAGGATATATTGACCGAAAATAATTTGAATTGAAATTAGAAAAGAAATAGTAGTGTAAGAGACGGATAATCTTCATGGAGCTTCCAGAATGGTTAAATGAATATGTGACAAAATTAAATTTGCCATCATATATCATTCATCCTATCAGCCACCATTTAAAGTTCACAGGGAATTAAAATACCAGCTAATAGACTGTACAAAACTATATATCCTTATATAATGCGTGCTTTTTTATAAATATATATTTCTTTTGAGGTTCAGAAATCAGAAATTTACCAAAGCAATAGATGCACAGTGACTTAGAAAGTAAGGGAAGAAAAAAAAAAAAAAAGAGTAACCCACAGTAACTGTTTGTAGCTCTCATATACTCAGCTCACATGGAAATACAATCCAACAATGAAAAAACTTAGTGGTCGTGCATGCCAAACATTCATATAGTCAGACTACAATTTAGAAGATTTGACTGAAACTACTGATAAATATGCACTAAATCTAACTGTACTTGAGATATTACTTTTATAACCAATTTGATAATAGTAAAAAGCAAAAATAGAGAGCAAAAAAACATTAAGGCTCAACACTTTTAATTTATGATTTTCAGTCCTACTTTAAAATCTAACCATGTCAGTCACGGCTTTCTATTGAAACCAACGAATTTATCCTTATGAGTTACACTGCCGTTAGCTACTGCAAGTTTGCAGTTTATTCCTTGTTTGACTGTATACTTTTCCAATTAATTATCCTTTGCATATGCTTCTGTAGTTTAGCTGACAAGGAATTTGTTCTTGATGATAGGCAAAGAGTTAAATGGTTAGCTTTTTTAAGGGGGGGGGGGGGGGGGGGGGGGGGGTGGAAAGAAGATTAAAATGAATTAAAGACTGCGGGGAAAAAAAAGGAACTTTGTACTGCATTAATGATAAAAAATGAGCAAAACAAGAAACTACCTGTTCCTCATACCAAGAAGAGCGCAGTGCATGGCATGAGCAGAAGCAGTAACAGGAGCTAGAGCTGCTGCAGGGGCAGCACGGACTGCAGTTGCCAAAGCTGATCCAGCGCCAGCACCACGCCGGTACTCTTTGATAGGATTTCCAAGTATTGCAGAAGCCGTTCTACTGAGGCCATCACTTAGACTCTCATATGCCTACGATTTTTAAGCATGATGTGTGAGAGACATCATAAACATATCTGTGAATCCATACACTTGGAAATTAGTTGCAAAGAGGGCTTATATTTTTCATGATTAGCAGGCAAGGTGATCGGAGTTGCAAGGTATAATGAATATAAAGATGCTTGATGAAAAGCCTTCAGTATGTTTACATCATAATTTTCTCTTACATGAAGGCCATGCTCCCGTCCCATTTATGATTGGGCATAGGATATCATATTTTATGTTTAAAATTTATCTGAAAAGTTGAAGGGATGATTCTGGAGGCCCCATAATACTTTGCAAACATGCAACAGGTTTAGCACTTGGCATGTATTGCACCTTTCAGTTGATCTAGATGTCGATGGAAGAACAAGGTTTAATAATGGCACTTTCAAAAGTAGATTAGTAAGGTGAGAAAAGTTTTGAGGGTGCATAGTCAACGACAGTTGGTCGGCTAAACTTGAGAAATAAAAGAATTCCCAAGTTAGAATAAGCTAAACTTCGTGCTTGTCATGAATGAATTCACCAATTACTCTTTGAATATTATCAGTAACTAATATAGGATCTGACAATAAGTGATGACGTCAAAATATTTTACAGCACTGGAAGAAAATTTATTTACCCAATGTGCTTTCAAGATCTGTCACATAAACAGTTCTAGGTTTTTTTAATTACAAAATAGTTAGAAATTCATAAGTTTCCAACATTTTTCCAATAGCCAAGCTCAAGATCTTAAAAATAATTGATTCAGTATTTCAGTTCATTTCATCATAGATTTCTGTATGATAAATTGACAAGTGACGTCAAATTGAAAGTACACAATGACACAGAGCCCAGAGAATGCATACCTGCCGGATGCCTTCTTGTGCATCCACAGGCTGATTAGAGTTTGCCGATTTCTTTCTTCTATCCTTTTCAAATGGTGATGGTGGATTTGTTGGAATATTCCTAAAAATGAGCTCTGTTTGAAGTAGTATCTCGTGAGCACCTGATGCCAAATGAACCCCCAATGCAACAGCTTCAAGAGATATGCTTTTAGCAAAAGCTATTGCACCTGGCAAACAGAAAAACAAGGCAAGAAAATTACATATCATTTTTATGTTAGTAAACTGCCTTAAAGTGTTGTTTCATGCAAACCTATACTACTTCTTAGAAGTAATGATGATGCAGGACTACTTAGATGCAATGTTTATGAGTTTCAGTTAGGCTTTGCACAACTCTTAGAGTAGAATAAATTCAGAATAAAATTGCTAGCAATTATCCACGGCAAGTAAAACAATGAAGGAGTTAATCTTGCATAGGTTAAATCACATGCGCCAAATTTTGAACGTTTAAGTTAATTAAGAAAATAAAAACAACACAGAATAGTAGCTTTCAAATTAATTCCCTAATCTAACAACGAGACGTAGGATGCATAGAAGATTACACTCAATTCCTACAAATGACTAAGCTTGGCAAGAGCAATTTGAAGGAGCTTTCGTGATTACAATCTACCCAATTGAGAATTTAGATTTAGAAGAAGTTGAAGCAAGTGATAAGGAGAACCTTTGCTAAGAAAACGCGTAGATCTTCCACCTGATGCCTTCAACGTCTTCGCCCATGACTTCCGTCGAATCAATAGGATACGTCTCTTGAATAGTCACAAGGTGAAAGAAGTTTCTCTTGAATATGGGTTGGGGGATCTACTTCCAGGAGTAGATCTCAAAACCTAAAATTGTACTCAGGTTTTGATGCAAGAGCAGGTGCTTTGAAGAGGAGAACTCAAGGCATCCAATGCCTTGGTCTAAGGAGAGGAAAAGAGCTGTTTGGTGAGAGGGGATTTGAGAGGGAGGGGAGATACGAGTGACAGAGGGGAAGGCCGGCGGGATTGAGGAGTTGGGTTTTTGATTTCCTAAAACCAAGCTCTAGTTTTTAGGAAAGAAATTAGGGACTAGTTATTAGGGAGGTTACGGCTAAGAGGGGATTGAGGATTTGGAAATTATTTCCTAAAGTTAGAATGGAGTTTAGGAAATAATTTGAAAAGGGTTAATGAGGGAGAGGTATGGGGCCGGCGGCATGCATGAGGGATGGGAGTAATTAGGGGAATTATTAGAGCTTCCTAATTTAAGTTCTAGGATTAGGAAAGTTTAAAATTAAATCCAATTGAATGAAAATACTCAAAGGGATCTCATTCGAAAACTTTCCTAAAATAGAATTAGTATATTAGGAAATATTTTGAAATTCAAATATTTTGAATTCAAATTCAATTGTATTCCAAAAATATACAACATCCGAAATAGGAAACAAATCAAAGGGGGAATGAAGGGGGATGGTCGGCGGCAAGGAGTTATGGCCGACGGCTTATGGGGCAAAGGTGGCGGCAAGGTGGGAGTTTCTCGGGTAAAGGGAGACCGAGAGGTTTGGGAGAGGGGAATGGTCGGGTGAGATGGCCGGCGGTGAGAAGTGGAGGGTGGGGAAGTTCGACGATGAGGTGATGATGAGATAAAGAAGGTAAAACCACAAACCCGGCCGTCTCCAAGGTTGGTGGGTGATGCACCTATCTCCCTCTCCAAGGGATTTCTCCAAGAACTCTCAAAACTCACAAACACAAGTGTAGGAAGAAATTTTCATAATCAATCATTAACCTCAAAATAATACAAAAGGGGCTTTAAATAGCCTCATACAAAAGACTCCAAATAAAATGACACAAATGCCCTTAGGCTTGCACATGACAACTCCCATAAAAAGGGGTACAACAGGAAATAATAAAACACACATAAGCAAATAATAAAATGCATGAAAATAAAATACATCGACTCAAAAATATAAAGACTCGATCGTGGCCGTAGATCGGCGGCCACGTCGCTGGTAAACTTTCCATGATGATCTGATGTCCCCATCAAATGAAGTCGACAAATGCAATAATAAAAATATTACAGGTTGAGGGATTGGCAGATACTAAGGGTTTAGCAGATTTGGTAAGATTTTCACAAGATTGGAGATCTGGAGACAGGATCGTAGCATAATTTCGGATTATGAAGAATATGATATATAAGAATAGGAGCATGAAAGTGAGGAGAGTAAAATAGAGATTGGGAAATATAGTTAAAGTAGAATTGAGATAGAAGAAAGATTAGATCACGTTGACACCAAAATTAAGGGATAGAAAAAGCTTCACATACATAACATGGAGAGGTGAGCAAGATAACTCTGTGCATATAACTTGAAGCAATCCAAGGAGACAACTTGAAACTAGATAAAGCACACGATTGGCCTCATAAAATTTCATTAATCAATAATTTGTCCAATTGTAACCCATGGATCCCTATTTGTAAATATAGTCATAAGGATGAGGTCAATTATTTGATATAAAATCTAATCCTATTCAAAATCAAATTCAAACCTAATATTTATCCAAAAGAAGATAATCAAACCTAATAAAATAAATCAAATGAAAAATATGAGAAATTAGGGCATAAATAGAGCCCATTAATTAGCATGGAATCATTACATAACTAATTAATTACTTAGCTTAGCTTTGTTTAGCTTATTTGGCATAGTTTAACTTAAGCCCCACCCAAATAGACTTGAAAAGTAGATGATGGAAGTTTTGAAGCTCTCTAGCTCATAAGGTATTAATTACATTTTTAGTGGGGGGAAATTTGATAGTTAGAAAGGATCATAGTAGATTTATACTTTTTCCTGTATTTTATTTCTTCTATATGAATTTTGTTCTTAAATGACTCGAATCAGCATGGGAAATAGACTCGAAGTAAGCATATCTGACCCATATACCTAAGCTTTTATGAATAATCCCTAAATTTTTACAGAAAAGTAGATTACCAGTTAAAACCCTGGGATAAGTTACAATGTAAGATTAAGAAAATAAAAACCTATGTGTTATCTACAAAAAGAGCTAAAGAATGATTTTAGGTATGGACTAGATTCTTCTGTGTAGTTAACTTCACGCTAATGGAAATACAAATGATATATCACAATTCATCTCTCGTTCAATCACAGCCTAGATGGCTCTTCAGAAAGTAACAAACCACATATTACAACCAAAACTGGAAGAAACAGTCAACACATGGGAAGCCAAAAAGTTTAGAAAGTTTTAATACAGAAACTACATCGTCCACCTTGACAATAAAATACTTCTTCCTTACCCCGCTGCATTCCCTTGAGAAGCTTCTTATCTCTTTTGTAACTTTTGACAGGCAGGGTAACCAATTTAGAAGTGCCAGCAGCAACAGAAACCAATGACTTAACAGGAGCAAGGCCTTTCAATAATTTGTGAACCTACAAAGGACCCGAATAAAATGATGAAACTGACAAGTTGAGCATGAGACTAAGTTGGAAAAGCCAAAAAAATAAATAAAAAATAAAGACAGTTCAAGACCTGATTGTGAGAAATATCTTCCAACCATTGCCCAACTACCGTTTCGCACACACTTGCCCAGCCATAAATACCAACAGCACACACTTGTTTCAGCTGTAAGTCAATCCCCTGCAAAATAAGGTTACCAAATAACTACAATCTTCATCATGTCAATGAAACAAGCACAATAAAATTTGACAGCTGCGTTTCTAAGAACATAAATTTGTTATAAACAGGATGGACCAATAATCATAACAGATTACATCTGCAAGCATTATAATGAGACAATAAGTGTAAAAAAATTAGCTTTCATGTTGAAAACATTTTATATTAATCTATGATTCTGCAAGTAAAAAAGAGTTTCTTAAGTACAACTTGCCTAGAATGCAACTAGCTAACCTTGAAAATTGGAAAAGCGAATTGAGTTGCACAAGATTGTTAGGAAAAGGTAACAGTAATTTCTACTCATTATCCATTTATCTATGTAAACCTACAAAAATGCAGCCATATCCTTGTTCCAGGTTCAACGCAGCAGAAGCTAATGCCTATACAAAGTATATGTTCATATTCTTGGTTTAATAAAACTCATTTTTTTAACGGAGTTTAATAGAACATGAGCAAAACTTTAGTATAAGAATATAGCTCTCCAGAAACTCAACAAAGCAAATCAAATAAAAATCAACCATGCGTGCTTTAAATCTTCAAGATACTTGAATTATCACAGAATTACGTAAGAAGTGGTCTATACCAAAAAAATAAAATCAGCATTACATAGTTATCAGATTTATATCCAGATTTTCAAACAACTGAAATCATTATCAATATTCACGATTCACAACCAAAGACTCGCTGGTCAACAAAAATAATAGTAAATAGGCACCATTAACTATATTTCAAAAGATGATATATCCAACAAAAGGTTTTACTTGTTAATGGCTTAATGCAAGTGGTCCATTCACATAATATCAGAAGATTGTACTCTCATGACTCATCAAATTCCAAACACGTGATTGCAATACCTCAACGTGTGCAACTCTCTTAGTTGGTAAAGACCTTATAAATTGTTGCCAAAGTCCTGGGATTGCATCATGCCTAAATTTGGCTTTGGCATTGAACTTTCCAACAACAAAAACAACATCAAGCCTTTATCCCACTATGTAGGGTCGGCTACATGAATTTTTTTTTCTCCATTGTGTCCTATTAAGAGTCAAATTCTCATTTAAATCTAATAAAGAAATGTCATTTTAATATTTTCTAACCAAGTCTTTTTAGGTCTACCTCAACCTTTCTTAACATAAGTTAAATCTAATACATCTACATTCCTAACAGGATCATCGGAAGGCCGCTATTTTATGTGACCAAACAATCTAAGACAACTCACTCTAATCTTATCTTCCATTGGAGCTACTCCAATCTTTTCACGTATATGCTCATTTTGTATCCTGTCTCAAAGAGTAAAGCCACTCATCAATAGTATGCTTCTCTTTTAATGGCCAACATTCTATACCATAAAACATTGCAGGTCTAACCAACATACTATAGAATTTGCCTTTAAGTTTAAGGACGACTTTTTTATCACACAACAAGCCCCATGCATTCCTCCACTTCAACCATCCAACTTAAATTATACTAATAATATCCATATCTATTTCACCATCACTCCGAATTAGGGGTGCAAACGAGTCGAATCGAGCTCGAGTCAAGGGTTGTTCGAGTCGAGCTCGTCTGTCAAATGTCGAGCTCGAGCTCGAGCTCGAACTCAAGTCGAGCTCGAGCTCGACTCGACAGAAAAAAAAGCCTCGTCGAGCTCTCGAGCGGAGGTTCGAGCTCGAGTTCGCGTGCCCGCTTCTGTCTTTGCTCGCGCGTCGCTGCTCGTGTCCGCATATGTTGTCCGTCGTCTGTGTCGCTGTCCGCGTCAGTGTCCACGTCGTCGTCCGCGTCGTTGCTAACCACTGGGAGCAAGAAAAATAGTTTCCATCGAAGGGCTAGCGGATGAGCTCGGACGACGAAGTGATGGAGATGCAGGAGAGACCGCTCTTTTCGAATCTGTCGAGATAGTGCAGGTCCTGATCGGAGAAGGACAGAGGAGCTAGAGCTCGCGTGATCCTGCTGCTTGTTTTCTTCTCTATGTTCGTCCCCCTTGCTTTCCTCCCGGGGCTCCACAACGGCTTCCCAGTCTATGCGTTGCCGGAATCTCTCTTAATATCCCATGTTATTCTAGCTCAGAAACCTAGGGTTCCCAGATCCAACATGGAAGTCTTCCGGCGGCGCAGGCATTGGGAAGCGCCACTTAGATCTTGTTGCGGGAGATCTCTGTTGACTCCTGCATTGTATGGTCCCGTCCGTCGTCTCTGTCCGCGTCACTGCTCGTCATCCTTTTTCCCGCATCCGCACTGTTCCCTGATTTCATATTCCCAAGACAATTTATTTTTTCCCAGTGAAGTGAGCTACTCGACGAGCTCTCGAGTCGATCAACTGGTTGTTCGAGCTCGAGCTCGATAAGTTATCGAGCTCGAAATAGTGTTTGAGCTCGACTCGCGAGCTCGATAAGCTCGACTCGTCGAGCATACTGCCGAGTCGAGCTCGAGCCGGCTCGCAAGCCGGCTTGGCTCGGTTCCACCCCTACTCTGAACAATCGCCCAAAATATCTAAAATGTGTACTCTTATTAATGACTTGATCGCCCAAAGTCACAATCCCCCTACTAGATCTATTATTACTAAAATTACACTCTATATATTTAGTTTTGGACCTACTCAAACGAAAGTCTTTAGACTCTAAGGTTGACCTCCATAATTCATATTTACCTTCAACTCCATCTCTAGTCTTATCAACAAAAAGAATATCATCAGCAAAAGTATACACCATGGTACAACCTCTTGCAAATGTCGATTAAGAGCATCCATGGGCTTAAGGCTAATCCCTCATGTAATCCAACTGAAATAGGAAAGTACTTGGTTAAACCACCTTGTGTTTAAACATAACAGCTCCTGTATACATATCCTTAATGACTTGAATAAGCATTATTAACCCCTCTTTTTTAGAAAACTTCATAATCCTTCTCTTGGAGCTTTATCATATGTTTTCTCTAAATCAATAAATATCATACGTAGATCCTCGTTCTCTCTATACTTCTCCATCAAACCTCTCAATAAATGTATAGCTGCCATAGTAGACCTACCCAGCAGGAATCCAAATTGATTTTGAGAAAAATTAGTATCACGCCGCAGCCTATGCTCCATAACTCTCTCCCATAGTTTTAATGTATGACACATTAACTTAATTCTTCTATAATTCACACAATCTTATGCATCACCTTTATTATTAAAAATAAGAATCAACACACTCATTCTTCACTCATCTGATATTTTTTTAGTCTTCAAAATAATATTAAAAAGTTTAGTAAGCTAAGAAATTCTTTCATCTCCTAAGCATTTTCATACCACTATTAAAATATCATCAGGTCCAATAGCTTTTCCACACTTCATTTTCTTTAAAACCTCTCTAACTTCTATTTTATTAATATGTCAATAAAAACAAACATTTTTATTTTTATTTTTATTTAGGATGCTAAGGTCATTAATGTCAATCGCATTCTCACGATCTTTATTGAAAGGTTTAGCAAAATATCTCATGCACCTTTGTTGAATATCCTCTTCTAATAAAAACACTTTTTTATCTTCATCCTTAATACACTTCACTTGAACTAAATCCTTACTACGTTATCTCTTTGTTTGGCTAACTTATACATATATCTTTCGCCCTCCTTAGTATCTAATATATTATATAAATCATTAAAAGCTAAAATTTTTGCATCGTATATTGCTTTCTTAAGCTCCTTACGGACCTCTTTATATCTTTCTCAATTATCAAAATTTTTACCTCTAAACCAATTTTTATAGCAAATATTCTTATTTTTTTATCTTTTATTTCACATTTTGATTTTATCACCAACTATTTTTACTACTAAGAATTTTTTCCTTTGATAATCAAAACATATCTTTTGCAACACTCTTAATATCACTAGTTACTTTTTTTCACATAACATTATATTCCTCATGCACAGACAAAATCTTAAGATCTAGAATTTTACTCTAGAAAATATTTTTATTAATATTATTTAAAAGCCCCCATCTAATCCTAGAATAATATTTTACTTTTTTTATTGTTGCCTATTTATCTTAAAGTCTAAAACTAATAAGAGATGTTAGGTACATAAACTTTTGCTCGGAATAATTTTACAATCTTTGCAATGTAAACGATCTATTTTTTTATAAGAAAATAATAAAATTTAGTTTTACTATATCCATTCTTGTAAGTGATGAGATGCTCATTTCTTTTTTTCAAAAAAAATATTATAAATTATAAAATCATAAGCTAAAAAAAAATATAATATTGTCATATCACATTTATTAATCACTCCCAACTCATAATCACCGTGAATACTTTTAAAATTATCTACCTCTCTACCAACATATCCATTAAAAATTCTCCAATAAAAACTCTTTTTTTAGAGGCATCTTTTGTATTAATTCTTCTAAGTCATTCCAAAATTTTAATTTTAAACACATATCCAAACCTAATTAAGAAGCATAAACACTTACAATATTAATAATCTTAGCATCAACAACAATCTTTAAAGCTATAACTTTATATCTAATTTTATTAATTTTTATAATATTATCCTTCAAACTCTTATATATAATCACACCTACATCATTTCAAACATGACTCCTATCAGAATACAATAGTTTAAATCCTAAACTATCAATCTTCTTAGCCTTCTCTCTAACCCATTTAGTTCCTGAATGCATAGAATATTTATCTTCTTATGAATCATAATATATATTAATTTTATTAATTTGACTGTAAGGGGATCTATATTCGAAGTTCTTATTCTAATTTTAATCTCATGGACTAGCTTCTTTACCCACATTCATTCATAATGTGGTAAACATTGCCTATTTAAAACTGCATCCGGGCACCGATGCAGCGACCCTTGCACACTTGATGGCTCCAAAGAAAATTTCAGCTGTTATTGCAAGAAGTTCCCTTTGCATGACAAAGAAGGAATTATACTTTCATGATTCATCTACGTCTAAACATGGGACTTCAAACCACCATGACACACAAGACATGGAATAATGTTACGAGTAAGAGCATCATTTACTTATCATTAGCTTTAATGCATGACTTCTGAGTAAGCGTTCATACAAATTAACATGAAACTTTAATGATTGGAGATCCACACTAACCCCAAAAATCACTAGTTGTGCACATGTAACAGTAAATAGGCGTTACTAATTACCTTCAGGAAATAACGGATTCAACAAATGGATTTACTTGTTAATACCAGATGTTCACTTAGGAAAAAGAGCTGTTAGTGCCATTTACTTCCAGCCATTGGACTGCAATATCTCCATACCACATAGGTCGAGGAATATTGTTCTGATTAAAAGCATCATTAACTTATCACTAGCTTTTAATATAGAGCTTCCATCAGTCCATCCATCCATCACAAATACATTCCAATATTCCATGCATATTTATAACACTAAATTACAGATCAAATAACCATGTTGTCTGTACGTATAATTTAGCTAGAGTTACAAATTTTCAAATAATTGTGATTAGGTTAGCCGAGTAACCCGTGTTCCTTGATACTAGCGGGCATAGCTAAAGAGAAAGGATGATAGGAGAGAAATTTCAAACTTTTGCATCTAACCCTTAGCGGGCATAGCTAAGGAGACTAGAACCCTAAGCTTCAAGAACAAACCAATTATAATTTTGCCAGCATTAAAGGGCAGCTGAGCAGTATCTAACCATGAATGATAAGATGTTTCATAAAGAATCAATTCACTTTAATAAGTTTATAAAGGGAAAAATGTTGAAAAAGCTATTACTTCGATGTCTACAGACATTTAAGGCTTGTTTGGTTCACATCATGTTGAATGTTTGCTGGTAATTGATACAGAATGCATTGCAAAACTTGGCGGAGTCCAATATAGGAGAAACGGAAAGGTAATAAGAAAAGGAGTAAAATAAATTAGACGAATGAACTTCTCAATTCATCATGCAATGATCCTAAATAAAAGACTAAAGATCTTATATAGACTCAAGACTTATAATGCTCGCTAAAATACATCAAGGCCAACACAAAGAAATAATACATCCTACGACACATAAGAAACACGTTTCAAACATCTTTTTGAAACTATGGACATATACATGAGGACAAAGTCATGCTAAAGCAGTTGTGTAGACTTCATTGCTATTGAACATCAGTGTGAGATGCAATTAGTGTTTGTTGGGCTGGATGTTAATGCTTGTTTACGATATGCTACCACGACCACATTTGTATAATATGTTTGGGGGTCGGAGATATCTACTATTTTGATGTCAAACAATTAACAACTAGCTTGTGTTAAAAAAAACAAGTAAAATGCTTATACCTCAACATAACAGCTATTAAAACAGACATGTATAAAAAATAACAACTCACTGAAGATGTCACTAAACCAAAACAGTAAGACATTAGAAAGTCTTGCAATCTCATAGTAATATGATAGCTAACTTGCAATTTTGTATCCAATATAATGAGCCAGTATTTTAATGACAGGTTCTATCGGAAAGCCAAACAATAGTAACAAAACAAACAAAACTAGAGTTACTAGACCATGTTACCTTCCAGGATACCAGGTTTAGAAGTTCAACATAGTTTCCACTTCTAAGTGATGCTAGATCCATGTGACGAGGAATATAGTCAACACGCACAACCACAGGCTTCACATCACATTTCTGAAATAAAGAGATGGGGAGTCAGTCCAAAACCAAAGATGCCCTCCAGACGCAATATATTTGTAAAAGCTACAAATGCAAAGTACCTAGCGCCATAGCTTTGGAAAGAAAATAAAATATCAGATTATTATAATTACATAATATGTACTACCAAAGTATGCAGATAAATGCGCGCACACAAAAAGAAAGGATCTGAAAGGCAGAAAAAAAAAGACGCACCTTGTAGAGACACTTCTATGGAAAAGAAAGCATTTACCAAGCTATACTTTAAAGCAGACTATCTATAATAATTAAATAATAGATTTGTCAAAGAGTGCAAGTTAAAGTGAACATAATCTAACTATTGAAACAAAATCTCCTCAAGTTTAATAAAAAAAGAACTAGCAATTTAAGCGTTCAAGAATAATGAATTACCACACAGGTAAACTACCACTTTTTAGCAAAACTTCCATTCTTCTAACAAAGAAGGTTTGTAAGATATCTTTCTCTTCACTAGAAATAGGGAACCATGCTACAGATCCAATAGAGAAAAACCAACTAATATTAAGCCATTCAACAATGTTTCATAAGAATATCAAAGTTTTTCTTTGGAGTACTTCGTGGAACAGCTGATGATAATCATATGAACAAATTTAAAAAAAAAAAAACTAGCGAAAATGCTATCAAATAAAAAATCTGCAACCACAAGACTGAAGAAATTACACCGGACCACCAAAATGCTCACCTGAAAGAAAGGAAGTAATGCTTCCTCAACAATTGGCTGACTTCTATGGACATTAATCTTTTTCTCAGCTATACATGACATATCGGAATCCTTAGATATGCTTGGAGACTCTTCAACAGATGATCCATTGCCAAAGAAACTGATAAGGAAATTTATCTGGCTTTGGTCCAGATGCAACCGTAATGGAAGAAATTCAAGATATAACCTGCCCAAAACAAACATTAGACACAAGCAGAGAACAGATTTTATAATAGAAACTAATGTAAACTATACACGCTAGAGACTAATTGTGGCATGGGATAGAAGAGCAAAAGATCTATTTGAAAGATTTGCGTATGTTAAGGCATGTGAAGCAAAGTGGCTTGGTTTTAGTTGTTTCTCAACCAGACAGAAATGGTTGACTAGAGCATAACTGTCATAAGATGAAACATCAATTACCCAAAAAAAATGCATTCAAGAGACAAATCAAACCAAATCATAGATATCGCTGAAAATATAAAGTTGTATTTGTAAAAAGGTAAATTCTTATTTGGTTCCTCAAAAATTAATGATATCTTGAGGTTCTATTTAACCCACGATGATCCCCTAAGTTTCAATAATTGTACACATTAGTCCAACCCAATGAAATAAACTTCAATAAATTAATAATAAAACACCTATATTTAAGATTAATTCTGATAATAAATCCACCAGATGGGGCTAAAAAGAGATGAAAATGAACTTAGTTTATCTCTGTTGTGGATTAGTTTTGACTCCTCATAATTGGCATATGACCAATTAGACTTCTGCAGGCTAATTTGACCTGATTAGTGACATGTACTGCATCAAATTCAACAGAATAAATCGACCTCACTGCAACTCACTTCAATGTGACTTCCATAGCTAAGATTCCAATCCTTAAGAGTAAACTAAACTATCCTAGGGCGCAGCCAGTGCTAAACTACTCTCCTCAACACTAGAAGAAAATTGTATCAACAGCTCCTACGCAAAAATCCATTAGAAGTACCAAGAGATTTATTACCAAATTTTTTATTAAAACTACAAGAAAATCAAATTTCATCTTAAAATGATTCTGAACGGTAACTTGGAGGAGAAAAAATTATGACATACTTGTATATTAGTTTCTAGTAAATTTTACAAAAATGACTCGCAATTTTAGTTAAATTTGTTATGTATTCCTGATGCATTTTTTATAAGTGGCTCCCCGCCCACCACCACCCACAGCCCACAAACATAAAAACAAAAGATAAAACATCCACCAACCTAACTAATAAAGGGGCTCATCAACCCAACTCAATAAGCTTTTACCCGCAATAAACAAAACCTAACCCCACCACCCACCAAACCCGCAACATCCATCATTCTTGCCACAAAAAACCCTCCCATTTCCTACAGCATATGTGGTGGGGACTTAGTTGACTATCTACCATTCGGAGGTCCAAATACCATCATTATGAACACCTCATCAGTGGAGGCCATCGGTTGGAAATTGAATACGATACATACAGGTGAACTGAACAAAAAACCACAACAAAATACCATAAATCATCAAATTATGTTACAGATCACATGAACTGAAGTAGCACTTTAGTCCCAACAGATATTTTCATAAGAAAATATCCAACCAAAAAAAATTGCTAAGTCAGTTCAAGCTTTATCCTGCATCCTTTGATATTAATCAAACTACCAATTTATGTAACTAAAAACAATCAAACGTTAGCAAGAAAAGTCTCAGCTTGATGAGAATAAATTGCCTGCCAGACCTAGATACTTGTCTCTAGAACCAATGATGAAAAAGTAAGAAGCAACACAGTAAAAAGTATTCTTGTCCATAGAAAGGAAAGAATACTGTCAAGCCCTAATTACACAGTGAGATAACTTCATCAAGCATTATTTTTCAAAATGCACATAGTTTCACTTTTAACAAGGCACAATGGCGAAAAAGGATTCATGTAGCCGACCCCACATAGTGGGACAAAGGCTTGATGATATTGTTGTTGCATAGTTTCACTGAGAAGTAAAATTAGAAGCATAAGGCTCAATTTTAGAAGAGAACATCCAAAATAGTAAGCTACGAGTCCTTAACTTCAAAGTGTTAGGGGTCCTGCTTTGAAGTACTAGAAGCAATATTTCTAAAGAAATATGTTAGAGCGGTTCAGCCGATCCATGCAGGGCCGCCTTGCGGGTAATAGAGGCGGAGAAGTTCTGCCTCCTGCTCATGCCGATCAAACAGCATAGTCCAAAAGAGCATATTAGGAAAGTTTTAGGAGTACAGGAGGGAAATTTGAATGTAGGGGCTGTTTAGAGATTTCCTTTTGGATTGTATGCATTAAATAGTTTGTTTTTCGATAGTTATGGCATCTTGAATTTCGCTGAAATTTGAGATCTTTCTTAGGTTTTGGGTTCTAGCCGCATCTAGAGATTTGGAAGAGATAGATCTTCCTCTCGAATAGAGGATCAATTGTATCTTGGTATTTTTCGTTTCCCTTTCATCAAATAATACAAATTATCTACTTTTTCCTCGTTTTGTGTGGATTTTTGTGGATAATTCTTGCTATTTTCCAAAGATTGATAGGAATTACTTGAGATCTTCAAGAGTTTCCTATCAAATTGGTATCAAAGCGTTTTCCGGACTGTTCTTAGGCAATTTTTGGAGAATTCCTGCGGCAATCTTTTCTATTTCAGGCCGTGATTTTTACTGTTTTTGTGGTGGAAATCTGGATTTTCGAGACTAATAAAGATCTGGGGACTTATGGCAGGAAGAAAGGTAGAGATATTAGAAGGAGAGATCGGACAAATGAAATCTGAAATTTCAGATCTCCAAGCTCAAGTTTCATATTTAAAAAATGATATTTCAGTCGTCCATGATAAGATCGATTCGAATTTTTCCATACTGGAGAAGATGTTGAAGAAAGTTCTCGAGGGCCAAATCAAAATATCTTCGTCGGAGGTGAGGGAAGGCGTCAACAGCTAGAGAAGTGGGGATACCCTAAGCCAATCAGACAAAGGGAAGATCAAGAGATGGAGATTTTGGAGGGAACAGAAAAAATGTCTCCACTAGGGCCTATTCCTAGGGAGTCAAGAAGAGGGTATGGGGAGAGGGGGGAGGAGATAGGGCAAGAATAAAGAGGTGCTCATTTGGAGAGGAGAGATGGGGGATTTGAAAGGGAAAGGGGTAATTATGACAAAAGGGGGGCAAAATTTGAAAGTGGAGGGTTAGTTATGATCTAAGGGGTGTTGAATTTGAAAGAGAAGGTGGAATTTGATGGAAGGACTAGGTATGAACGTAGAAGAGATGATTGGGACACTTTGGGGGAACCACTCTCTTGGGGAAGGGGAAATTATGAGGGGAACATAGGCGATCTGAGGGTGAGGAAGTTGAAGATACCTATTTTTGTGGGAGAGGATGCCCATGGGTGGATCTACAAGGTGAAAAAGGTATTTTACCGCCAACATATTGATGGAGGGGGAGAGATTGATGGCAGCCAGGATGTGCTTGGAAGGGAAGGCTTTATCATGATACCAGTGGAGGGATACGAGGCGACCGATATAGAACTGGAGGGAGTTTAAGGACGTCTTGTTGGAACATTTCCAAACCAGTATGGGAGGTGCTTCTATGAGCAGTTCTTCGCTTTGATGCAAGAGGGGACAATGGTGGAGTACCGTGAGCAATTTGAGTACCTTGCCAGCCGATTGGATTGGCTTATAGAGACTGTACTGGAGGGGAACTTTATGAAGGGATTGAAACCAGAGATCCGCACAACAGTTAGAGTGATGAGGCATCGTGACCTGGGAGAGGCTATGTAGCTAGCTTAATCAGTAGAGGATCAGAGACACTTGGAGAGAGGAGCGGATCTTATTGGCATCCAAGGAGCCAACACTGGATACTCTTCGGAAGACTTTGAAGGAAAAGACTATAGGAGGAAGACCTGGGGACAACTTCAATAAGCTCACAGAAACGGAATTACAAGAGAAGAGGGCGAAGAGGCTCTGTTTCAGATGCGAGAGGTATACGCCGGGGCACATGTATAAGGATTGAACTATTCATGTTCTTACCGTTTGCGATGACGAGGGAATGGAGAAGGGTGTCATCTTTTCACCTTACGGACAAGGTGGGTCTTTGGGATATGAGTATTGTTAGATCGGTCTAGCTGGTCCATGCGGGGCCGACTTGCGGGTAACAGAGGTGGAGAAGTTCCGCCTCTTACTCATGTCGATCAAATTGCATAGTCCAATAAAGCAAAATCGCATAGTCCAATAGAGTAGAATAGGAAGGTTTTCGGAGGAGTTTAGGAGCGAAATTTGAATATAATGACTGTTTAGAGATTTTCTTTTGGATTGTATGCATTAAATATTTTGTTTTCCGAGGGTTAGGGCATCTTGAATTTGGCTGAAATTTGAGATCTTTCTTAGGTTCTGGGCTCTAGAGGCTTCTAGAGATTTGGGAGAGAGATAGATCCTCCTCTCGAATAGAGGATCAATTGTATCTTGATATTTTTCGTATCCCTTTCATCAAATAATACAAATTATCTACCGTTTTCCTAGTTTTGTGGAGAATTTTCACTGTTTTCCAACGATTAATAGAAATTACTTGATATCTTCAAGTGTCTCCTATCAAAATATTAAAAAGTTCATAAGAAGAGAACAAAAAAGTGCAAATAGTCAGGATCACCAAGCAACTACATAAAGCATAAACTTTGATGTAGATTTTGCAGTAACAAAAGATACATTAACAAATAATTCATTGGAGAAAAAACGCATTAAACACAAATTTTTATGTAGCTTTTTATGATAACAAATGATACATTATTAATTAAGTAATGGATTTTAACAGTTTAACAGTTACCTGTAATCTTCAATAGGTGTTATTGGATCAGGCCTCACAGTTTCCAAATCTAACTTAAATGCTTTAGCATAGGATTCTCTTGGATGATCCTTGGAGTTATAATGCCCAATCACCTACAAATGGGGGAAAATTAAATTCTTAAACAATTTTCTGTGCAGTATGCATTCTAGGTAACATCTAAAGTTGTTCCCAGTACTGAAAAATCATACCATCTTCCATGGAGCAGTTGTACTTCTGTCATAGAGATGAAAGTCTTGGGAACAGATGGAAAGTTTTGAGACATTGACCTCACCATCAGGGTATATTGCATATTGAATATTTAACCCTGACAAAACAAGTTCCAAGGATATACTTGCATCTTTTCCAGTTGAATTTTTCATTTGTTGAGACCAATCTGATCCAGCAAACATGGTCCATCTAACATCTATATTCTTAAGAAGTATCTTCCCTTTTTCACTGCAATGAGCAGAAGCATCCGATTCATTAGGCACAAACTTTATTTTCTCATGATGTTGATCAGAATCAAGAAGTATAGAATTTGGAATATGATTATCTACTATCATCAGGTGACCATCCTCATACCATCCACCCTTTCCACCGTCAACAACACGAGAAGGAAAACCATATTTCCATCTCTGATCTTCTACTGGTAGACTTCTTTTCACAGTTAGGGAAGGTGCAATTATCTCAGGAAAATAGTAGCTTTCAATGAGTTGGGGAAGAGATTCTTCCTTCTCAGACTCTATTTCAATATTATCCAATACTGAGTTACTTTCTAAACAAGAGTGCTCCACTCCCAAGTTACAAGCTGACCCCATAAAAGACACTTTCACAGAAGAGACATCGTCAACATGAGAGATGCTCGAATTTGTATTCACATTATCAAAATAATTATCCTGGCCAAGTACAGAAGGATTAAGACGAATACTAGACCCTTTGGTTGGGTGAAAAGCATTCTCAACAATCCCATCCAACAGCCCAATAGACAAAGAGTTGTCATCACTTGTAGAAAGCTTCTTCCCAGCATCCAAACTACTAGAAGAATGAGAACTATCCGAAGCATCATCAGATCCATTTGCGTTTTGACATTGCTGGACGCTATTCCACCTAGATTGCAGGTGTGAAAGAGTATCTTCCATATCAGGCGCATAAAGCTGCTGCAACTGAGCAATCAAGCGAAACAGACCATGAGTTGTATCATGGCAGGTATCAAAATTGATATGCGATTCTGAACATTCAACTTCCCACCTTAAGCTACTAATTTTGATAATAGCCACTAAAAGGTTACCCGAAGCAACTTTGGCATAACCAGTCTTTTGCAGATAACTAACATCATAACTCCCATAATCATTGTTCAAGCCTGAGGACTGACAAATAAGAAGTCCCAAATCTTGTAACTGGATATTGTAATCACTAATTGCAGAGTTTGACATGGCATAATTAGATATGCTGAATGAAGATGCAGCTAAAAGGCAGCCCACTAGTTGTTCAGCTATTCCTTGACTTAGCTCAAAAATATCATCACATCCAGCATATGCACTGTCACCATTTATAGCCAGACGTTTAAAGTGTGGCTCATAACTTAGAGCTACATCCACCAAATCAAGAAAAAAAGATGCCTCATAATTCGTAGAATTTGAAGAAGGCTCAGCTTGGTTTACATCAATGATAGATGATTCCTTTTCAAAAGGCAAGCTAAAGAACGAACATAAATGGCTAATCCAATCTAGGCGGCCCCCAGGTGCAATGATTGTCCCGCAATGAACAAGTATGGATGTGTAACTGCGAGATAATTGGGGATTGCATAGGTAAGTAATTTTAGTTCCAGCAGAGCCAAAAGACAGCATATTGGCACCATCACCACCTCCCCGCCTCCTAGCAGAGTTCATGCACGATATCAAAAGAACATCCTGGGTTGTGTCCGATGTACAGTTGTTACCATTGAATAAGGAACCACATAATTGACCTTCTCCATGAACGAGCCGGAAAAAATTTGTGCCACTAACTTCACCAATATTTGAGACAGACATAATCTCAAAGTTCTTAATCATGAGACTAAAGCAATTCCATGAACCCACCAGCTCCTTCTGAACCGAATGGCTGCAGTCAGGTACCTCATCGAACACAATGCATAAGTCCAAGACATCACAATCCATAATAATAGCTTTTTGAGATGCATTTTCTTTACACAGAGTCCGCTCCTCCTCAGAGACACTCAATTTAGAAGAACCTCCATTAGATAAGCAGTGAATGGCAATATCTAAAAGGTAATTCAATCTTTCATAATTATGACTGTGGAGATTGAGCCTAATGATAGAAAAACTTAAATAAAGGAGAAGCCCAGAGCTAAGAATCAACTCCTGATGAATATCAGAACTATTCATCTCAAAGTCCTCTACTGCTGTCACAGAAGAAAATTCACAATCTTTTCCGGTGACTTTATTCCTACTTCTTCGATCATGTGTAGAAGCCATGCTCCAAGCTCTACTTGCCATCCAAGGACCAGTTACAGGACCTTTTTGCCAAACTATACTAATTCCAGAGTGTTTGTCACCTGTTTTATTGGTCAATGAAAGAACTTTCACAGCAGAGACATCTTTCACTTCTAATGGTATAGATTGATCAGCAGCAACATCTTTGATTATAGAATTAGTCAAGTATATGTCAAAGGTCCCTAGCTCAAAATGCAAGGAAAAGGTAGGGGAGCAAGTACTACCATTTGGTGCAATGAGTTGTTTTAACGGACAACGATTAACATGCAAAACTTCTTCAGCAATAAGCAATGGGAAATGCTCAAGAATGATGAACTTATCCATAAGGTATAAATGCTCAAAGTCTTCCATACTTTGCAGAGGAAAACAAATTATGATCCTTGTATGGGCAAAGACAATATTTCCTTGCACATTAGAAATTGTCTTCATGGAAGAATCGCAACCTTTCACATCATGAGGGGAGACCAATTTTTTATCACCAGACGAGTCATAAAAAACAAAATCTCTGTTATTGCTACATTTCTTAATACAGGTTTCAACCTTTTTGAAGAGATTCAGTAGCGAGTCTACTAAATGAAAGTGGAGCCACATAAAACACGGTGGAAAATGCAAAGAAAAAGTAGTTGAAGCGTCAGAACTTCCATCTAAATCTGAAAGACTAACAACACAATGGAAGCTGCAGTCACCAAACGATTCCATGAGTCCAACCTTAATCATCTGATCCTGAGATGAATAATTTTCATTTATTTTCTCAAAATTGTGCTCAACAGATGTTTCTAAATCATACTCTTGGAAGGGAGGGAGAGCATCTAGAACTTTTTGCTTCATAGCTTTATTTCTAAGCATCTGATCACCACAGTCACTGTTATCAGAAAAGCCAAACATCTTGACATGACTTTTATGATCATAGTACTCATCAATTTTGACATGCTTGATTGATATTTGACAATCTTTCTTTCGTGAGCCAATCTGTTCGCTTTCACAGAAAAGAAATTAGTTGAGGTAAATAATGATGATGAGTTGGGAATAAGATACTGGTGATGATAAATCGAAGTAAATGACAAAATTTAAACAACAATGCAGATATCATGTAGGAAAATTATTATAACAGAGTTAAATGTTAACCTGAAAATTAATAACTACATCTTGACACTTTGCTTCAAGATGGTGCATCTTAAATCCAGTCAAATTAGGTTCAGCAATGGTTGACTGATCAACATTCATAGATGAAAAACAGCTCGCATAGGAGTCAAAGGTTTGTGTACAACTTGTTGGAGAGCTTAAATAATCTAGTCGGCATGACTTGTTGGCATCCCTGTCACCACCCAGTAACTGATCAGAAACATTTTCTTCCTTGTCATGGAAAAAAAGGAAAAGAGAGACCCCTGTGACAGTTGCTCTTAAACAGGTCTCAACATGTTGCTCTGCACAAGTAGCAATGAAAAAGTGATAGGATACTTATCAAGAAAATCATAAATTGAAGAGAGAGAAACATAAAGACAAAGACATAAGAAACGATGCCCATTAATATGCAACTTATCAAGAGGACTAAAATTTTATCAGCCTTTTCAGAGTCAAAAACCAGAACACATTTACGTACTAGCTGATGTTCACACAATTTAAAGAACCTAAAGCAAAAAAGGAAAAGAACCTTCCAAACTATGAACAGAATAAAACTGAATCCTATTTGTAAAGTTTTTATGGATCCACATGGTTGGCAAATGCAAGAAAACATATTTCTTAGCCGAATGACCTGACAATGGAGATCCCCAAAATCCAGTACCATCCATATCAAAAATCACTCCTGCTCCTTGCGCTCAGTATGCCCAGCAGACTTACACATCATAGCAAATGTAACTAAACTGATTGCTTTTCGACAATCTAGAAATATAGTAGATTGATTAGAAAATTTCAAAGTCCAAAAGTTGATTTATTCAATATTTCATTTTATTATTTAGCAGGCAGGACTTGGTAGAATAATTAGGGTGCCCTTTCTGACCGGAGATCACACATTGCAATCTGAAAGCTCTACTTCATAGGGTTAAAGTTGTAGAAATCAAACCCTCCTAGACATCAGCAAGGCGGGAATACATTCACAGAAGACAAACATGCACCTTCTATTTCTCATTTCAAATGGCTATCACTACTAAATTCTTTCTCCAACTAGTTCAAGCTGCAAGAGACAAAAGCGGTGATTTACCGGATCAATCTCAATAATAAAACAATGATACTTTTTATCACAAGGACAGGTTTATCATAGCACACTGGCTAGCAGTTAAATTTTATGTCCTCATATCAACATTGAGATTCCAGAATCATATCAAGGCAGATAAACCTAGAACATGTTGAGATACAGTATCATATGTTTTAAAAGAGTTCAATATAAGCACATAGTCATTCAGGGACAAATTCCCTACCCATTCAATATCAAGATACATGGACGGCTCATCAAAAACCCATCATCTGCCATTTTTCTAATTCAAAGATTGAAATTTTCAAATAAAATATGGGACACCCACTGCATTCATACAGTTTTTATTAAAGTATTTGAGTACATGACTACTGTGTGCGCATGTGAACCATGAATAAGATAACAAAGATATATCAATTATTCACTCACAGCATATATCCATATTGTCGTGCTTAAGTATAACACATCATGCATAATTGCAGAAAATTTCATATCTTGCAGATGAAAATATGCCTCACAAAAAGACATCTTCGGCAAAATACCTGTAAGCATATGACCAGAACCAGAAGCCAGGTTAGATGCAACATTAATTGCGCTGAGAACTGAATAAGTCCAGTTCCATAGCCCACTAGTTCCAGACTTTGCCTGAGAGCTCCGCAACCCATCAAAGCATTCAAAAAATTGATCTATGCTGCAAGTTAGATTCATCAATTAGTACCCGAGTAGGTTACAATCATCTATGAAAGAACAAAAATTGATATATGTGTGTGTAACAAAAGACTTAGCATTAACATGAACAATATCATTGCAGGGGCGATGAACAACAAAATAAGAAAATGTTGTGAACCTATTTCCAAACAAAAACCAGCAAAGTAGAACATTTGAGCAGAAGGTCTACAAGAAAACGTTAACTATTTATGGGTGCGTCCTTGAGTACATTATGAAGGAGAAGGTAAATGCATACCACATCACTTAGCAGCTGTTCCAGTAAAGATGGGAACTGGAGGAACTCAAGTGTTTTGGGTATCCATCTTGAACAAGAATGGAAACCAATATTAAAGAATATTTTCCTTCATAATGATTATTAGTTACATGTTTTTAAAAAATAACAACTTGAAAAATTTTTAAATGGGCATTAAATTTCGGGGCCATGTGAGGAGTCATGCAATTCCCAACTACATGTTCAGTCACGCATTGGATTATGGAATAAGAATCGTTTTTTACTGCTTAAAATGATCTAATAGATATTAGTACAGCTTGAATTGATTCCATGCACCAATGTTTGACTTAAAGCCCATCACGTTATATTAAGAAATTGCAGTACACTGAAATAGGCTAGTTTTGGGGCATAGGGCGTGCAGAGAAGTCTAATGTCTCAATTTGAAATATCTTCAATCAATTAAATGGAAACAATGAAGAGTACTAAATCAAGCAGGATACATATGACAGCCCAAAAGGTTATGTAATCGACTCTATCAAACTAGTCCTAAGAACATAGTCAAATAACAACAACCAGAGGCAAGATGGAAGAAAGAACCGAAGTTCCAGCTCTTTTAAGGAAAAAAAAAATCAGTAGCAACTTCGTCGAAAAACAGAATGCTGTTAAATTACAAAATAATAAAAAGGGATAATACCTCTGTAACAAAGACAAAGGATTAAAACAGGCAATACAAGAAAAGTGATCTAATGTACCAACATGTTGTCACCCTGAAATCTATGGTGTTAGGGAACAATGCTGCATATTTTACTAAGACTATTGGAGTTGGAAGAGAACTCAATACCCACTAGACAATAAAATTCAGGATATGAATCCAAAACCATGCTTGCTTGTAGATATCTGATAAAATGTATGTCGTCATAGGTGAGAGCTTTCGATAGAAAAAGATAAATATGAAATTTCTTATAATTTTTCTATTTTATTTTATTTTTTACAATAGTATCTTCTATAGAATAAGATTCATAAGAACAGGTTCCAATTTTGTTATTTTGGATAGGACCACATTAACATTCAGAAGTTTAATCTTAACCTTATTAACTACTATAAATAGGGATCTATGATGTACATATTGATTATTGATGGATGATTAAATGAATGAAATTATCTATTAATTGAAGTTATGCAACTAAAGTTGAGACTTTCCTCTTCAGTCTGCCCCCTCCAATTTTGGTATCAGAGTTTGTCTTCCTAATTGCAACAATGCAACCCTAAAAGGCAATTGCATACATACTTTTTTGCATTATCTGAGCCTAATATTTCTTAAGCCCTAAACTTTCAAATCCATAAACATGTGATTCACTCAAACCTACTTTCTCGAATCCATACATGTTCGATCACTAAAATCTAGCAATTGAACGCACACGTGCATTTCCCGGCTCACATGCTCGTCCATCCCATTGCAGATTGCGCTTCTCACTAGCAACTTACCCCTTACTTGCCAACACACGCAAACCATTTGAAGTTGCACATAGACTCCCATGCACATCTTGCATATTGCATATCATAGGTCTCCCCATGCCCCGCATTTGTTTCTCACATTTCTTGCATGCTATTCGTCCTAGCCCATATGCTACTCTACCAATATAGCTCATGTAACACACATTGCGGGTCCTTCACACTTTTATTTGCTTCGTCTCAAAAATCCATCTTCTTTATGATGACACTGACCTCCATTACGGCACCCCTAAATTTAAGGGCTATCTCACCTCTATTGTTCCCAACACCGCTTCTAGTTTCCAAGCTAAAAATGTCATTGGTTTGCATAGATATATTTTTCTTCTCAAGGTAGTCGATGACTAACATAGTCCCACTAGGCTACATTGTCTTAATGATCTCATATTGTTTCCATCCTTCAGAAGCCACTCAGAATCTCCATTGATTTTTGCATAACAGCTATAGGTCCCCTCACATCATTGATTTTTCTATGACAACACTCATTTCTATCAATAACCACTCACCTTGGACCATTGCAATCACCAACAACTTAAAAGATCTTCTAAACATAAGGAGAGAAAAAATTTCTAACATTCAACCTGCTACGATAAAGTATAATATATGTTGATGTTATGATAAATAATATATTTCTAGTAAATTTTATACCTTGGAATGAATAACTTACTAGTTTTTCTAAACTTAAAAAATTTGCCTAAGCACCACCTTCCAACTTAGCATAACTAGTGAGAATTACAAGTGAGCAAATTGAGAGCTCCACGGATAATATCCTACTTACAACTATATGATTTTGAACCGACCTATTTTCAATATATATATAAAAGAACTAAATTAGATTTTTTTATAGGAAAGAAAAATGATTACTTTGCACCAATAGTTGCTAATAAGCATTTCCAGAAAATTTGTTTACATATCATTTAGATATTTTGCTAGATTACACTTACGTTTTACATAATTATTATTTGCAAGCATCCATTCACTCTAGAGCAAGCCCAACAAAATTTTGATAAGCATCCTACGTCACCCAAAATATAAATTTAAAGAGCATATTGCAAATAGCTTGATCGGTAATTATTAGAAAATTAAACCTTTAGAAGTAGGACTTGGGTGCAGAACCAATAAGTTGGAGACTAACATTGCGATCTTGAAGAAAATGATGGGAAGCTTCCTTAACAAAATAGGTTGGGGGGGGGGGGGCAGCTTTCATAAATAAAAACTTTACTTGTGGCTTATTTTCCATTTCTTACTTTATTGGAGTAATTTAGTAATTAAGAGGCATGATATTGATAGGAGTGGTTAGCCTATAAATACCCATTCCATTGTGTTTGGAGGCAGTTTTCTTAAGCTTAGTATCAGGTTACCCTGAGAAATTAAGGATGGATTCCCTACTCTTGGAGAGGAGAGTAGATAAAAGTTCATAGTGTAGTTCCGGACTCCACCACAATCGATCACCCAACCCTAGATCCTTCTCTTGCAGTCAAGATTAGCCTAGTTTGCTATTTTGAAAGCTGTTAGAATTAAGGAATGGCCATTTCCAGCTACTAGGAATTTAGGTCGTGTAGGATAGTGGATTTAAGAAGGGCTTGACCAACGACTATAATTGAGGTTCAGTACAATTTTCTGTGGGTAAAAAATTACATGAGGTATAGTGCAACGTTATCCCTATGAATGCCTTCCATTTACTTTTAGGATAACCATGAAAATATGACTGGCATACTATACACGACGTTTGTAAAAATATGTAAACCTTAGATATTAAGTAATATAAATTTGCATTTGGGGGGCGGGCCGCGGGGGGGGGGGGTTGCTTTCGTAAACAAATTGTACTTACATCCTAGTTTCCTTTTTTATAGGAGTAATTTAGTAATTTTCCCTAGAGATTCATGCCCGATAAAATCAAGTTGGAAACTTCAAAAATTAAATCAGAGACCATCTGAACTCCGATTTCAGCAAATTTATAGTCAAATTGAAATTCTCAAAAATACGAACCCAACAACACCAAATTCGACTCAATTCGAGCACAAATGAGTCCGAATCAAAGACCCAAAGCGCGTTTGGAAGGTTCAAACCATAATTTGGATTGCTAAACCGTTTCCAAATGGGGCATGCTTATAGTCGAATCGAGCGGCTCGTCGAGATAAATCCAACGAGCCCAAGATCGTCAAATTCTGATATCATTAAGACAAGCTTCGGACCTCCGGTTTCTTATTATATATTTATTAAAAAGTTATTAAATTTTATATTTATTTATTTATTATTAAGAAACCGGTAAATATATATATCCCGTTTCTTTGGATTTTTTTTTTTAAACCGAAATTTTGTTATCCGGTTTCGCTCCTTTTTAAATTTTTTTTTAAACGCGATTCATCTGCGTATTTATGTATTAAACATGCTCCTTTTCATAATTTGTCCTAAAAGAAAATGGACAAATAAAACAGCATAAGTAGTAATTTATGTGAAAGATGAATTATAAAATCTATAGCATATGAAAGAATATGCATATGTTAACTGTGTAAGAAAAACAAAGAAACATATATAATTTATTTTATATGTCTAACTGTTGTATATGAAATAGTGATTACCCACTGAATTTACTTAGTAAACTAACTCTATTAAATTAACATTTTTTTAGGTACGTCTCCTCATAAGTGAAAATGGCTAAAAGAGAGGAGTATGCCTAAAGAAGACGACACTCAAATAAAAGCTGGTAATTTTTTATTTATGAAAATATTAAATTACGAAAATTTTATAAGTAATTTGATGAAAATAGATATTAGTGGCTCTTTAGTTTTATTTAGAATGTAAATGATAAGTTGTGTTTGAATTTAAAAGTAATATTATAACCGTCTGACTGTTCATTCTCACTTCGTTAATTTGAGTATCCAAGAAACGTCGTGACATACCATCCACACGCCAAGCTACTGCCAGCACGTCCAGCTCCTGTGAAAGGATTTAGCTTATCATCTGCACACCCTGCAGTCTATTCAGAGCACATTCAGGTACGAGCTCTCGCCTATCTTTTAGAAATGTCGAAGAACTTACATCAAATGACCATTCATGACATGTTCAAGTTATAAATCTTGAACCCTAAGTTTTCGTTAAAATTTTGCGTGCTTAACCGGGATGCGTACTTAAACGGGTGCATACTTAAGCAAGAGGTTATTGTACCCTCTAGTCCAAGGCTATTGGTTTCAAGACTATAAAAAACCGTTATCCCATGGACACAAACTTTGAGGAGAAATGGCAATCATGTCAAGAGGGAAGCTATCATTTTTTTTAGATATGAGATGGGTACTTTTTTTTACATAATTGTGTATGTATCCCTCATTGTTCTCTACGAGAGGCTATTTTATCTAAGTTTCAAGGAGGGATGGCAAAATAATTTTTACAAGTAAAGCTAACACTTTAATTCAAGAAAACATTTTTGCCTTTTATTCAACAAAAGGTTGACTGGTTCCTTAGAAGATGTCAAGTTTGTTATACAGTTAAAACAAGGAATCAAAAAATATAGATACATACTCCTTTGTTGTGCCCAAATTACATTGGTAGATGCGAGTATGGATGTTGAGGTCTCCCAAATACCCAAAGGCACAAAGATTCGGCTATAGTTATTGGAGACTGATTCAATAAGATGGCGCATTTTATTCCATTTCATAAAACATATAACGCTTCTTATATTACTAATATTTATTTTTGTGCAATTGTTTGTTTACGTGGAATCCTGAATAACTATTACATATAATTGTGATGTGAGATTCCTTAGTCATTTATGGAAAACTTAATGGTGAAATTAGGCTTTAAACTTCAATTTAGTTCAATGGTTCATTCTCAAACTGATGGCTAGGCATAAGCTGTCGATCTAAGTTAGAGAAATTTAAACTATGCTTTGTTAGGAAAAATATAAAATAATGAGATCTCATTTTAGCCAAAGTTGAATTCACTTATAACTGACCTGTAAATCAAACCAAAGGTCGAAGTCACTTTGGAATAATTTATAGACAGAATCCCCGCACACCTTTAGATCTAACCCTTATAATTGTTGCTTCTGAGTTTAATACCAAAACTAGTATAACAATAGATAACATAAAGAAAGTACTTTCAGAATTAATTAGAAAAGACAAACACACAATACCAAAAGCAAGCCAAACAAATCTAGCACATCAGTATCTTTTAAAAAAAGGTGAACAAGCATAAATTAATTTGCAAATAGATATTTTTCCTCCAGGTTCTTTTGCAAAGAGAAACATAAAGCTGAAGCCCTTTATGAATCATCAAACGTATCAATGACCCTACAAAATTGATTTATCAAAGGATACAAGTATTTGGACAACCTTTAATGTATCTAACATTTCACAATATTATGAATAAGAAGGTGAATAAGACATCGATGATGAGTCTGTCCTAACCAAGAGCATAGCATAGTTTTAGAAGGAGAGACCTTTTTATAAATAAAATTTTACTCAAAACTTTTTATAGGGGTAGTTTAGTAACTACAGTTGCCCAAGTTTTGATATGAGTGCTTATTCTATAATATCCCTTCCTTTGTATTTAATTTATCAAGATATACAAGTATTTCGACCATCTTTAAAGTAGTTGACCTATCACCATATTATGAATAACTAGGTGAATAAGACATCGAGGGTGTGTCACCCCTACCCAAGAGCATGACATAGGTTAAAATAAACAAAAAAGAAACTTTTTAAGGGAAAAAAAAAAAGAACATGACATAGGTTCATAAGGAGAGGGGGTCTTTTTGTAAATAAAATTTTACTCAACACTTTTCATAGGGCTAATTTTGTAATTATGGGTGCCCAAGTTTCGCTATAAGTGTGTATCTTATCTTATAATATCCCTTTGTGTTTGATTTATCAAGGGATAAAAGTATTTTAACCATCTTTAATGTAGCTGACCTTTGAAAATATTATGAATAAGAAGGTGAATAAGACATCGAGGATGAGCCTCCCCCTACCCAAAAGCATAACATAGTTTTATAGGAAAGAGGGACTTTTGTAAATAAAATTTTACTCAACATTTTTATATAGGTAATTTAGTAACTACGGGTGCCCAAGCTTTGATATGAGTGCTTATCCTATAATATCCCTTCGTTTATATTTGGAGGGTTTTTGGAGTTTAGTTTCAAGTTATCATAAGAATTTAAAGGAGGATTGTCACAAGGTCTCTTTTTTTTTCATTTTTTCCAAGATAATGATTAATGATTACAACAACAACAACATCAAGCCTTTGTCTCACCACGTGGGGTCAGCATAATGATTAATGATTGAATAAATGAAATTATATATGACCAATTAAGTGCTCTTAAGGTCTAAATTGTATGCATGGATCACTCCAATTTATGTACAAAGAATTTTCTTCTGTGACATACATCAAGATTGGTTTTGTTAAACATAGACTTGCTATAAAATAAGATGACTAGAGACACGTGTATTCATAGGTTTAATAATAGGAAAAATCATTTCAAGCTAAGAAAATTATCAAGAACTTTAAAGAGTATAAACAAGGTACTTTTGTGATGGAAGAAAAGGAAATACACTAACACAAAGTTGGAGTAGTGTTGCGCTTACACATTCTCACCTTGCACATATCATCCCTGTTATGAATTATGATATGAACTGCTCTCAAGTTCAGCAAATGAAAAAATCATCTCAAATTAAGAAAGTTATCAAAAATTCAAATGAAAATAACAAAGGTGCTTTTTGTGATGTAAGCGAACTCGCTACTATCTTAGTTGGAACAATGTTGGGTGCTTGCACATTCTTACAGTGCACTTATCAATAGCCTTGTAATTAGATGGAAAAAAGCAAGATATGTTAAGTACAAAATCATAACATAGAAAAAAAAAAAAGAATTCTTCTAGAAGCGTGCAACTTGCAGAACCAAAACAGAGCATTCAGGATGAACATTTTAACATTATGAACTAACAGATTCTCCAACTGAAAGATGAATAAACAGATGCTGATCGGAAAGAATAATTCTAGCTTAAAAAAAAGGAAATCATTGTTGTTAAATAATAAAAACCTTGCTCCATAATCTTGCTCCAATTCTGCTTGGTCTTCTTTAAATGAAAATGGCACCCAGTTCTGAATAACATGTGTTTGAGGAAGTAGATCCTCAGGAATTATCTCTCTATTGATATCAGAATGCAATTCCTCTGAAAATTTCCTGATGCTTGGTTTTGTAATATCAGCCCCCAAAATAGTAGAACTTCTCAAAGACGAGTAGCTATTCAATCCAGATTTTGAGCAAGAAGAATCAATCGTGTTAAACTGAACACAGCCCCTTGCAGATGTGCTAGCATATTTGAGGGATTCCCATATGATAATAATCCACTCGATGGTGCTGGGTTGCAGCCTTAATTCAACAGGATCAAAACAGACAGCAGCGTCAACTTTATGAAAATCAAGAGATCCATTTTTCCAGGGAATGCATATGTTCATTCTTCCTGAGATCCCCCCACTTTTACCAGTCAAAATTGCCGTGGTACTGCTTAATGGTAAGCCACTTGAACTGTAATCATTACATATAGTTTCTAGACTATCCTGAGGACAAGGACTCTTATCAATGTCGGGCATCTTAAGGACCTCAATCACTGCACCTTCAAATTTCACAAAATTTGTCAGCTTAGCCATTCCAAGAAGGCAATCAGCCATAGGAATTTGAGTTTGCACAACATCTTCAGAAAGGCAGGTTCCAAATTCTGTTTCCACAATTCGAAGAACCAATGATTTGTCTACTGGCAATCTATTTTCATTCATCTCTAAGCAAGGATCAAATGCAACTATAAGATTTTTTAACCTTACATGAAAGCTAGTAAGAAGCCATTTCACAATTTTAGCGATTGTCTTAACTCCTTCATGAATATCTAGAGAAACTGATCCATAGCTCTCTCGGCTGATCTTCGGTCCATTTTCATCTGGGCCAAGGCTCATCTGTTGTTTATGACCGCTACTTGACTCCGAACAGCTGCTAGACACCTGAATCTTGCTTCCCGTGAATGGAGCAAACACAAGTTCAAGTTCTTCAAGTTCTATCTGACAGTTTTGCAGCTTCCATGGTATTTTAATTGATAGGGAAGCAATTGATCCTTCTTTCAATACCACTGCAGCCCCAGCCAACTGAAGCATATGGCAAAAACCATGAGAAGTAGGAAAGAAAAGAAACAATATTTATAAGGGGGATTCACATACATGTCATTGAATTCTTAAACGTATGCGTGTCTGTGTGTGTGTGTATATATATATATATATATATTACCTTTTTTATATAATATCTTTATCTTTTAACTGATATTAAAAATAACACAAATATTTACTTATCTAAAGTGAAATATATCATTTCAAGCATATATTTTGATGTCATTTAGAAGGAGGGTATTATCTAAGTAAATATAAAATTGTAGATATTAGATATATAAATATATAAGAATCCAGTGGTATATTTGCAAATCTCCATGTTTATAATATGAATATCCGGGATTGCAGTATCTCATGGTAGTGGATGTTCTCAGCAAAAACATGTGCAACTAATCTATAGATGGATGAATCACTGTAATATCATTGTTGATCACAACAATATTGATTGTCCATAAATAATTCAGGACAAGATATATTTCTTGTAGTATGAATGTAAGTAAAAGGGCTGCATCTCAAAACAGATACAGCACCAAACAAAGCAAAAAGGTAGCGGCAAGTATGTGCTTGCAACATTTGCTATTCGAAGAAACTTCTTGTAGTATAAAAATGGCTAAAATAAGTATCAGAAAATATTAAAACATCTAACAGGACATCCAAATCCTTGAGTTCCAAATAATTCATAGTAACTTGAGCAACAAATACTAAAGCTTCAATATGGTTTTACATCTTCCCCGTCAAGCCTCCATGATGAGGACATCATCAGAGATTTCGACACATGTACTATCAAGAGACGCCGCAGATCGACGGCCACGATCATGAGTTTTATTTTGAGTCATTTTATGTAGTAGTTTATTTGATTTTTATGTGTTTCCGTTTTTGCCCTTATGGGTATTTAGTTGCTATTGTAGTACAAGAGGCATTTTAGTCTTTTGTTTTCTTTGTCATTTAGAGGCCTATATATATGACCATTTTTCTATGTATGATTAGTTTTTTATGAATGAAAATTTGACATTTCATGTTCTCTTTGTGAGTGCAAACCTCCTCGATCTCTTAGTGAGTTCGTAGGAGAAGCTAGATCACTTTGTGAGTTCTAGGTCTTCTTGTTCTACTAATTTTCATTCTTTAATTCTCGTGTTCGATGCGTCGTCGTGGAGATTGGATTGAAGCAATTGTGGAGAGTGGAATAAGAGGAGATGCATGAGGTTTGAATCCCCTTTGAATTACTCCAAGCTTTCTCCCCAATTCTCTGGCCGCCGCCTTCCTCTTCCCCAAGCCCCTTGCCGCTGGCCACCTTGGGCCGCCCAGGCCACCAGCCACCACCACCTGAAAATTGGTCCAAGCCGCCACCCCCTCTTCCCCAATTTTCCTTCCCCACCACTCCACCCGCCGGCCCCTCTTGGAGTTTTGAATTTGAAATTCAAAACTCTCATGAAGCTTTGATACTTTCCTAATTTAGCTCCTTAATTTGAGTTCTCCAAATTAATTAGATTTCAATTTGAATTTGAATTCAAATTGGTCTTAATTAATACCCTCTTATTAGGAAACTTCCTTAGCTTAAAAACCTGAAATATATTTCAGATTTTTATTTAAAGCTTTGTTAGCCAAGTGGTCCCCACCTACTTAAGTTAAACTTTTCTCCCTCTCTATGCTTGGTTGGCCTTCCCCTTATTGTTTTTCTATTTAATTGCCACATCACCACCTCTTAAATGCTCCTAAATACCTTTCCTCTCAACGTAACTGCAGCTTTTATTCCAGATTTCATCTGAGATGGGAAATCAGGATTATTCCCTCTCATTTTCCTCTCCTCCACTTCACGTGGATGGTTTTCCATAAGCCTTGCTCAGAATTTTGTTCTTTCTCTCCCAACATCTACCGTCCCTTCTTCCCCTCCTAACCTAACCCATCAAATCCCCCCCCCCACCCCCCCCCCCCCCCACCCAACAGCCTTCCCAATTTCCCTTCCCAAACCTATCCCACTTCCAGCCACCCTCCCCAAGCATTAACCCATGATTTCTCCATGTTCTCTAGAGATTTTCGCTGCCAGTTTTAGCTTCCAGCAGAAGGATCCTGCTATTCTTTACTTCAGAAGTCCCTCTGCTAAGGTGCAAAGCACCCAGGATTGACCACGGCTTCTTCTTTGATGATCAAGGAAGAACGGATAAGACGCTGGATGCTCACTAGTCATCCGATGGACTACCCGCCACCGGCTACCACTCCAACGGACTACACTTTGTGCGCCATTTGTCTCGTAGTGGCATTGCTCGGTTGCTCTCAATCTTCCTCCATTAAAAGTGCCACCAACAAGAGAGTGAGTGAAAGACCCAAGGTGAAAAGTTCTATTTGTTAATTGTGGATTATTGTTTCTCCCCATAACGTTACTCTCTAATTCTATGTTGTCAATTTGATATTGTCCCGTTAATCTAGTTGTAACCGCATGATTTACTTAATTTCGACTTGATAATTCTGAAAACCTAACTTGGGTAAGCATTAATTCTATAACTAGCAAAGCTTTATCAATCCTATATTAAAATCCCCAAGCAGTTATTGTTTCCATGCATTACGTTTCACATCACTCCAGCTAAATGATAAATCCACTCAAAGATATAAGAGAAAAACGCAAGACAACAAAAAAAATGAGGAAGAAATTTCAGGGGATTTATATTTGAAAAAAAAAAAAGATTTAACAATATTTTTTTTAAAAAATAATGCTTAAGAAAATATATAGTACAATATTGGGGTACTAAGGCAACAACGCTTGCAAGCCAAGGCAGTTTGCAACCGAATCAAGTTAAAGCTCTTGTAATATGAGACATCTACTTCAGTCCTTACAATTAAGACTTTCTATTTCAGTTTAGTCAGTATTTGATGTAACAATTTTATGGTGTTCCCCATATTTGTCATTTTGCTGTTTTTTAGGTGTATAATGATCACGTGATGTAACGTACATATTTGTCCATTTTTTTCATTATTTTAAAGGTTAGATTGTCCAAAAAAATCATGATTACTATCATAAATAGTAGGTCTTAGCTTATAATTATAGATAGTTGATGAATAGAATAAATATATGAACTTTCAATAAAAGCCTTTCTAGGTATCAAATCATCATTCTTTCTCCACATTGAGCATTCATTCACATCTTCTCCTACCCCTTGAGTCATCTACACATCTTCTTCACAATATCATCTCTCTCTTTACCTTCATAATTTTTGCACTACACCGCGTTCTTCCGTTTTAGTAATCAAGGTATCAAAAGTCCACAACAACTTTAACTGGTATCGTGATTGAAGCTCATGGATTTGACGAGTTATCAAGGGGTAATTTTCATTCAAATATCGTGTGATTATGATAATAGATAGGGGTTATATTCCTAAACTACCGTATAAATTATTTTGCAAGTTTTTGGTCTGCGAGAGATCCCGCACTTAGTATGATCAAATTCAACCAAATTGATCAACATGAAATTTGTAGAGGGTCAAGTTATCGATCAATTGAAAATATCATACGATTCCAACAAATGATGAGGGAGATACACCCCACATCATTTTTAATGTTCTTCTAAATTGTGATTTTGATCAACACAAGAGAGCTGCAAAACATACAATGGCATATTGACATATGGTCACTCTTGAGAGAGTCAACGTAGACCCCCTCTCGGAACTGCAAGCTAAAATGATCAAATTAGATCGTGGCCCACTCTAATATTGAATTATGGTTCATAAGTTGCAGTAGCATGTTCAATTCGAATTTCAAATCGAAAATTGCATTTAGTTTTGAACTTCAATAACTCTAATTCAAAGTTTAAATTCAATTTTTCATTCAACTATCCTTTTTTCCGCAATAATTTTTATAAATCACTTTAGCCCAATTAAACCTAATTAGTTTTTCTAAACCTACCCTTGCACCTATTTTCCAAAACTCAACTCAACTCAACCAGCTTAATAAGGTTAATTCCAACTTGATTAACTATAGCAAAACTAACTAAACCAACCTGGTTGGCTAACCTAGCCTATCTATGAGCCCAAATAAAAGGAAAATAGTTTTTTTTTCTTGTTTTGCAAAATAAAAAAATCAATTCAAATTACTCCATCACCATGAATAACAACCTCCAGACTTAAATAGATATCTTTTAAGAGATGACAATAGTGTTCTTGAGGATTTATAACAATATCCTTCTAAAGATATTTTTTAATAATCATCACGTTTCTCCTTTCATCTATTTTTCCTTACGATGAATTCCCATCCATCACCCCTTCTTTACAATGGATTTTGTATTCATCTCTTTTTTGGGATGAATTTCGTTAGTTTAACAGAATAGTCAATAATCTCCAATAACATTCAACACTTTAGTGTAAAATTCTCCACATCAAGGGAGAATTGGAGTGTTAGAAACGCCTGCTTCAACCCTAGAACTTAAGTGTTTGTTCATTTTTATTTATTCAAAATCATATAATGTGTTGTCCGATTTTTATCATGGTCCATAACTGTCATTTTTGTCATTTATTTGGAGAAAAATGATCATTGGCCAGAACATGCATAGCATTGTTATAAGGGTTAAATTATAAAAAATAATTAGGGCTGATATTATAAATAGGACTTAAGTTATAATTGAAGTTAGTTTATAATCAGAAAAAGATATGGCCATCCTATGGGCATTCTTCTTAAGGATCAATTCTTCCCTCTTCTTTCAGGCATAAGGCTAGATTTGTCCATCTTTACCCTCCACATTATGCCAAACACCTCATCTTTTAATATCTTCCATCTTTTTATCTTCCTTTTTCTTTCTCTAAACAGGTTTTCTTCCTTAGCATCAACCAAGATATCAAATTTCCACCGCAATGTTAGCTATTTCATCCCTACAAGTCATTACATGCTATTTTTTCCTTAATCCAATCAGACTTTCATGGTTATACTAGTCTTATTTTATTTTTACCTGGATTAGAGCTGCTCTTTAACAAGCCCTTCTATACAAAAATTATAGAACAATTTGATTGACAACTAAATGGTCTGTCAGTTAGGTATGCATTAGAAGAGCATCTGAAAAATGATATTCAATCATCTTCTCCCAATCTAAAAATGTTCCCAAATATACTATTTATCCATCCCAGTCCACTGAAAAAATAAAAACTTCATTTTACAACAGTTCTTTCCTGATTTGCCACATCCAAAGCAACTCAATAGGAATCAAAAGAATCATGAAAATCTCCAATGGCACTACAAAAACTGCAATTATATAATATGTTCCTAACAGCTTATTTGGCTGCTTGCAGATAAAGAAGCATGTTTTAGACTGAGATGTTTTAATTTTCACGCATTTTGCTTGTGAAATTGAAATCGTTACACTTGAGGGGGGATGTAGCTATTGTCTGGAGTTTAAAAATGATATTGATTTGTAACTACATCCATCCAAATAACAGAATTTATCAAATTTATCCATTTTCAAACAAAGATTTCTAATTAAACCAACTAAAAAAGGACCAATCAACAATTTTGCCACATGATTTATAACCCTTTTTTAAGTCATCCAATTCAACTAAATCCCACGCAACTAAGCATTTCCAACCCAAAAGCAAGGATATAAGAAACTCCCTTCTCACACCTAAACTTAATTTTCTTGAAAGAAACCTCCATGCCTTGGCAAAACGGCAACCATAGAAGAAAACCAAAAAATATATAAAACAATACATCAAACAAAAAGTATATGACAACAAGAGAGGTAAAATACCTTCTGGTTAATGTAATCGACATTGACGGCGAGGTCGGAGAGCTGTATAGTTCCGCGAGTAAACTGCACCTCGAGCTGATCAAGATCAATATCGCCAAGAATGAAATCTCCCAACTTCTTCTTCAAAAGAAACTTGCAAACGCGCTTGATCGCCCACTTCGAGAAAATCGACTCCGCAAAATCCCACCGAAACATCTCTTCCGCCGGTCGTAGATGCCGCCGCCGTCCTTCACGCCGGAGACGGCAGAACCGGCGTAATTACTCTAACCCTTAAATAGCGATCTGGCGGCTGCTGCGGCGGTAGCGGCAATCGGGATTTCGTGGAGAAGGCGGCGGAGTTTTGCCCATCGAATGAATCCAAAAGCGAGGGAGAAGTTAGGAGGTAGGGGGAGGCAAGAAGAAGCCATATTCCCCAAGCACGCCTTTTGTACGATACGGAAGTGCTGAACCGCTTCTCGTGTGTCCGGTTCAGTCGGACCGGAAATGAAAGCCGACGGTTTAAGGGAGTTGTTGCGTGGCGTATGCTCTACCTTCTGTTCAGTTCTGAAATTATTATTTTTTTCTTATATAATTTGACCATTTTTAATAAACAGTATTTGAAATGTGGCTTTATATGCTCATAATAGCTGAAATTTGGGAAATATTTCCGTAATCAAAATATTCTCATTTTTTAATATTGACGGATTATATTTCATTTGAAATAGTTTTCTTACTTTTTTTACGGCAAATTATATAAAAATTTATTAAAAATAACGAATAAGCAATGACCAAAAGCCATCTCAAATGAAACCTTAAATAAAATATATCACCGCTAATATTAGGCTTCGTTTGGGATTGCTTTTTTACTGCTTCTTGAAGCAACTTTCTAGTACAAAAATTTTAATTTTTATACTAAAAAGCTGCTTCAATAAACAATAAAAAAACCGCCCCAAACGAAGCCTTAATTCGAGCATGATTCTAACGACTTTGTAACTAAGTTTAGGCCTATTTTTTATGCTTGTTCAAAAAAATTTCAAACATATATTCTACCTATGAGAATATAATTTGAAGATTGCTCAATCATTGTTCAAAAATTTTTTAATATGATTTGAAGATTGTTCGATGGTTGCTAAAAAAATTTCGAATATGATTCCAAAATTGTTCCATTATAATCTGATGACTACTTGCTTTTAGCTAAGAACTGTACAATTCTTGTTCAAAAATTATTCGATCATAATTTAAACATGATTCGAACATGAATTATAATGCAACCAAGTACAAGATTAATATTATAAAATGACTTGCAATCACAATATCAAATTATATAATATATAATACTATATATATATATATTCTCATTAATTTTGTATTAAAAGTTTTTACAATATTTATAGATAAAAAAAGTGAAGAAAGAAAGGAAAGTGAATTAAAATCTGCAATGAATATTAATTTAATAAATATATACTAAAAGAAAGGAAAGTGAAAAATAATGAATTAATTGATTTACTTAATTTATCCAATATATATAGCAAATCATAATAACATAGAGTGCAATTTAATTGTGCAATTCAAGAGCTACAACTTAACGTTTATTGGGCAACCGATGTAAATTTAGAAGTAATTTAAAAATGGTAATAAAATAATTAATACACACAAAAACTAATGTTTACATTAAAATGGTAAAATTAATGTGAAATAAATTTATACATAAATGATTCCTAAAGAACTATATACAATCATGAGTAAGTTTTAGAAGTTTTTTTTTTTTTTTTTTTGCAAATAAAATTTAAAGCACTCATTAGACTCTATATGCAATAAATATTTAAATTACTTAAGTTTTCTATTAAAATTGTACATAGATTACTTTACTATAGATATATGAACCTCATCTTCAAGGCAAATTATTGCATCCGGTCACCTGACATTAGGATCTCTCTCTGTCTACAGTAAAAGCGCAGGTACTGTAGCAGCTGATACAGTACCTGTGCTTTTACTGTATATCTGTCAGGTGACCGAATACAATAATTTGCCCATCTTCAAGGTCTAAGGAGATTTGGAGGAGCAAAGTTTGTCCTTTATCAAATAACCATTACTCCTTAAAACAACCTAATTGTATAACATAGTCATTATTTTCCACAAGGTTTGCTACAAAGTACAAGAATGTTCAGAGTCATACAGTATCATGGATACTAAAATAACTCATCTCCAACTGCAAATATGAGTGTCACATCAAGCTGCATGAAATAGCCATTTTTATTGAGTTAATGTAAGGTGGAGATTATTTATCCATAATAATGATCAAATAATTCATCCATCATAAGTCATAACTAATATGTTGCCAAAAAATAGTATTGATCCGGCACAAAACTTGAGGCATATTCAAGCTGAAAACTTTTTGAAATTAAATATGAGACCATCTGAACTCCAATTTCAACAAATTTATTTTTGAACGGAATGTGATCTCGAAAAGATGTACCAAACGACATCAAATTCAACCCAATGTGATCCCATATTGGTCCAAATCAAGAGCCCGAGACATATTTAGAAGGTTCAAAGTATGAATTGGATGGCCAAATAATATCCAAATGTGACATATATGCTTATAGTTGCATCAAGGGGCTCAACAAGATGAATCCAATGAGCCCAAGATCATCAAATTCAAATAACATTAAGGCACTTAAATGCTCGATCAATGGTCTATGATCGAAAGAGCCAATATTAGCCCTCCATTCTAACACTCCTAACTTGACCTTGATCCTCCCCATATTTACAAGTCACGCCACTTCTAAAAAAATTATAAATAGTCCCACATTCTTCACATGAGGGGGAGGAAAAAAAAGAAAAGAAGGAGAAGGGAAGAATTTGGGGACTTCAGCTTGTTCGTCAACCACCGCCAGTTTTCGGACTTCCACCCATTCGTCGACCAACGCCGAACTTCAGCCCATTCGTCGACCAACGCCGAACTTCAGCCCATTCGTCGACCATCGTCAAAGTTCTTCCCGACCATCGTTAGACTTCTGTCCGTTCCTCGACCACCTTCAAAGTTCTTCTTAACCAGCGTTAGACTTTCACCAGCCATTCGTCGACCATCGCCAAAATTCTTCCCAACCACCTCCGAACTTCAGCTCGTTCATCGACCATCGCCGGACTTTCACCAGACCGTCGACCACTACTGATCTTTCACTTGTTCGTCGACCACAGTCGGACTTTTGCTTCTTCGTCGACCACCACCGGACTTTCTCCCATTTGTTGTCCATCGCCGAAGTTCTTCCCGACCACACGTCGGTCTTCTGCTCGTTTGTCGACACGATCGAACTTCCGCCTGTTGATCGACCACTGCCGGACTTTCGCCCATTCGCCAACCATTATCGGAGTTCTTCCCGATCACTGTCAAACTTCCGCTCTTTCGTCGGCCATTGTCGGACTTTCGTCCGTTCGTCAACCATCGCCAGAGTTCTGCCCGAATCTCCAATCTATTGTAATTCCATTGCATTCAAGTAAAGGAGCGAATTAAGCTTTGTAATTCATGCAAACTTAGCAAAACTTCCTCGTATGAGCCAGGCCCCGTGGTTTTTTCCTTTTTGGGTTTTCCAAGTAAAAAAAAAACATATGGTATTTTTCTCTTTCTCAACTATCTGTCGGTGTGTCAGATATACGTACATTGTTAAGACGATTTATTCTCATACTCTACTACCGCGTATATTCTCTCCTTCAACAATAACTATATCAAATACATAGGTCTTTAGGTAGTGTTAGATTTACTATTTTATCTTACAAGAAAGAAAAGAAATTAATATTTGCAAAATTATAAATTAAAGTTATTATAAAGATTATTCAAAGCCATACTTTTAAAAAATTGAAAAATTTCTCACAGCATTATCAAATCATATAGTGGGAGTACTCAATTGTTAGAACCATGGTGGGCATCTATTGCCCAATTATATCTCCTCCTTAGAGTAATTGACTAATCATAACATATAAGATTTGAAGAAAGACAATTGCTCTTGATCAAGCTGGAGGTCAATGATACTTGGGATTCATGGAGTTATGCCTCTTTTCGAGTATGTCCATGAAATCTCAATTCAAATACTTCTTATTTTTAGCCTCTTCTTTATTATATCAATTTTAAAGAATTTCTTCTCTTAAAAGTACAATGGAAAACAATGGAGTGGCCGGCTTCTAGATTCTTCTCGACCTCCTGTTGTATAGAAATAATGGCAAGGAATTAGCCCATATGAACACCAACTCCACCTGCATCCCCTACTGTATCTCCTGCTACTATTGCAGCCCATTGCCAACCACATCTAAGTGAATGACAGGCCAATAGGAGGCACTAACTCCCTCTCTATATTCCTACTTCTTCCTTTGTACAGAATCATAAAGAAGTTGCCCATACAATACAATAAAATTTTGAACAAAGCAACACCTTACCTCTTTCTTTTTCCAATAATTAAGTACAAAAAAACACCACCTTACCTCATACTAGATTTGTGCATGCAACTAAGGCTTCTTTTGGGACTACTTTCTTATTGTTTAAAGCAGCTTTTTAGTAAAAAATATTTAATTTTTAAACTAGAAAGTTGTTTTAACAAGCAATGAAAAAGCCTTCCCAAACGAAACCAAAGGCATCGTTTGGGACAGTTTTCATAATGCTTTTTAAAGTAACTTTTTAATACAAATTTTTTTGAATTAGAAATTTTTTTACTAAAAAGTTGCTTTAAAAAATAGCAAGAAAATTGTACCAAACAAAATCTAAATTATCATGTCAAATATTCTATTAACAAAAATGAACTATTAATATTACAAATAAGATAATTATTAGACTCCAATACAAAAAGGACCCATTCCATTAATAATATAATACCACAAAGAAAATAATTATAAAACTCCAATGCAACAAAATTTTATACTCAAAAGTCAAACATGCTGCTGGTCTTCTTTATCCACAACTTGAACCCCAATTCTGGACCAATTAATTCTATTAATGATCACCAATAGAGTGCAAGCTTGGCAGAAGAGACCACAAATCAGACCCAACCAAAGTCCCTACAAAACAGAAATGTTATGTTACAAGTCAAGCACTTAACAGAAAGCATGAAAATTCAGATAACACTTAGATTAGTCTCACTATAAACTCGAAAATAATCTAAGTATGTATAAAAAGTCAAATTATTTATATTTAAACTTGTTCCTGGCCAACTCTTCAGATCCTACATTGACAAGAAGATTCATAAAATATATGCAAGCGCACTGCATGTGATGGATCAATGATCATTAAGGAAGGAAGCTTCTGTCATTTTTCAGAAGCTAACATATTTGAATCAGAAAAATAATATTTGTAGAGCGGAGATCAGACTACGCAAAGCATACTCCTCTCCATGCTTTACCATGCAGAAAGCCCCTCAATTTGAGGGGTCAATGGTTATTAAAAAAAATGAAGCTTTTGCAATTCTCATGTTTCTTTTCTCAGCCGTCTTCCACTTAAATTTTATATTGCATGCCAACTGGATGCCAAGTAGATCAAGATTATTGTTTCATTGATTGGTATCAGACAGAGAGAGAGAGAGAGAGAGAGAGTTTTTGGGGACTAGTAAAACACCGCAGGTGAAAGATTAGAAAATAAAAGCAGCAGAAAATAGAGTACACTATGATTTAACGTGCAAATCTCTTTCTCTCCTTCTCTCCTTCACTTCTTACATGCACCTTTCTCACACTTTTACTATATCATAAATACAAGAGAATGTCAATTATATCCACCAGGGGATGCAACCCTTAAGAAAAATGAGAAAGAAAACCGTCCAGCTCGTCTCGCATTGCTGCAGCACCAATTTGGAGTGTTGCAGCGCTCAAACCTTTGTCTGATGATGCTACGACAGTTAAAGGGCTGAGGTGCTCTGCTCTCTTTTGATCAGTGTTGGGGCGCTTGGGAACACAACATTGGGGAGCTTTGATACACAGCGTCGGGGCATTGTATAAAAAAAATTTTCGTAAGTTGGGGCTAAACCCCCTAGCGAGCACGAGAATTGACTTGAGGTCCGAGGCAACAACAAAAACAGATTGATCGACACAATTAGATTCCTCATAGACTAACGAGAGAGAGAGAGAGAGAGAGAGAGAGAGAGAGAGTTGTGTTAGCAGGAGCTTTACTTGAGTAAGACAAGGAGGCCTATAATACAACGAGTAACTTAGAGTTTAGGGAAGGCAGTTGAACCAACTAGCTACTTAGTTATTACTTCTAGTGAAAGATTCTTAACCCATTTTTAGTAGTACTTGCCATTAATGTTTAATGGAGATTTGCCAATATTTCTGTGTGCGATGATGAAATGGTAGGTCTCTTCTCATTCTTCCTAATCATGTATATCATGATTATTGATCCGTCATCATTGAATTATCTTGATCGAGCACGAATCTCGAGGCAAAAAGCTCAAACCGGAAACTTCGAAAATTAAATTTGGGAGCAAATAAACTTCGATTTCAGCGAGCTTACTGTCGAACTGAGCGTCTCGGAAATACGAACCCAACGACACCAAGTTCTACCCAATCCGAGCCCAAATGAGTCCAAATCATGGACCCGAAGTGCTGTTGGAAGGTTCAAACCACAATTTGGGTTACCAAACAGTCTCCGATTTTGACGAGCTTATACTCGAATCGAGCGGTTCGACGAGACGAATCCAACGAGCCTAAGATCGCCAAATTCCGACATCAATAAGGCCTCCAAATGTCCAACGAACGGTGCACAATCGAAGGGTTCAATATCGGCCGTCCATTCAAACCACTCCCAATTCGCCCATGATCTCAAGGCTATTTACGGGCCATGCCACTTCAGAAAATCTATAAATAGAGCTCTCATTCTTCAGAAAGGGGGGATCCAAGCAAGAAAGAGAAGAGGAGAAGAGAAGGAAGAGGAGGAGGAAGAAGCTCCTCGACCACCGCCGGACCACCGCAGGAGCCTCGCCGGACCACCACCGAAGCCTCACCGGATCACCGCCGGAGTTTCGCCGCACCACCACCACAAGGCCCGACATCCATGCCCGACGTTCAGGCCCGACGCTCAAGACCCGACTTTCTGCTCAAGTCCCGACGTTCTGCTGAAGGACCAACGTTCTGCTCCAGACCTGATGCTCTGCTCAAGGCCCGACGCTCAAGGCTCGACATTCTGCTCAAGTCCCGACGTTCTGCTGAATGACCAACGTTCTGCTCCAGACCCGATGCTCTGCTCAAGGCCCGACGCTCAAGTCCCGACGTTCTGCTGAAGGACCAACGTTCTGCTCCAGACCCGATGCTCTGCTCAAGGCCCGACATTCTCCTCAAGGCCCAACATTCTGCTCAAGACCTGACGTTCTGCTGAAGGCCCGACGCTCTATTGAAGGCCCGACGCTCTACTCAAGGCCCGACATTCTGCTCAAGGCCCGACGTTCATGCCTGACATCTTCATCTGAGGCCCTCACCTTTGCCAAAGGCCCTCACCTTCTCCAGATGCCCTCACTTTTACCAACGGCCTTCGCCTTCGCCAGAGGCCCTCACCTTTGCCAGAGGCCCTTGTTTTTGCCAGATCATCATCAAAGGTCGTGTGCTCCACCAAAACATCACATGAGGCCCAAACTTCTGCTGGACCACTATTTGAGGCCTTGAGCTCCACCAGGCCATCACCTGATGCCCACAGTTCTCCCAAAATACTGTCGACTACGATCTGTCCGACCTCCATCAACAGACAACGGTCTTTCTGACCCCGGTCTCCTGCCGACTACGGTCCTTCCGACCTCCGTCGCCAACTATGGTCCTTCCGACCTCCATCACCAGACAACGGTCTTTCTGACCCTGGTCTCCTGACGACTACGGTCCTTCCGACCAAACAGACATGTATATATAACTCCTACCATGTAATGCAATCTATATGATGCACATTTGTTACATCAATCCAAGGTCTTCTCCCAAGGAAGGGCCACATTTGTAATCGACTACAAATACTAGTGGATTCATTCAAACTGGGCCAGGCCCCATGGTTTTTTCCTCTTTTCAGGGGTTTTCCACGTAAAAACTCTGGTGTCTCTTATGAATGTTTCACCCCTCTCTTATCTGCTTGTGTGCTGGATCTTCGTACAATGCTAAGACGTTAAACCATATATTTCTCTACCGCCGCGAATATTCCAGGACGCTACAATGCTAAGGTGAAATCATTGCAATAAAGGATTGGAGGATGTTCCGTGATCTCTAAATTGCGGTGGTGATACTGTGAAGTAAATAACGAAACAAATAAATATGCTTTGTGGATATTGGATGGATAAATATGTAAATGTAGTGTGCATGATGTTATAACTCGAACATGTTCCCTCCCAATCTGGGATTGCTCGCGAACGCAAGCCAAAGCTGCACTAACCGACCCTACTCCTCCCGCACCTTCTTCGCCCGGACTATGATTAGCTACACTTCGTTTCATGCCTCACCTCTCTCTCCGATCACACAATCCACACGATCCTCCTGCCCTCGCAACCCTCTCTCTCTCTATTTATGGTAAAGTTAGGGCAATATGCATATATTCCTTCTCCGCTTCAGCAACCGCGCTCTTCTTCAATAGCTACCAAACTCTCCTTCATCTTCATTTTTCGTTTCTTTCTCGCACTAACAACTCTCGGCAAACTCTTATGAAACTTCTATCCTTGCACAATGAGTTTAATTTTCCCTCTTTCCTTAATTTCCTCTTTCTCCTCCTCTTGGATCGAGTTGAGCCTTCCTCCTTCCCTCGTTGTGTGCCATCATTCAACAAGGGGGAAGTTAATGTTATCATTATTGTTATTTGAATTTTTAGATTTGATTGGAGACGTCAGATCTTAATTTATCTTACTTGAAGAACTTTGTAATTTTATTCATGATTGTAAGTTCTCTTTTTTATGTTACGATTTAGTTCAAAAATTAGAAAATCCTTCGTCATTTAGATACCTTCGACGTCATTATTTCATCTTGTAGTATTTTCTATCAAAGTTCAGATTGGATTGTGTAAGCTATATGTTTTATATTGGAGTCTTGTGGCATTATATTAAATTAGGATTTATTATTTGTAGGACTTTTGAGCTTTATTCCCGAGGTGTGATCGATTGAACATTTTTTGGCTTTGGACTATGTGTTTCTCTCATAAAGGTAAGTATTATTACCTAATTTTGTGTAAACATACCATTCATAGTTAGGTATAATCCGTGCCAATTATAGTATGTTTCCTTATAGCTATTTAAATTGCAAGTTCTATTTTGAAGTATTTAATTAGCATAATCACATTTAGTAAATATTTGTTGTGGTTCATAATGAATCAGTATGTGATAACCATAATTTTACCTTAATTTATTGCTCATTAGTTCTTAATCATGTAAGTTAAATTTGTATGTTGGAAAAAGTTATATCTATACAATTTAGCTTGGTTACATAAACTGAATCTCATTTCTACCAGCCATATATGACATGTTGATTTATATAATGGCTTTTGATTACTCATAAAGTATTTGTTTGGTATGATTGTTTATATGTCGGTAGAACCCTATTGATTTTTTGTTAATCGGGGTTCCCAGAGTGACGACTCAGGAAATCTTTGGATTTCCTTGGGTTGGTATTTATCTTCCTGATGATGGGTATATATTAAATCAACAACAAATATATGTATGCAAGAAAATATAAATGGATATAAATTTGAAATAAAAAATGACTTACAGGTCATTGTAATGTACAAGGATACTTAGTTCGGTGCATTTGTATATATTAAAGTGACATGGAATCAAAAGGTAATTGGCATATATTCATGCATATTAGAATATGTTGTAGAAAACATCGCATATCTCATGCATGACAGTTTTTTATATAGTGATTATAGGTTAATACTCTCATCTTTTGATTGTTCATACTACATGCCCTGTCTCCTTTACCGTTTATGCTTTAATAGATTGTAGTTACTTGCATCAAACTCAGACGTTGTCTTTTTCAGTAGGTTTTGCAGGCTTGTTTGGTGGACAACCACCTCATGAGTAGGGTTACCAGCAGTAAACAATTTTTTGTATTGATTATTTGGTAGTAGTTATTTTGTTTATGTCTATGTTTTTTTTTTTAGGGTTGGTTAATTTCTTTCATGCATTTCATTCTATTTATATACATGTTGGCTTATATTAGAACTCTTATTATGGAATGTTTTTGATATTTGAACTTTTATTGATTATTTGGCTCATTGATTCACTTCCTCTGTTTACTCTGATATATATATATATATATATATATAATATATATATATAATATATATATATATATATATATATATATATATATATATATATATATATATAATATATATATATATATATTATATATTATATATATATATATAATGAGAATGATAGTAACATAGTTAACGGATTCGCCCAACATCTTTCATTTGCTATGACATATGATTAATCACGCTAAAGTATTTCTTGTAAGTTCTCTTTATGGATCCAAAATAGGTTTTATTATCCATTCATTGCATCCCGTGTTGTCGGGTGTATCGCCTTTCGGACCCGTGGTGTGATACTTGATTCATTATTTTAGAGTAGCTAGCTAGCTCCCATGGAATATTGATGTTATATGTAAAAACAGGTTGTTAGTTGATTGAATTTTACTTGATGGTTTTGATAAAAATTCTTATTTGCTTGAAGCCCGCCTTGATCATTTTGCAACCTATTTCGATGGCTCTATTATTAATGTTATTTAACATTTTTCATGAATTTATCTCACTTTTTTTAACCTCCAGGAATGCATTTGATCTAGGGCTTTGATGTTATATAAATTCATGATTAATTGAAAATTATGTACAACCATGGTTTTCATCTGAAATTTATATATAGAATGTTGGTGTTCTCCCTTCCTTTATTTCCAATTGAATTTATATTATGTTGATGCACTCCTACTTCCATTTCCTTCGCTATATTTATCAACCACCATGTAGCTAACTTTCCAACTACAAATGACTGACTAACTACATTGTGTTGGCAAAGTTTTTAGCTCAACAAGGCTGCGGGTGACTCAGCCGAGAGGCCAATAACTCCACTGTGGCTTCGTTTGGAACAATTTTCTTGCTATATTTTTAAAACTGCAACCACAATTTCTATTTGTACTAAAAAGTCATTTTCTACAATAGTTTTTAAAAATTATTTTATCTACAATAACTTTACAAAACAGTAAAAAAATTATTCCAAATAACTTGTACCAGCTACTCCACTATGTTCGGGCTATGAAACGAATGGATTTTGGGTGGGTAAGTGATTTCAACCCTTGGTCTTCACTAACTTGTCCTGGCTTGCCCAATTGGATTAATTTAAAGGGGATGGCCAATATCCCAAGAAATTCAATGTCGAAAACTCCTAGTTCTAAATATAGATATAAAAATGAAAAAAAAAAAATCTTATTTTATAAATGCAATACTTTTGGGCATATGACCTAAAATTACCCAATCATACTCCATGTTTCGATCGAAAATATTGATTCACTAAACAAGAGGGCATCAACCGACCTATCAAGCTGAGAAATACATCTGCCTATAATGAACAATATTTAAATATAGATTCTTTTTCGTAGTTCATTAAGAGGCTAAGGAGTTGGTCCTTCTGACATTTTCACTATGGTTACTTGAACACCCTATGCTTATGTTGTTAGCGAAAATATTGGTAAATCATCCTTCAGGGACACATCCTATAAAATGTTGACAAAAGGTATTTTGTCTATGGATAATATAGCTATGATTGGAGACTTGACAACCATTTCTTAGAAAAACAATAGTTTCTGTTTGATAGGTAAAACTAAAATTTGTACTTGAATAAGGCCCAAAGAGAAAAAAAAAGGGATTTGTGAAGCTTAGCCATCATAGATTAGTTCAACACAAATAAAAAACTAAAGATGCATATCAATGTAGGGTATAACTGCATGCAAACTAAATGATTTTAATATAAAAAAATAAATATGTAAATCTCATGTATATTTACCTTATCATACAATCCCAATTCAAATCCAAAGAGAAGAACCAGTGGCAATCCAATAATGTAAAAGGTCACCAAATTTGTCCAAGCTGCTATGTGCTGCAAACCACAGCCCCTAGAAACTCCTGCAATCACTCATATTGCAACTAATCAATGTTTAGAGATAGTTGTAGTACTATTCTGAAAAAAAATAATGATATGAGCATTATAGACTTTGTCCTTTAAAAAGTTGGATTAAGCTTTTTTACTATCATATTCTAGCATATTTGATTGTAAAAATTTACTTCTCACCATAATTTTTTTGTTGGAAAGCAGAAAAAAGTTGTAGACACAAAAATTTTGTAACAGTTATCTTGAAAATAAATCTTTGAAAAGGTTGCCTCAAAATGTTGGTATGTAAGAGGAACAAAAGCCATATATATATTTACCTGATAGAATACCCTGAGCAGAATCAAGCACTATAGAAGCAGCAAGAAATGGAGTCATGTAAGCGAATTTCCTTACAATTTCAGGATTACTGCTGAAACCGTAAGCCCAAATATTGTGACCAAAAGCAAGAAGCAAGACAAAAATCAAGGCCAGTAAAACAGCTATCTTCAGGGTCACCGATACAGCCTTCTTAGCCTGCTCTATATTTCCAGCACCCATCTCATTCGAAACTCTTGTGCTATTATCAAATTAGTAAGAAACTAAGCATCAGAAAATGTAGAAGGAAAAAACAATCGAAGAAGATGTGGATTGAATATATAAATCATTGATGTACCTAACAGCTGCACTGAGTCCATATGTGATCATGAATGCAATTACTTCAGTATTCACACTGGATTTATCGAAATTTTTAGTTTCCAACGGCTATATTAAGATCATCTATGGAACAAACAAATCTAGTAAGTGCCTAAGAGTAAAAGTGAGGAAAAAAATTACCACATGGCTATCAAAGAGGTGCTGCTTTCAGAATCTGGCAGAAGTGCTGCTAACAAGACTAGAATCTCAAATGCCCAATATTCCAAGCTGAAACAGTCAAATTTTTTTTAGAAGGTCGTGTTTCATTTGAACAAGGGGTCCAAGCAAGATTTGAAATAGAAAAAAAAAAAAAAAAAACTAATTTAGACATATCTTAACATATGCATATGAAATGAAACAATACAATCAAGACATTAGGATACATTATACCATAAAAGAGAAGAGCTTTATTTGTTATACAACAATATCAAAATATGAAGTGGATCACTCAGGGGCGGAACCCCTTTGAGCCCAGGGGGCAATTCCCCCCCCCCCCCCCCCCCCCGCCCCACCCACCCACCCACTATTTTTTTTTTTCATTATACGATTATTTAGGTAATTTGTCACCCTCAATCTATTTTTTAGCCTTTATTACGAGGGTTTTTAGGCAATTGCCCCCCTAAATGTTTAAAAATATTATGGTTTTTAGGAAATTACCCTTAGTATAATTAAATACATTATGTATATGTATTATTATTAGGGAATGATGAATCAAATACAAAGAGAAATAGTAAATCAAAATTTTAAAAACCCCACCAGAGGGCGCTGCCCCCTTAAACCCCCGACATATCTGCCAAAAATTACTTATAAGTTTGCCCCCCCTGAAAATTATGGCTGATTTTGCCCCTGGAATCACATGTTTAAGTAGAATGCTAGATAGAAATTACAATATTGTAGAAACATACACCTTACAAAACTAAGTTCCCAACAAAGCTACTATTTTTTTTCCATGGTTGATAGATAAGCCTTGAAAAAATTTACAAGTTCCTCCAGTTACCAGTCAACCATACCATCCTACAAAGACAAGGATCATAAATGCGGCAACAATTACGAATTACTTATTATATTGCGCTGCAATATGATTTCAGCCCTACTTTGAAGAGTGCAGAATGCATGCTTTATTTATAAGATTGTAGCTGATCGTAATAACCAGAAAGTCTAATTGTTGAAGCACTTTTAAGTATTTAAAATGAACTATATGTATTTCAAATGAATATTTCTGCAATCCTTCTTAAGCTTATAAAGCATAGCTTTGTTTTATTTTGGCATATGTTTTTCAGATTTTGATGTTAAAATTTTCAAAATTGTTTTAGGCCTCATTTGGGAGAAATTTCTTACTGCTTCTTAAAGCAGTTTTTTATATAAAATTTTTAATTTTGTACTAAAAAGTTATTTTAAGAAGCAATAAAAAAGTTGTGCCAAATGAAATCTTAATCATCTATAGTTTCTTTTCTGCTTTCTCAAAAATAACTTTTCTAAAGCTGATTCTGAGGAAAAAAAAAGTTCAATTTTTTTATCCACTGTTTTTTACCAGATGCTTTTCCTTCTAGAAAAGAAAAATGCTACCACAAACAAAACCATAATACAATTTTTTATGTTGTTGATTTGCTATCCAATTAATAATACATGAAAAAGCATATATTTGGTAGCTTATCTCTTTATGTACTTAGTGCGAAGGCCTGTCTGGCATCCTATTTTGTGACGGCTTTAACTGTTCATCGCCAATGTTTTTAGAGTGTGAAATAAACGGCTTGCATACTGCAGAAGCATTTGACATTTATAGCAGTTTGGTGTCACTTACAAGTTTCCATTTCTTGTTTTGCCCTTTTCAATCATGTGCCTGTTAAAAGTTTTTATTACTTTGCTCAACCAAATCTTGTTAATCATCATGCAGTTTAGCAGGCTTCCTGCGTTGTATGCAGGTGGTGACGAGGACTCCGGCGAGGCTAAAAGCCGTAATAAAACAAGAGGCGGGACGGAGAATTTTGAATTGAATCATTCTTGACTCTTTTATTTGAATTTTTTTGTATCCTGCGTTGTATGCAGGTGGTGACGAGGACTCCGGCGAGAAGATGATCATCTTCCGGTGGAGATCTTCCGAGAAGGGGATTTAATCCACCTTCTGCTCTGTTCTGAGAAACCGGGTTTCACCACTCGGCCGGCGTCATTGTCCCAAACAAAGCCTTAGAATAGCTACTTTTGAGAAATCATACTAAAATTTGTGGTTGGGAAAATCATTTTGATGACAAATGAAGTAAAGTATTAGCAAACCCAAACGAAGCTAGATAGCTCATAAGCCTAACAAGTTCATTCAAGTCTGGGTTATTCTTGATGATGGATTTCTACACTACAGAGAAAATTTTCCCTACAGAACTACTCTAAAATCCAACTGTTGGTGTTGCCCCAAATTTAGCTCAACCCTTGTTTGTTCATGTTCTAGACTGTAGTACACTTCGCAAGTATATCGGGGTCCAAGGAGGCAACAATCCCCAAATTTTGGTCGTAAGAGTATTTTTGGAATTCCTCTTGTTTTTTGGAACTCTAATTTTGTCCTATAAATATGTTGTTAAGGGCTTAAGGTTTGAAAGTAGTTTTGTACTCCGCCTTTTCTCCATAGCGAAGCCGTTCTCCCTCCTCCCCCATGATTTTCCCAGATTTTGATTTTCCACGTTAATCTCTTGTATTCTTTTGTGTTTTGTAGATCGTGATTTATTATATCTCTTTATATTTGATTCATCGTTCCCTAACACCAACTAATATAACCAGTCCATCCAAGATGCAGAACAATAAATTCCAAGCAATGGAAGCTCTACATAGCACGAAGAAATTCAAATACGTATCAATAAATTGTAACACTACTACTACAGCTAAATTACATGCAAAGACAATAACAAGTAGTCATGGTAAATTTTAAATATCAGTTAAACACAAAACTAACTCCCAGAAAATCCACAGATTTGAACTAATTACCAAACCATCATTGCAGAAGGTACAGCCAACTTCATGCTAGGAAGAATATAATGAAATGATTCCTTTGAAAGCCCTTGCCAAGTCTCCTTGAACTTCACAGAGAATTTAATGTAAAGCACCAACATTAGCAAAGATATCCACAACGAAATCGAAGCAGATAAAGATGCTCCTTTGAATCCTAAGCCAATAACATGGACTAGTAAGTGCGTAAGTCCAACATGAACAGCTAATGGTACTGCAGAACAAATCACTAATGGAACCACAACTGATTGAGTTTGGAGGAAGCGCAGAGTGCATTGGATGAATCCATATGCAAATATTCCTGGAATGAGATATCTGACATAGATAGCAGCCATTTTTGCTACATTTGGTTCTTGATGAAGCCATATCAAAACCTCTTCAGAAAAATACCACAGAACTGATATTATGATTGAAAAGAATGAGATTGTAACGATGGATGATTGCAGATATACTCCAAGCATTCGGTAAAGCTTTGCCCCGAATCCTTGACCGCAGAATGTTTCGAGTGCTCCACTTAAGCCAGTCTGAGAGCATAATTAAATAGTTGAATGATTAAGAGGACAATAGAAGATAATTTCACACAACTAAGCTTCAAATGCAGGGAGGCATGAAAAATATGTTGATGTAGTCTAATTTATGCAATGAAAAGGTGTTTATAAAGCAAAATGCTTCATAATCATGATGTGAGAGTAGATTGTAAAGAAGTGACAAACAAGCTTGCAGTTTTATTAACACTGCAAATTTAATTTGTAACAGCCCAACTTCTTAACTATGAAGATATTGTCCGCTTTGGCCTAAGAGCCTCACGGTTTTGCCCTGTTGGTGTCCTAGTAGACCACCCATCCCATAATTAATTGCTCTGGATGAGCACACTTAACTGTGGAGTTTTTTCCGAAAATTATAACCATTACACCAAAAGGAGTCTCGATGTTTAAGATTTTAACTTTCTTTTACTTAAGAGGTTTTACATAATCAGAGGTTGTCACAGTGTATCAGCAATCAAGAAACCAATGACATTAACCAATAAACAGCTGAATAAATGTTGAAGCCTTAGAGAAATTGGCTAGATCATACTCCATGCTAACCTTGTTTTTGACTCTTAAGCAGCTATATCATTGGATTTCTCAATATTATTAACTGTGCTACCTTTCCTTGATCTTTAACTTCTATTTGAGTTTCAGACCTTCTCCCTAAAAGTGTACTTTTTCATAATACTTTCAGAGAGAAGGTCTGAAACTCACATAGAACTTACAAGAAATGACACAAATCTATAAAGCAAAAATGAAAGGTAACAAGGAAGCTAGCTTTCATGCTGCACTCAAGGGGAATGAATGAAGAACAAGGATTCATTAAATTGATCCAAAGTAGTTGAGATGATGATGACCTCTTTATAAGATTGCTACATAGTTGTAGCTAGGATGTGCAAAAATTTCACTCAAATTTTCTTTAGCAAGCTAAAAGTTGATTTCAATCAAATTTTCTTTAACAATATCACTGATGCGGATGATGCATACCACGAGAGCAATTCCAGTGACAGCGGACCAAGAGTTGCCCAAGGTGGCTCCGGCGAGCTCTGTGTCGCCTAGGTGACCAGCAAACATGACAGAAACTAGAGTAATGGCATAGTAAGCCATGTTGGTTATTATCATGGGGATGGAGAACAGCAGCTGATACTTCATCTCCTCCACATCCACCAATTTCCAAAGCCATCCCTCCTTCCTCCTTCCCTGCTCGTCACTTTCTCCTGCAGAAGACTCCAAGAGAGGAGCTGAATCCATGTAGAACGATATGTGAATTTGGAAGAACTAAAGTGCTTCCATGAACCACCTGCTTAAATGGCAATGATAGTAAGACTAAGAGATTAGGTGGAAGTTGAAAAAAAACAATAAATGGAGTGGAAACTTTTAATCAAAAACTATAATTTTTTATAAAAACTACAAGTTGCCGCATAGAAAATCTAAGATTTTTTTCGGTAAGAAATATATTAACTGACTTATAATTTACACACACGTCATGTGCTTCTCATATAATTTTTTTGTATGAGGAACTCGTGATACATATATATATTTCCTACTAACAGGAAACTCTTGATCGCATGGAATTTACAGTCAAACTCCCGCACCTTATTTTTCCTTCCTTTCCTACAGGTTGCGCTTGTTCTTCAACCCTTCATGAATGACTTTCAGACCAAATCAACTCTGAAGACAGCTATTTTTTCCATAAAGATATTTGAATTACTCATTTCCGGTGTGAAAACAAAATCATCATTTTTTAAAAAGTTCTGAGAAATTTGGGCTTCTTCTGTCCATGCATTTGCTGTTCATCATTCTCTCTTTTACCCCAAAGGGTACAGCACATCACTGACATCACCTATGCGGCCATTGCCAATACAATGTTGAATGAGTTAGGATTTCTGGATCTCTTTCAGATCTAAGCGATCAAAAGAATTCAAAATGCCTCAAATCATATCTGGCAAGCTTCAACGCCAAATCCCGAGATCAAACTGCGGTTTTGATCCCGTCAATTTATAAAGGAAAATTGCATGTGCAGAATCTTAACCATGATTACCACCCCCATTCTAAAGGGAGAAATTCTGGAAAAAAAAAATTATGATATATTGACAAAAAAAATGAAGATGATTTTTTAAAATCATTAAATTTAAAAAATAATATTATATTAAATAATTTAAATATAAGTTTAATCATTTTGAAGCTCATATTTTGCATTAAATTGATATATCATCCAAAAAATAGATTGGTGGTGCACGACTTTTGATGCATTTTAAATATAAAAATATTATCTTAATTACTTATAAAGTCCTAAAACATCTCTTGTTCAATTACCCAAACAATATATCTTCTTAGTACACGGTGGGTCCCATTTTCCTTATTAAATTCCAACCACGTTCACCACACTAAGCTAACCCCAACCTCACATCATCATTATATGAAAACTTTGATTTTTTTGGCACATTTTTATGATATTATTATGTATCTTTCCATAGGCACGTGAAAGATATTAATATTGGCATGCTCATTAATATATTTACAATAATGGCAATGCATAAGTCATGATCAATAGTAAAATATATATCTTGTCAAAGCATGTTTGTGATTTTTATCAATAAAAAAGAATATTAACAATTTATTTTTTATTTACTTATCTCCAAAGATTTGGGAGATCTATCTCTATATATAGATCAATATTGATTAAATACACTAATATTAATAATGTAAGCATTTTTTGTGATTAATTAACTTGAGCTAATTAATGGTGAATTTCCTTGTATTTTTGAATGTTAGAAGGCTATGATTAGGTGAATATTCTATTTCTTATAAATTTTAATTGTAAAATGAAGCTCTATATTTGTCATAAAGTTAAATTTTTATAACTCTAAGCCTTAAGCCCATATCTTTTTGCTTTAGTCATGGATGTTCTCACTAGACATTTGCAAGAGGATGTACCTTGGTGTATGCTTTTTGCTGATGATATTCTTCTTGTTGATAAGACTAGAAAGGGAGTTGAAGGTAAACTTGAATTATGGAGGTCAACCTTAGAGTCTAAAGGTTTTCGCTTGAGTAGATCTAAAACGGAATATATGGAGTGTAATTTTGGTAGTAATAGACCTAGTGAGGGGATTGTGACTTTGGGCGATCAAGTCATTAATAAGAGTACACATTTTAGATATCTTGGATCTATTGTTCAGAGTGATGGTGAAATAGATGGGGATATTATCAGCAGAATTCAAGTTGGATGGTTGAAGTGGAGGAATGCATCGGGCTTGTTATGTGATAGAAATGTACCCCTCAAACTTAAGGGAAAGTTCTATAAGATGGTAGTGAGGCCTGCAATGCTTTATGGTGCCGAATGTTGGCCATTAAAAGAGAAGCATAATACTAAGTTAAGTGTGGCAAAGATGAGGATGCTCAGGTGGATGAGTGGCTTTACCCTTAGAGATAGGATACGTAATGAGCATATACGTGAAAAGGTTGGAGTAGCTCCAGTAGAAGATAAGATTAGAGAGAGTCGCCTTAGATGGTTTGGTCACATAAAACGGCGGCCTTCCGATGACCCGGTTAGGAGAGTAGAGGTATTAGATTTGACTTATGTTAAGAAAGGTAGGGGTAGACCTAAAAAGACTTGGCTAGAAAATATTAAGAATGACCTTTCTTTATTAGATTTAAACGAGAATTTGACTTTTAATAGGACACAATGGAGAAAAAGGATTAATGTAGCCGACCCCACGTAGTGGGATAAAGGCTTGATGTTGTTGTTGTTGTTGTTGTAAGTTAAGGGCTTTTGAACCTTTTGAATTTGAGCCTCCTCTCAAGAAAATCCTAATTTTGGTTGAGGGATAAGTTACCACTTCTTGTAAAAATTTTTGGGTTTCTCTCATTGAAATCATGATGAAAATAATTAACTTTTTTGTTGCGGGATTCTCCTTCAATGTTTCATCGACGGTTTACTTGATTTTTTTTATGTTGTCAAAGCACTTTGTGCAAGGCATTAAAATTTGTTAGAGGTTATGATTTTTATATATTATTATTATTATTATTATTATTATTTTTGTTTGAAGTGTTCTGATTGAGGACACATGTGGAAGTTTATAATGGTATAGTAATAGAGGTTGTACCAAAGAGATAAATGTTGTAAAGGCTTCTCTATCTGGAAGAAATAAACTTCTTTTTAATCATGGTGTGTAGGAATCTTAGGTATGAAGGACACATAGGTTTCATTTGGGACGACTTTCTTAATCTTTATTGAGTGCAACTTTTTAGCACAAAAAAAATAATTTTTGTACTTAAAAACTGTTTTAAGAAGCAATAAAAAAGCCGTCCCAAACAAAATAACCTTATTCATGGATGTAGGTTATGACAGAATCATTCAAAAATTATTACATGTTAATACATGATTTGAATTCATGGCATTATTTACGTATTTCTTAGTTTGATTATTGTTTGCTCTTAACGTCATATGATATAGTGATGATATCTATGATTTAAAATTTTAGAGATGAATTAGCTTGAAAAACTGAAAAAGTTTAAATTAGCCTTGTTGCGTCCTGGAGTATTCGCGGCGGTAGAGAATTATAAAGTTTAACGTCTTAGCATTATACGAAGATTCAGCATACAATCAGATAAGTGAGAGAGGGTGTAACATTTATAAGAGACACCAGAGTTTTTACGTGGAAACCCCTAAAAAGGGGAAAAACCACGAGGCCTGGCCCAGTTTGAATGAATCCACTAGTATTTGCATTCGATTACAAATGAGGCCCTTCTTAGGGAGAAGACCTTGGCCTGATGCTACAAATGTACGTCATATAGAGCGCATTATATGATGGGAGTTACAATAATCAACATAGACATATTTATTTGGTCGGAAAGACCATAATCGACAGGAGACCGGGGTCCAAAAGACCTTAGTTGGTAGGAGAACGGGGTCAAAAAGACCGTTATCTGTTGATGAAGGTTGGAAGGACCATAGTAGGCGACAGAGGTCGGAAGGAACATAGTCAGTAGGAGACTGGGGTCTGAAAGACCATTGTCTGGTAATGGAGGTAGGAAGGACCGTAGTTGGCAGGAGATTGGGGTCTGAAAGACTTTTGTCTGGGGATGGAGGTCGGAGTGACCATAGTAGGCGATGGAGGTTGGGAGGATCGTAGTCGGCAGGAGATAGGAGTCTGAAAGACCGTTGTTTGGTGATGGAGGTCGGAGTGACCATAGTAGGCGACAGAGGTCGGGAGGATCGTAATCGACAGGAGATAGGACTCTGAAAGACCTTAGTATGAGAGCGACACTTCAGGAGAACTCTTGGCGTCAAGTGGTGGCCCGAAAGAAGTCTGGGCGTCAGGTGGTGGTTTGATGGAAGTCCGGGCCTCACATGGTGGCCTGGTGGAGCACAGGGCTTTAAGTGGTAGTCCGACGGAGCAACAGTGCCAGGCGGTGCTCCAGCGGAGGTGAGGGTCTTAAATGGTGGTTCGGTGAAGCAACGACGTCAGGTGGTGGTCCGGCGGAGCAACGACGTCAGGCGGTGGTCCGGCGAAGCAACGACGTTAGACGGTGGTCCGGTAGAGATGAGGGCCTCAAATGGTGGTCCGGCAGAGCAACGGCGTCAGGCAGTGGTCCAGCGGAGGTGAGGGCCTCAAGTGGTGGTCCGACGGAGCAACATCGTCGGCGGAGGTGAGGGCCTTAAGTGGTGGTCCGGCGGAGCAACGGCGTCAGGCGGTGGTCCGGCGGAGCAACGGCGTCAGGCGGTGGTCCGGCGGAGCAACGGCGTCAGGCGGTGGTCCGGCGGAGGTGAGGGCCTCAGGTGGTGGTTCGGCGGAGCAACGACGTCAGGCGGTGATCTGGTGGAACTCCGGCGGTGGTCGAGGAGGCAAGGAAGCAAGAGCGATCTCCGATCTCTCTCTTTTTTCCTTAGGCTTAGGGGTCTCCTTTTTAAGAGGAGAGGGAGCTCTATATATAGATTTTTAGAGTGGCATGGCCCGTAAATAGGTGAGAGATCAAGGGTAAATTTGGAGTGGTCGGATGAACGGCCGATGTTGCATCCCTTGATCATGCACCTTTTTTTAGATATTTGAAGACCTTAATGATGTCGGAATTCGGTGATCTTGGGCTCGTTGGATTTTTCTCGTCAAGCCGCTCGATTCGAGTATAAACTTGTTATGTTTGGAAACCGTTTGATAATCCAAATTGTGGTTTGAACCTTCTAACAGCGCTTTGGGTCCTTAATTTGGACCCATTTAGGCTCGGATTGAGTCAAATTTTGTGTCGTTGGGTTTGTATTTTTGAGACGCTCAGTTCGGCTGTAAGTTTGCTGAAATCGGAGTTCGGATAGTATCCGAATTAATTTTTGAAGTTTCCAACTCGATTTTGCATCGAGATTCGTGCCCGATCAAGATAATTTTTTGATGACGTATCAAGCCTAATTGTATATTTAGTTCACCACGATACTTTGAAAATAGCCACAAATCCCATGAAAATCCAATAATAATAAATAATTTACAAAAAAAAAAAAATTATATTACTAGATAGAAGCAACATGTATGAAAATAAGTCATACTACCACATGAATCATTTTGATACTAAAGATTTTATGCATTAATAATCAAGGTAAGCATTTTCTTACCATACGATATTTATGTTATGAATATTAATAAGATTTATTAAAATATATGCTATAGTAATTGAATATTAAAAGTAGGATTAACAATAAAAAATATCTATGAATTTATTACAAATACTAAGGATAATGCCACTAAATAAGGAAGAAAACATTTATTCTTTAATAAAAAATGGTTACTTATCGCAGGCAAGCTGTGTGAACTCCAAATATATTTTAGACTCTACCAACATTGTCATGCGGAACTTAACTCGAAGGTCCTGCAAAAAGAGTCCTAAAATTAATATCTAAATTATAACATGAGTTAAACATATGATAGCATAAGGGCTTCGTTTGGGGCGACTTTCTTAATGTTTCTTAAAGCAGCTTTCTAGTATAAAAAGTAAGAAACAATAAAAAAAGCCGTCCCAAACGAAACCTTAATCTAACATAATACTAATCGATAAACTTAATCATGATAAGTCTAAAATAATAGCATTAAAAGTCAATGAACATCAACCTAATCAATAAGTTACTTTGAAATCACCCTAATTTAATTATCATGAATATAACTTAAATAATCATCTTACTATTATAATTGAAATTCATTACATCATATATTATATAAAAGAAAAGTTTATAACCTAAAATAAGAAATTCATAATGACCTAGCTAATACTAGCAATAATAATGAAAGGAATAAAATCTTAAACCTATAATTATCATTAATTTAACCATTGATAAAAGCAACAAGAGCAACTACAAAATCCAAATACTAACGCAGTGAACATATTTTATTTCATCAAATTATATATACACTAATCCAATTAACTTACAATTATCTATATGTTAAAATAATAGGATGAGTACAACTAACACATAGACTCCCCACCTAGCCGTTGATAAATAAAAATATATGAAATAAAGGTAAAATATGCAACACAATAAAAGAGAGTAAAACATAAATGAAGTACTAGAGAATAGCAAAACACAAATTTTATAGGATTTCAATGCAACTTGAAGTTATCGATCACTTACTTGTAAAGCCAATTTTATAAAAAAAAATTTCACATACTTTATAGAATATGTATCATCAGAGATTCACTTGCACTTGATTTTTATATTTCATCAAAGCTCATACAACAATTTAATAATTATAACATTAGATTCAGAATATCAATTGTACTTTATCCATTTATGCATATGCAATGCAATAAATATAATGCATAAATTTTGATACTTGCTTATAGCTTAACTTCCACTTATGCCTCCCTTTAACCTCCCACACATGCTTACATCAGATGGGTTCAAAATCAGAATAAAACATTATTATATATAACCTTCAACATCTACTTTCAATAAGCGGGGCCAATGTAATGACTTGAAATTTTTTAAAATATATTTTTAATAGAAGACTGGAATTTTATTTGAAGTGGAGCATTGCGGTGCTAAGATTGTGAGCACTGAGACGTTGGGCTTGTGAAGCATAGCAGTGGCAGAAGTTATTGTCGTGATGTTGAAGATTGTTCTAAAGTAATTCTGAATTTAACATGCAGTATTACGGCGTTGGGTGGTGGCACTACGACACTACTCACTAAATTATATTTTTTTCTCTCACTAGGCTCCCTCATTCGTCCCTTTGTTTGCTTGTCGTGGAAGGAAGAAGAAAAGGGAGAGAGAAAAAGGAAAGAGGAAGAGAAAGATGGGATTTTGGTTTTTATTGTGCTTTGTTGCTTTTATAAAAATTGCAATGGTAGAATGGTTGGATATGGTGTATGCTCTTATACGATTTTACTGTATTGATGAGCTTTCATCAATTTTCATTTAGGGTTTGGTTTTATCAATTTATATGATTCTGTATTGATTAAACATTGTCGTTATGATTATGATATTATCTATCACTATTGTTACACCTATAGGTTCAACATTTGGTTCAAACAGTTTCGACTCTATTGGAAAAAATAAATAAATATTTGAATTATTGAAATTTTCAATTATTTGCATATTTTTTGAAGTATTTTAGTGCATGAAAATGATTGTGTGTGATCTAGAATTATTCCCAAGTATTTGGTGTAAATTTTTGCAAAATATGGTACTGTCACTTTTGAAGCATCCCCGATGCTGGGTGTTTGAGCATCGCGACACTACACTCAGCTAAAGCACCAAATAGTGACATTGCAGCTCCATGCTCTCGAGTTTTTAGCGTCGCAGCGCTCTTATTAAGCATCACAATATTAGGCCATTATGAGCAGTTAAAAATATTTTAAATCCATTAATTTGTTCATTTCACCCGAGTAGCTGACTGAGCAGTCTCAGCTGATTTAAGTTATCCATATCAAGATAAAATCACATCATGTCTATCTCACTTTATTTTTCTTTTTTTATAGCTCTTCGAGCAATAGTGAGTTAGGACCCCTTGGGAATCCTCTGACCTTTAGGTATTTTATTTTATTTTTCTAATTTTCTGTGCATTAGCGGGCTGTAGATTTCTTTTAGGTTTGTACTTTTTATATTTAACATATAATCCCCCAGCGAGTTTTAGTAAACAAACAATATATATCTTTATTTTTGTTTTAGAATGCTTTATATAACATAAAACCAAGTGAATATACACATCTGTTCAATTTAAAATCAAAATAAAGGAGGGAAACAAGGAGAAGCTAGCGGTGGGCCCACCTAGAATCACCATCCTTCTCTCATGCATACTAGCATGACCATTCAATGCTTCACATAACATGACTACGACTTAAATCTAAAACTCTAAAAAAGTAAATTACATTAATGTGAAGTTCACATAACATTTACAACACTTAATACATGCAAATACACAAAAACATTAGACTAAAAACATAATCATTACTTCTTTAGTTCTTGCTCTTTATAGCTTGAGATTCTTATGCTATTGTTGTTACCATAGTGATAGAACCACTTTCATGTGTTACATCATATATATATATATATATATATATATAGAGCTATGGAAAAAGAAGAAATACTAGGAAGAATATGTATACATTAAAAGAGAGTGAGAAGATTAGAGCTTCTTATTGACATTGAGGAACAAAGGAAGAGAAGGGATATTGGGTAGCTTTGGGTCTAAGAAGAATAAGAAGAATGCGAGGAATATTTCTTGCTATTAACTATGATACATACAATGATGCAAGGATGGTTCAATTAGTGGGAGGCTTAACAACTTTGAGGGAGAGAATATTGGGCGTGTAATGCCTAGCATTTTTCATCAACTTAAATTGATACCTAAGATGGCATGAAGTGGGAGAAATTGCACGATTTACACAATGATTGACATATGTAGCATCATTATGGAAGAACAAAGTGAAGTCCAAGTTTGAGGCTTTCACGTAAAGAGGTCATGTGGTTATGCCAGTCTAGTTTTTATCAGGTTGGTTTGATTTTACATATTTGAATCTAATTTAAATAGCCACGAGTAGGGAAAGACATCAACAGAGATTGGTGACATGTGAAGGATGATGGATCTCATTGGGTATGACATTGATAACATGTAAAGTGACATAGCTCATTAGATAAGACAATAGTGATGATGTAGTGGATCGTCGAAAGATCAAACCTGCAAGAAGGATTTCAAGGAGTTCCCAATCCAGGGAAGAAGAAGAGAGCTTTCTCAAAGCTTCAAAAGGGTTTATATCATTCAATGCCCCTTTTCTTACAATATCTTGATTTTATAGCCATAATAGAAGACTCTAGAATCATAAAGGATAGACTATTCCTAAAGATTAATTCTACTAAAGATGTTCCTACATCATACTCCCCTTGCGTAAAAAAGAGCTCGACTCCGTTCGAGGCTCGTTAATGAAAAAGAGATTGTTGCAGAAGACAGATTCCTGGATCGAAGACTTTGTTCTCAATATTTTCCTCCTGTAGAGTGGCCTCTTCGAGTCTGCCATCTCTGCCATACAAGTCCACCATGCAGCCATATTGCTCAGGCCAAGGCTCAATTCCATATTTACTATTCATCAAATCAAAATACTCAAGCCCTTTATCAACCAAACCTGCAACGCAGCACCCACGGAGAACTGAAACAAATGTGATATCATTGGGCTCTAACTCTTCTTTCTCCATCATATTAGCAAACAACTTACAAGCTCTTTCATTCTGTTTAGCTTTGCAAAGACCCTCAAGCAGTTGATTGCAACTGTAGCTATCAGGATTAATTCCTGAATATTCTATAGATCGTTTATCATTCAACTCCCCGTCATATTTGGATTTGACAACAGCCAAGAATTGTTCCCACTTATCTTCTCCAACGCCCATGTCATTAACAATACAATGCCGTATCAATCTAGGATCGAACCCTTCATTGACATTATATCGAGCAGTTTGCAAGCATGGCGTGGGATAAACATTTTCAGTAGAATCTAAGTATGAGATTTTCACAATCGTTACCTCTATGTTATCATTCAGTTGAACAGCAACTTTGTTAGAAAATTCAGACCATTGATACGGCCCTTTTCCATCTTTCCTCTCCTTGAATCTAGCAATAATATCCTGGAGTGATGCACTGCAAAGGAAGAATTGTTGCTTCAGCCTTAGAATCTTTCCATTTTCTGTAGTATCACCAGGGTATAGGACCGCACATATCTGCTGAGCTTTAGAGTGCAGCAAAGCGGCTGATTCATACTGTCCATCATTGAACTGAAATAGATTGAAATCTTCAGCCCGAGCTTTTGCATCCCATAGGCGAAGGCTTATTGCATTTTTTGTTTTGTACCCAGGAATAGGAATATCATAAGCAAGTGCTTGAAGCACCTCTCCTCCAACCCATTTTCTAGATCCTGTTGAAGAGATCTCAACGTGACCAAAAAATCTTACGGAAAAAATAACATCATGCCGAACAACGTCCCAAGGACTGAACTTCTCAAGCCAATCTTCAGCTACCTCTTCTTGACCCTCTTTGGAAATCTTCTGCTTAAAAAGGTCATATCTATATCTCAAACCATATCCCCAAGCAGGTAAGTTCAGAGTTGCCATTGAATCTAGAAAGCAAGATGCGAGTCTGCTCAAGCCTCCATTTCCTAGCGCAGCATCTTTCTTCTTTTCTGCAATTTCTTCAATTTCATGCCCCAGTTTTTTTAAAGCATCAACGTATGCTCCTTGAATGTCAAGGTTCCCAATAGCATTAGTAAGAGCACGGACTTGTAAATATTCCATGTAAAGATAATAAGTCTGCTTGGGATCAGGCTTGTAAAAATGCAAGTATGTGTCATTCCATCTCTGAATCAGGTTGTCACAGACACTTAGTGTTGTGGCATAAAAAGCTTGCTCTGGATCAAACTTGAGCGGTGAAAAATGAGGGCTGTATTGAGCGTGGTAGACAATGTTGGAGGTAATTTCTGATGGCAGCTCGGCACAGGGGTGAGCCAAAGCGGGAAGCTCTTTGCTGAGGCAGACAAGAGTAGATTCATTGTCCTTCTCCGTCAATGCCATTAAAAATAGTGGGAGCTCTCTATTTCGGTTGTTGCTGGATCGGCGGCTGAGGTCATTGTCAGATCGACTGCTGCCAGCGACGAAGGGGCGACGGATGTAGAATAGGGTTCCGTCTGAGCCCGCTGTAATAGAGGATGAAGGGGAGCTGGAATCAATCCAGTGAGATGAGCAGAGGCGTCGGACTCGTGCAGGTAAGGCGTGCAGGTGTTGCACGCGGAAGTCCAAGCTGCAAGCAGCGGCCCAGATTCGGTCGCTGGACCTTTGAGGGCGACTGGTCTTATGCGGGCAGATCTGCTTTGGAGAAGAACGGAGTCGGATGAAGTAGCGGAGAACGGAGGAGAAACAGAGGATGCAGAAGTCTGTGGAGGCGGATCGCGCCATCTCAGCGGAAGCTCGAGCGGAGCGTATTCATCAACGACGGCGGGGCTATGGCGGGACTGATGGCGTCGGCGTGAAGCAGACGAGGAGATCGAAGAAGAAGAATACCTCGGTATGGTTGCCGACGACATTCTCATCTTCCTTATTGCCCGAAGGTTTTCGCGAATCCGATCAAGGTTTCTGTCTACCTGATCGAGCGATTCCTTCGATTGAGCTTGGTAGAAGGCGATTCGGCTTCGAGCATCGTCGACAGCCCACCTTCCTTGGCGTCGATCGTCGTCGGCCGCCAATCTTGTTTTGCGGCTTCGATCTTCGTCGACAGCCGACCTTCTTCCGCAGTCCATCGATCTTCGCAAGCTCCAGGCTCTGATACCAACTGATGTAGTGGATCGTCGGAAGATCAAACCTGCAAGAAGGATTTCAAGGAGTTCCCAATCCAGGGAAGAAGAAGAGAGCTTTCTCAAAGCTTCGAAAGGGTTTATATCATTCAATTCCCCTTTTCTTACAATATCTTGATTATATAGCCATAATAGAAGACTCTAGAACCATAAAGGATAGACTATTCCTAAAGATTAATTCTACTAAAGATGTTCCTACATCAAGTGAGACTAGTCATGTGTGAAGGAGAAAAAGAGTTGGTGAAAAACGAGACCAACAACATGCTAAAGAGAAGTTTATCACAGAGCTTATTAGAAAAGACATCAATAGAGTTGACGACATGTGTGGGAGCATGCATCAATAAGACTTGCTATTGGTATAGGGTTAAGCATCTATCATAATGTAAAAAATTATTATGGTGAGATTTGAAATTTAGTCTAATTTGAAAAGAAGTTTCAAACTTTATATATGTTCAAACAAAGATTTGGATCTATTTGATTTTAAGCCGATTCTAATTAACTCCCTAATCCAAAGAATAGTCATGGAATATGAGATTATCCCTCATTAATAATAGTTTTATTCAAAATAAGTTTTTAAAATAAACTTTTTCAAAATAAAAATTAAAATAATTCATTTATATAAATAAACGCATTATCAGTCACAAAAAATTAAAATTTCCTTAAAAAAACCTGAGAGCAGAGATCAGAGAGAACCCATGATAGAAAGCGAAGAACAATACAAGTGGCGGGACGGGAGTTCGCTTTTTTCTTCGCTTCCTCTCGCTCGTTCTCTTTCTCATACCCCGACCTGCATGTTCTGTTCGTCTCCCTTCTTCGATCTACAAACCCTCAGCCCCCTCTCTCTCTCTCGCTCTCCCTCTCCTTTCTTATTTTCTCAAGTTTTCACGACGCGAAGCAGCTCACTGACGAGCAATCTGAAATGCCGGCTCAGAAGCAGGCCGCCCTCTCTGCTTCCTCCCCTTCCGCCGGCTCCGACAACTCTTCCCCCTTTGAATCCGCCGCCGCCGACCCGCCCGACGAGAATCACAACGCTGCCACCGGCGAAGATGTCAACACCCCATCCCATTCGACTCCTCCCCAAGACCAAGACGGTGCTACCCCCGTTCCCTTCTCCCTATTCTCTATTGCATAACATGTTTTTATTTTCTCTCGATCTCATCCCTCGATGCCTTGTTACGTGAACGAAAGTCCAGATTCGGACGGCGAAGGTGGCAGCAGTAGCACTTCCTCGCAGAGCTCCGATGATCAGGAAGAGTAAGTCTCTTCTATCCAGTCCCCTCTTCTTCCTCCTCGTTCTGCTCTTCAAATCCTTGTCGAATGTTTCATGGGTCGGATTTGTGTATATATTAGCACGGCATAGGTTTCGCCAGCGCTCTTCGGTAAGACTGAGATTAGTTTGTTTGGACGTGAATGTTAATGTCTTCTCGTAGTTTCCTGTTCATGTTTTGAGTTCTTTTGGAGTAATCGGAGATTTGGGCAGTAGAGGCTGTCATGAACAACGGCAGAGGGAGATTTGTGTTTCGAGTGAATGAGAGTGAAGGGACCTATTCTTATGAAACTGGAATGAGGCTTGCCGGTTTACCGCTTTTTTTGGAGTTGGTTTGAGGCTGGTTGTTTTCCCCAAAACCTTGCGGGATCATGCACTCGTGGCGCAGTTAATTTTATGGATCCCATCCGTTCACGTTGATACTCAGATCTTCTAATTTTTTGTGTTAGAGTTACTAGAATTATTATGTTAACATATTAATATCATCATATATGTTTACTATTTATTTGGAATCTCTAATATTTATTAATATAATATATTTTTGTTATTGAAGATATATTGTATAAAACTTATTATTATCTTCTCTTGCTTGTATAAAGGCATTTTGTGCTAGCATTAGGATTAATAAAGCAAAGATGCAGTCTTATACGATTTATAACATCCTATTTATGCTTTATTTATACTAAACGAGAATTTATTAGTGGAGGTGAGCATGACTGACTGTAGAGGCAATTTCTGCTTTCGAGTAAATTAGAGTAAAAAGATCTCGTTGAATCCTAATTTGTCCATTGGTGACACGTGGACCTTGCTAATAAGATTGGCTATGGAAACGAGAGAGACAAAGATAAAGAGTCAGGAGAGAAGCTTTGTGATTTTTTATTGGTAAAGCTTAAAGAACTTGAGACAATAAGCTGTGGCCTTCGACTTGTCATCTGCTCTCTTCTAGGTGGATGTTGAAACATAACTCAATTGGAAAGATACATTGAAGAAAAATGCATAAATTACAGGATATAATCTAATGAATGCTATCATAAAATGAAAACACATTAGTTGTTGCTCTTAACTGCATTGAGTATGTATTAATACTTGCCAAATGTGGGTTATGTTCATGTGAAGTTGCTGGATGATTTCAACTAGGTTGGCTAGGTTTTGATGAGCCGTGGTGCTATGAGTTCTAGATGACGCTAACTAGTCAACCTCTTGGGTTGAGCAGGTAAGTGAGCTATCTTGATGATTATATACTTTGTTTGTTTTGTAGCAACTTGATATTGTTGGCGAATTCGTTCATTATGATGGTGGCACTTCTTTGGTTTTGATGCCAAGGAGACATTGTCTGTATGTAAGTTTCTTTTAATGAGTGCATCATGCCAACTCCTCAGAGTTAGTTGGCTTGACTCAAACTCAACTTGAGTGGCTTTGAGTGTACAATTAGTCCCCCAATTCTCATACTTTTTTGAGTAGTTCCAAAAAAAAGAAAAATTTCAAATGTCATTCTGATAAGTGGTCACATAATTCAGGGTTGATTTGAGTTGACTTCTCCACATGCTTCAACATCTTGAGTGTTTATAAATACAAATCAAAGGCTTCATTCTTAGAGGCTGTTTGGTATGCAGATTTAGGCCGGATTTAAGGCCGGATTTGGGCGAAATCCAGCCAAACGACCTAAAATGCAAATCCAAATCTTACGGCAAATGAAAGCCGCGGTTGACGGAAAAAGGCCACTTTTTGTGGTAAATCCCGGATTTCGCAAATCCATCGATTCGGCGGATTTAAATTCTTATTCGCGCGAGAGGAGGAAGTCCGAACGAAGTCCTAACGTTTCTAGCTCTTTTTCTTTTAACTGCCTTAAATCCTGACTTGCATAGCCAAACAATCACACAGAATTTAACTGGATTTATCATGAATGTTACCAAACAGTTTTCAGGATATAATTCCCCCAGGATTTCGCAAATCCATATTTGGAGGATTTATGAAATCTTACTTAAATGAAATCCTAGATTCTACCAAACAGCCCCTTAGAGTTTCCTTTTTAGCCCTCTTGTTTGAGCTTTGTCTTCGCTAATCTTCTTTCTAAGATGGTTGAGAAGTAGGGTAATTGTAAAGTCAAGTTTCCTCCACAAAGTGCCTTAATCACTATTATAATGAAGAGGTGAAGATAAACGACGATCACAAAGAATATGGCGCATGTAGAAAGGATTCCAAACTCATTCTCGCTTAAGGCGGTGCAGTTAGAGTTTGGTTAATTGAGCGTGGAGATTGTTCTTTATGGGGATACTATCAACTATAGTGTTTCCTGGCTAAGTTGATGATTCTAGGCTACTTGTTACCTGAGGAGGACAAAGTTACCCCAGTAGGGGGCTGCTTGATGGGTCATTGAATGCATGAGCATTACTGTTGAACCTTATAATGTGGTGCTGAGATTTATTCCGACTGAGATTTCTAACGTGTCTTTAGCGGAAGCCAATCTTAAGGCAAAATTGCACCTTTTGGCTACAAGTTCTTCTCCTAAGAGGTCCATGTGGGTAGATAAATTGACGGATTGAGTGATTGCACTTGTCCTTAGTGCTTTTAGCTAGCACTTCCCCTCTTGATCTTCCATAGGGTGTGTGGGCCAGCGATGGTGAAGGAGCTTTGCCCTTGGTGAGGAGTTCGACATTGGAAACTTGTTGCCCTTGGATCCTAACACAGGGAGTTTGTGCAAGCTTGTAGTAGAATCTGCCCAAGTTGTTAGAGAGGGTGAGGTGGAGAAAAAGTGCAAACAACAAACCTTTAGGACCAAGGCGGATCCCCATATTGGATTGAGGGGGGGGGGGGGGGGGGGCAAATGCCCACCCTCAAATTTTTTTTTTTTTAAAAATTTTAGATGGTATATTTTGAAATATTTTGAGTATTTTGGGTATTTTGCCCCCTCTTAAAAAAATATTTTACCCTAATTTTATCAATCCTAAGTATCTTTGTCCATCCCCCACCCAAAAATTTTTTTTTTGCCCACCCTGAAAAAAGAAGCTGGATCTGCCCATGTTTAGGACCAAATTCTGAGGACTGATGGCTCTGCTATTGTTTCACGCAATGAGGATGTCGCCCAACTTGGATTGTTATTATGGAGGATCTTAGGGATTCCATGGTTCTGAGATGAGTTGGGTGGCACTCTTGGAGAGTAAGTTTGAAGTGTTGGGAATTCATTTCCTCATATGTTGAATGAGGTCAGCGAAATTTGTTAGGACATCTAGGAGTTGAGGACTGAAGGTCTTTTCCATGTGCAAGTAATGGAGTCATCTCGATCCAACTAGTTCATAGTTGGGGGTGAGTTCATTCTTTAGCGGTTGATCTAGCGTAGCTCTATTCCTCATGAGACTATACTTGACCTGATATTTGGTTTTGTTCCTTGGCATTTCCTTGTCCGAGAAGAGAAGTTGGAGAAGGGTTGATTAGAAGTTGCCTTCATGGCTTATTAATGTTTTTTGTTTGCTTTGTATTGAAGTTCTATGTAATGCTTAACTTGCAATAAAGGTCTTCTATAAGGAATATGTTTGCCATGTGATGCACTCATGAGATGAAAAAAATATTTCAACACTTTCTCTTTTCTGAATACAATTAGTTTTGGGTGGATCACACTTTGTTATCATCATTGTGTTTTTCATTTGGAAGATGCCTTCGTGTAAACTTACCTTATAATCATTTGCATAAAATTGCCTTGTGATCACCTTTATGAGCCTACTTTGTAATCATAATAGCCTTTGTAAGCTTACTTTGTAATTGCCTCTATAAGCTTTCCTTGTAATTGCCTTTGTACGCTTACCTCATAATCATCTTTGTGAAAATTTACTTTATAATTGCCTTTGTGGAAGTTTACTTTGTACTTGCTTGTATAAGCTTACCTTGTAAATGCCATACCATGTTCTTAGCTTGTTGCCTTATCATCTCTTTTCTAATCTTGCAGTCGCCTCAATATATTCTTATCTTGTAATCACTTTTATATTCAAAGTTGTTCACATGTTTGAGCCTACTAGAAGTTGCCTAAGTTTTTCTGGAATGAGGAGGAAAATATTTATAAAATCTTAGTAAAACATGACTTAATGCTCAAAGTGACATGATATTGATAATTGAGGAAATATTACTTATGTCTTCCAATTTTTTTTTTTTATAAATACCATGTCAAGGTCAAGGAGTGCCCTTTATGCTTCTAATTTCTCCATTGATATTCTCTTTCCTCATTTTCTCCTTCATTTATGATGGCTATTACTTTCAGGAAATGCGCTTAGGTGCTCGAGGAGGAAGTGTTCTCCACCTCATTCATTCCCTTGTAGTCCACTTTGAAATTATTAGAAATAGCTTCTAGAACTTGTGATGGCAGCTTCATTTTGCAGTGAAATTTTTTTTTTTTCCGTGAAATGTCAAACTTTATTTTTTAGTTACCAAATGTTGTCGTTGAAATCTTTCAAGGATGAGTACACCCTTGTCGTCCAACCAGATGAGGATAACCAACTAAACTAATCAAGCACATTTTGGGCATCAAACTAAACTCAAGTAAGTCTACGAATCCTAGCAAATGCAACTTCATGTACGTGTAGGCTAGTTTTGACATGACATTTGGTTTGCTATGAAGGAAATGCAAGTGGTAGCAGCGAAAACCTATGCTTCATCATTCAATTTGGGATTGAATGATGACGTCTACCCTAAGGCTTAATCGTAGGCAACGGGTTGGGAAACAACACGAATGTAAGTTTTCATGCATTTGGAGGAGTTCAACGACCTGGATCTCATGGCCATCCTTGTCGGGCTCTCAAATGAGAGCAACCCGTTAGAAATCACCTGATTTCCACTGGTTTGCGGAGAGGATAGTGGGTATGTGGATTTTGGAGAGCATAAAATGAAGGTTTCTAAGGACCTAGGGGTTTGAGGAGCATCATACACACATCAAGTGGCCAAAATACCTTGGGCTTTCTAAATTGGAGAGGTATACCTCACCAGAGCTAACGCCCGATGGATCCTGTCTGTAGCACCTTTGGCTTAAAGGGACAAAGGTGACTGAAGGGTGAATGATCTACTACCCGGGTTTTTAGGGACTTAGCATTTGTCATCACCTTGTCGGATTTGTTATCTGAGGAGGACGAAACCCTTTGCCTTCACTTGCCCCCTTCATCATTGGGCTTTGGAAGAAAGAGCAAACAACAACCCCTTTCTTAGACCAAAACATAATTTTGGACTTCTAGAAATGATAGAAACAATGACCTTCTACTCTCCGTTTGGAAGAACAACAAAAGCAAAAGAGACATCTCAATCAAAGGAGGAGGAAGAAGGCGGCTGCAAAAAACTCCTCACTTGAACTCTCGTTTCAGCAAGTAACAGATTAAAGTTCTCTAGGTCGGAAGACAACAACCTAGGCTTCGATTCTCCTAACCACACTCAGGAAGAATTCCAGGCTCTTTCGCTTAGTTTGACTCCAAGACACACAAAAGAAGCTCCAGTCGAACATCCTCTTGTTTGGTCGCCCCCCATGCACCTGCTTGCTCTTCATCCCACTCGACTTGGCCTCCAGGTACGCACTATTCGTTGGGCTCCTTCCCATGAAGGCACGAGAAGAAATCCTCCCAGGCTCGCATATGTAGCCACTCTCTCCTTCTCGCACACAAGAATGCACCTCGTGCCACTCCTCTCTCAATTTTCTGCCCCTTCAAGGTTTGAATAGCAACCTCTCTTGAAGATATGAAAATCTAGGCCCTCCCTAGCTTTTCGTTTTAGCCTAGGAACGAACAGTGACATCAAATAAGATTTTGATGATCCTACCCCCAATTTGATGACAAAGATCATTTCTCTACTCCTAACAACAACCCTTGTCGCTGGAAGTCACAAAAATGTGAAAGAAGGGTGAAGGGACAACAACCATCATAACCTAGGATTCAATTTTAGCCATTGGATATGGAGACCTGATTTGGAATCGTGTGAGCTAAACCAAATGAGCTGAAATAGGCTTGACTCGAGTTTGGTTTTGGTTCGATTTAAGTTTGGTTAAACTCGATTGAGTCAATTGGGTTCAATCGGACCCAATTGGACTTTATTCGGTTTGATTTGAGTCAAGTCGGCACAAAAATTGAGTCAACAAGAAGCTCTACCCTTTCTTCCTGAAGACAAATATTGCAAGCCGGTGGACCAACTTTATAATAGATAGGTGCTACAAGGAACAACAGTGTTGACTTCAAGTGAAATTGCCCTGGGCTGTGTCTATGATGCAGGACTAATTAGATGCGATGATTATGTAGTCATTTAGGCATTGCACAACTCTTAGATTAGAATAGATCCAGGAAACAATTACTTAGCAATTCTCAACGAAGATTCAAAACAAATAAGGAAATGATTTGCTTAAGTGAGATTACATGCTCTGAACTTTGAAACTTTCAAAATAAATAAGAAAATCACACAACGCAAATAGTAGGCTTCAAATTAATCCCTAATTTAACAACGAGACGTAGGATGCATAGAAGATTACACTCAATTCCTACAAATGACTAAGCTTGGCATGAGCAATTGAAGGAGCTTTCGTGATTACAATCAACCAATTGAGAAGTTAGACTTAGAAGAAATTGAATACTAGTAAAAGGAAAACCTTTTGTTAAGAAGACTTTGAAATCCTCCACTCTATGCCTTCGAAGTGCTCGTCAATAGATCTCGTCATTCATTGATGCTTGGAAGTAGAACCTCCTTGATCTTTGATCCGCCTCGCAAGTGGGTACCAAGAGAACGAAGTTTCTCCTTGCAAACGAAGAGAAGGCAAGATCTCAAGATTTTAACCCCAAAATCTGAAACAGTTTCAGATTTTAAACTTAAAATCTGAGAAGGAAAATCTCAGATTTTGGGTAGAGGAGGGTGGGAATTAGTGGAAGAGGGCTAGGCGTGAGTCTCTGTTGGAGTGGTTGAGAGATGGGGCGGCTAATGAGGGGAGGCGGGATGCTGAGGATGGAATTTTGGGAAATCCCTAAATCAATTACTTGATTTAAGAACTAATTGACGTCATGAGGAGATTGGGGAATTTCGGCCATGTGGGGGAATTGGAGTTTTGAAATGTTTCCTAAGTATGGTATTGAGATTAGGAAATAATTGGAGAAGTAATTAGTGGGTGAGGGCATGAAACCGGCGGCATGCAGGGAGGATGGGAGGGAAATTGGAGAAGTAAATAAGTTTCCTAATTGAATTTCATAAGATTGGAAAGTAATGATTTATTCCTTTCTTAATTAAAATTCAAAGGGGAATGAATTTGAAAAGTTTCCTAAAATAGAATTAGGGAATTTAGGAAGGTTAATTTGAATTTCAAATCTATTGAGTTTGAATTTCAAACTATTTCCAAATTCATTTCAGCCTAAATTAGGAAATTTAAGGGGGAAGGATGATGGGAGGTGGCCGGCGGGTTATGAAGGGGTGGCCAGCGGGTGGTGAAGAGGTGGTCGGTGGATCTGTGGGGGAGGGGGGGCTCGGGTAGGAGAAAATGTGGGCTCCGGTGGTGTGGCTGGTGGCTTGGGTGGAGGATGGGGGAAGTTTAACGAAGGAGAAAACGAAACGATAACAAAGAAGAACAAACCACGAACCCGACCGTATCCAAGGTTGGTGGGTAATGCGCCAATCTCCCTCTCCACGGGATCTCTCCAACGTTCTCTCCAAGAACTCTCAAACGCTCTCAAGCACAAGTGTATGAAAATTTCATAATAATCATTCATTAACCATAATAGAATAAAGTGGGGCTTTAAATAGCCTCCTACAACATGACTCGAAATAAAAGACACAAACGCCCTTTGGGCTTACATACGACAACTCCCATAAGAGGGGTACTACGGAAAAGAAAACACATAAAGCAACTAAAAAAAAAAAAAAAAATACAACGGCTCACAATGCCACATAAGCAAATAACAAGCTACATGAAAATAAAAATACATCAACGATTCAAAAATATAAAGACTGGATCGTGGCCGTAGATCGGCGGCCGCGTCTCTGATAAACTCTCCATGATGATCTGATGTCCCCATCAGTCTACCAAGTTTGAGAAGGAGAGCATCGAGAAAGTATGAGTCATCTCACACTTGGGGAAGGGGTGGTCAGCCTCAAGGAGAGCTTGAAGGAAAAAAATGTAGCTTTGCGGATGGTGACTGTGACTATGGAGAGGAAAAGGCACTAGTTCATGCATTTATTTCACCTTCATTAGTTAAAAAATCTAATCCTTGGGTTGCATTTATAAATATAATTTTTATAATTTCTGGGTTTTATAGATGAACTTGGTAATGATAATCATGATTAACAATTACGCCTCTTATGCAACCTAATCCTTAGGTTGATCTTGAGACTATTTATGAGTCTAAAAATATGATCATGCATAAGCTTATTTATGTAACTGAGGCGAATATATCTTCAATTACTATTATTATTCATATGAAGTATAGATTGCTCTTGCAAGGTTCCTGATATAGAAGTTATTCCTTAAGTTCTAAAACAGTAGTCTCCTTCAATATAAAAAACTCAAATTGAGTTCATGTTATCACTTTTGCAACTTCCATGTGACTAGCAAATATTCTACAAAATTATTCTAAGAAAGATTTGCAATTCATGACAACGTTTGGATCCAAAACCTCAAGATGCTACTTCCCTATGTTCAATTAACACACACTGAAGATTTTTAAAGAGATGTTCATGAAGCAATTACCCCCTCCTCCACTTTAGAAACCAAACTTCTAATTAAAGACCTTCAACATCACTTATTAGGCAAATATTTATGTTTGCCTTTGAGCAATTGATGTAGGACACAAAGATTAACACTAGAAAGAATTATAATAATTTTTTATTGTTGTTATATTTTTCTTTCAATTTTATTTTATTTTATTATTTGGATTTTACTTGAATTTAAATTGGATGAGATAATTTTCAGAGTTATTAGATTTAAGTTTTAAGTTATAAAAATAAGGGTTTATGGCTTGTCATTGGGATTATTATTGAATGAAAAAAAGTTTGAATGATTCTTTCCCCATCCCCCTCTCTCTCCCCTCGTAAATCTAAAGTGTTTTATCTATCTCTACACAATAGCACTCCCATGATAAGTAGATTCTAGAGCTATCCTCTCTCTCCTCACACTGCCTCTCATCTCTCTCCTATGCATGCAACTTGAGATGAGAACTCTCTCTTCCATCATAGGATTACAATTTTTTACATCTTTCTCACCCTTCTCCACAATCCTAAGAAATCAAGAAGAAACCGAGCTTTAGAGATCAATGGCTCATTATAAAATTAATATCTCCCATCTCGAGTCCCACCACATAAAAGTAGAGGAAAAAAAAAAGAATAGCAAAGTTTAGTATCATTTCAAGCACCAAAACACCCCTTATTTTTGTATTTGTGTGGAAGTTTACTTGTAATTCTTACTAAGCCATCTTGTGGAACTTTTGTATTACCCCCCTTACTTTCATATTTCTTTAGAACACATTTAATCAAGCAAAACACTATGCTATAACGACATGACACAAAACAAAAATTAATTAAGGGTCAAGAATAATTTTCGATGTTCTTAATAATTTCTTGAAATGACTGCACTAAACAGTCAAAATTAAGTTCCTTCTACTTGTGGATGGTTCACTTGAACTAGTTTGTTCTAGTCAATTGTATATTGATTTGATATCAAGTAAATATCACATGTGTCAATGTGCATGTATTATGTTTGTGCCTAATGTCTACGCATATATGCATACATAAACACACATTTATGAATATATATATATATATATATATATATATATATATATATATATAAATATATATAATATTCTAGAAGGATAATGATTATAGTCCTACTAATATGGTTTTTGCATTTACTATTTTATAACATCTTCAAGCCAAAAATCACATTCTTGGTTCTTTTCTATAAGAAAAGAATTACTAGTGAGTTATTTTGATCTATCTTTTTAATGATTTAACCATCTGTCAATCATGTGAAATGACATGGATGACCAGATGATGTATACAAGTAATTCTATACATTTTGTTCTATAGTTCACCAATAAAAAATATCCAATGTATGCAAGATATCATCAACAACCATCATATTTGATTCCTTGTCATTTGAAAGTTTGTATACTATGAAATCAAAATAATCATTTCATGCAATGAGATTTATCCATTGTGAAGATTTTAATGCATTCCATTGATGATCATTCGTAAAAATTATTGAAATTGTGAATTCCATTTGTTTTAATAACGTTGAAGACAATTGATGGTTATGATCTTTTATTTGAAGGTCATAGCGTCAAAATTTAATTGATGGAAAAAAGGATAATTATTCTCTTTGGAGGAAAAAATCATCCTATATTCAACTTGGATGATGACTTAAAATTAATCATTTTTTAATTGATTTGGCATTAACTTGTCCCAAAATTAAAATCTTGGGCTCCAATCGAAGGTGTCTTGCTCAAAATCATCCCTTATTATTTGTACATTGGACACAATAACTCTTTAAGAAAATTGAGACATGACATGATCAAGCATGTGTTGAAAAACTACATAATTTTAGATTATTAACAAATATAAATCACTTTGATAGGAAACACTTATCGAAATCACAATAAACTTGGCTGAATATGAATTTCAGCAAGGTGCGAAATCATAAATAAGAAGAACGTAGGGGGAGCACAAGTGAGAAACGATTATATTGATGGTAGATGGAAGAAAAAACATAAGGTACAATGGATTCACTATTGGAGAGGAGGATCCAGTTCTTCCAATCTCTAGCCGGCGGCTAGAACCCAGAACACCCTAAGAGTACTTCCAAATTCAGCAAACAAGACATAAAAACTAACCCCAGGGTAAACAATAAATTTAAAGTATACAAAATATAGTTAATGCCAAAACAACTCTCCTAATTTGAATTTCCCTCATAATCCCTTCTTTAATTTTCTATTAATTGCTGCCCTTAATTGTTGTTGGACTGTTGGGCCGCACCCCCAATTAAACAGGCAGAAGCCTGTTCTGTCTAAATAACCTATTTCGCCTAAACAAGGGGAAGCCTATTTCACCTCAACAGGCTGAAGTGTCTAACAATTCTGCCTCCCAAAGATTCACCTTGTTCGGAAGGTTGAAAGATGACACCCTTCTCAATTTCCTCATCATCACAAACGTTGATAACCTGAAGAGTTCTGTCATTACATTAGTGCCCCGGTGTATACCTGTCCTTACATTAGTGCCCCGGTGTATACCTGTCCTCACATTTGAAATAGAGCCCCTTCGCCCTCTTCTCCTGTAACTTTGTTTTTGTGAGCTTCTTGAAGTTGCCCCTAGGTCTTCCTCCTTCAGGGTCTCCCGAAGAGTACCCGATGTTGACTCCTTGGGTGCCAAAAAGGTGGTGGTCATCTTGTACGAACTTCTCGAGTTGCTGCCTCCAGTCCCTCTCTCCAGGTGCCTTTGATTCTCTACTAAGTGAGCTAGCTCCATAGCATCTTCTAAATCACGAGGCCTCATCACTCTAATTGCCGCTCGAATCTTTGGTTTGAGCTCTTTCATAAAGTTCCTCTACAGTACAATTCCGGAAGCCGGTCCGGTCGGCTGGCCACGTGCTCAAACTGCTTACGGTATTCCACCACCGTCCTCTCCTGCGTTAGGGCAAAGAAATGCTCATAGAAGTTCTTGGCCAACCTCTTCCATCAAACCTCAGATCTCTTCCATTTTCGCCCAACTCCTCTCAAAATCAGCACCCCTTTGTTCATGGCCAACCTCCTCACGTCTCTCCCCATACCCTCTACCCGGCTCCTCCCTAGGAATAGGCTCTAAGGTAGGCATTCTCTCTTCTCCCTCCTGAATCTCCATATCCTGATCTTCCCTTAGCCTTATTGGATTGGGGTTTACCCCCTTCTTTGGTTGCTGGAGGTTTCCCTCGCCTCTGACGATGCCGTTTTGGGTTATCCCTCAAGTAACTTGTTCAAAATGTCCTCCAGGATGGAAAAATTTCCATCAATCTTCGCATGGATGGCTAAAATTTGACTTTTGGCATGTGAAAGTTGAGTTTGGAGATATAAATTTCAGATTTCAATTGTTCGATATCCCATTCCAACGCTTCTACATTTCTTCCTGCTATAGGTTCTCGGATTCAGGCTCCCATAGTAAAAAACAGTAACTTTGATGCGAATCTATCCTCCAAACCGAAAAAACAGCAAAATTAGAGAGGAAACGTAGCAGAAATCAGCTTGGAAGACTTCTATTTCAGCCCAAGAATTTGCTCTGGTACTAATTTGATAGGAAGCACTTGTTGAAATCACAATAAACTTGGCTGAATTTGAATTTTAGCAAGGTGCAAAATCATAAATAAGAAGAATGTAGGGGAAACACAAGAGAGAAACAATTATATTGATAGTAAATGGAAGAAAACACACAAGATACAATGAATCCTCAATTAGAGAGAATGATATGGTTTCCCAATCTATAGCCAGCGGCTAGAGCCCAAAACACCCTAAGAATGCTATGAAATTCAACAAACAAGACATAAAAACTAACTTATGGTAAATAATATATTTAAAGCATACAAAATATAGTTAATGCCAAAACAACCCTGCTAATTTGAATTTCCCTCTTAATCCTCTCTTTAATTTTCCTCTTAATTGTTGACCTTAATTGATGTTGGATTGTTGGACCTCACCCCCAATTAAACAGGCGGAAGCCTGTTCCGCCTAAACAGACAGAAGCTTGTTCCACCTCAACAAGCGGAATCGTCTAACACACTTCATCTATAATTATAATTCCCTTGCAAAATAAATATTTGGATAGTATTTCATTCTCACGATGTTATAACTTTTAAATTGTAAATAAAAGGCTTGTTTTAACGACTTTAATATAGGAAAGTAGAAAAAAACTCAAATTGTAAATAAAAGGTTTGTTTTAACGACTTTAACTTTAACTTAGAAAAGTAGAAAAAATCCGAATTGTCCAAGTATAAGGTTGTCTGAAATTGTTGAATGCGGCTATCGCTCAATGTTTCCCTTATTTTTTGATGTAGTCTTGGATCAAATTGTTTTGATATATGTTACCTTGTTTAAAGTATATCGATGTAAATGCATCTTCATATTGCAATTTTATTTAACGCTCAATGCCTTTATTTTACAAGTTTGTACATTATAGGCAAGAGTTCTTATGTCCTATACCGGCCTTTTTAGGGTCAAGACTTTTGTTCCCTTTCCTATATTTCCTTTTAAAGCTGTTCTAATTTTTTGTTGGGCTTTCATGTGTCAGTTTCATTATAGCTCCTCTAATATTCTTTTCTCAACGATCAATTTTGAACTTTTCCTATGATGCTCGTTTTCTTGTTTTTCCTAATTTTTGAAATTCACATTAATTAGATGCTTCATTATTTGCTCATTCATGTATATGCTTCAATCATGGAACTCTTGCTAATTCGTAGCTATATTATGATTATAACTATGCTTTTCATTGAATTTTTATCTTGTCTTTAAAAAAATACAGAAATCCATATCTATCTTGTTTTTCTAACATATTCTTTATTAGGAGGATAATGGTGCAATGTTTTTTTTTTTAAAATTTTAAATTATGATTTAGAAGTCTTAGATTTAAAGCATTGAAACAGCCGTCTACTATGAATAGAAAGACTTCATTGATCAAACTACCCCAAACCTCATGGTAATGGGAGCATTATTGAGAATATGACTCTTAGGTCTTTACCATATCATTTAAATTTTCTGTTATTTTGTTATTTATGTCAATGATTTCTGTAGTATCTTATCTTTTACCATACATGGACTGGTTTAACAATTGTACTTCTACAGGTACATACTTGTTAAATTAGTGGACATACGCAAAGAAGTGCAATGCCCTATCTGTTTAGGTATGCAATCTATGGGATTCTTCTTGTTTGTTACTATTTAAGCGTAAAATAATATATTGTTAGCAAAACTTTCTGGCTACCTGCTGTAATGCTCCTAGTATTTAATCATCGAAGATATTAAAACTAGTTTTGTTGCATCATTAGTTTGATTGAATTGTCGCACGGATTGCTGTGAATCTTTAGATTTTGTATGGTAGAACGTTTTACTGTTGTTAGTGTGGGCTCCGAAAATTCGGCCCCGACCTCCCCGCCGCGTTGATTTGCACCTTTCTTTTCGGCGAGGGGAGTTTTAATGGAATTAAGTTCCGGGGTAAATTTTGGAAGGCAGATGAGTTTGTAGATAAGATACTACCCAGAGATTTCGCCCTCATTTTGCGAGGACTTTATGATCTGAGTTCTGGTTTCCTATAGGCGCATGCCCCTATAGTTAATTACCCCTCCCGATAACGAGAGAGAACTTTCGATTAAGCTAGTCGTCAATCAGATACGTAGAGAATACGTGTTATCTGGCATATAGTAGCAACATGGATTTTGGATGTTGGAAATGGTTGGGAATTGAAGAGTTTGTAGGTTTGATATTTAAAATAGAAATTTTCACCATCTTACACTTAAAGCGGATGGTGGGGAAATGGATGATGGACCCGATCAAGATCCCATGGTTTCGTCATTCCGGGCCATCGTGGTCCCTGGTCTACTTAGTCAGAGGAGGTAGTCGACCCAACCTAACAGAAGGATCCTTGTCGGCAGCCATGAGTTGCTTTGTCCAAGGGAACCTTGTAGACCTGGGTTGGATGTTTACCTAAGGGGACAAATTTGAATCCACCTTAGCTGACAGAGGGCTTTGTGCCCTATCGATCATATCCTATTGATTCATATCTCAAGGATTTGATGCCAATAAGGAACGTATTTGGGGCAAAACCACTCGGTTCAGAGGGTCCCGGGTCATAACCGTTTATCCTGCGGTGCCATTTGGCGGCAAAACCACTCGGTTTAGAGGGCCCCGGGTCATAACTGTTTATCATACGGTGCCATTTGTCTGCAAAACCGCCGGTTAGAGGACACGTACCATGTCCTTACTGACAGGAAATTGTCTGAGAATGAATCCTAGTGATATTTTCGACTAGGCACTAACTCTATGTGAGCTGAAGTAAATTTTCAATTTGTCCACCCCGACAAACTGTTGCGGAGGATGGATGAAGTTTGCTTTAAGTATTTGATAGTTGGATTTAAATTTTAAATGTTTTTGGGATTTTAGAATTTTGAGATTTTTTTGGAATTTCTGTGGAGTTTTGATAAACATTTTGGTGGCATTTTGAAAATAGTTGTGAACCCCTTCGGTTGAGACCTACATTCAACACGGCCATCATCGGGGTATGTGGGATCATTTCCCTTTATAGCTTGAACCTTGTCGACTCTGTCTGGCTGCCGACAGAGGATCGGGTTTCGTAGGCTTTATGCCATTGATAGTGAATTCTCATTGTTATAGGTCTTGATGACCTAATATGAATGTATTAAAACAAATACACCGGTCGCCATCACCGTATACGTGTTTGATTGCTCGAACTCTGTCGACTTCTATTGACCCGTATAGAAGGATCGGGTTCGAACTTGAATTCACTTATCGACCCGTGCAGCATCCCTAGACGCCACGTGTGTACCAATAACACGCTCGCCGGGGCCCATGCGGGTGTTTGGGGGCATTTTGTAATTAAACCCTGTCGAATCCTTTTTACCTGTTAAGGAGGATCGGGTTTAAATTTAATAACCCGCACAACATCCCTAGACGTCACGTGTGTACCAATAACATGCTCACCGGGGCCCATGCGGGTTCTATGATTGCTTTTACCCCTTTTAGTGTACCTATGTGTATACAAACTACGGTGCACTTGTGCGGGGGTATTTTAGACATTCGATGGGTCTTTCATGATGGCTCGTAGAAGTCTGTCTTTGTCTTAGTCTTTTCAGCATTTGCTTGCAGGTAGTGTACTTTGTGTACAATAAATTTCTTACAGTGATTTATAGGAGCTTGCATTTGTTGTGACCCTTTGGCACTAGTTCGTGGTTTTTGATCCTTTCAGTACATCCGATATTGTTGCTCATAAGCAGGTAGATGTATTCATTCATAGGCTAAAATTGACTTCAGGATACTGCATTCACTGAAATCTTTTTGTATCTACCCACAGATGGTATGTTGTTCCCATATATGTATTCATGAAGATCCCGTATGTATTGCAGATCTTTTTGTAGTGACTTGTAGGAGTTCGTACACTTTGCAAGTTTGTGTGCATTTACATGCATACTAGCTTCCTTGTTATCATTCACAAAGGATCTTGATAGTGGCTTGTTATCATTTATGTTCGGACTGGTGCATGTATTTCAGATCCTCAGGTTGTAAGGAATTGATGCTTTTGACTGATACTAAGTGGTTGTTGACTATGAGATAGCTTAGCATTCACCATATATTATTTGCCCTCGCCTTTGGTTAAACTTCTGTATGAAAGAGAGCTCTCCTACATCTGCCTGTGAACCCCTTTGTTTGTATGTGATGAGTCTCCTACAACAGTTCATAGGAAATTGATATATTTTCTTGACATCTAATTGTTGTTGCATATTAGGGTGTCGTGGTGTTTGTTGCATGACGTCTGTTGCAATTCTTTTGCATTTGCTCGCAGGTACTCATACCTATAGTGGATTTGTAGTTCTTGCTTGCATACGAATTATAGGGTATTGCTACATCCACTTTTGCAAGTTATCATCCCTCGTAGGTGATCCATTATGTACATCTTGCAAGTTACTCGATACTTGTCAAAGTCATCATATTCATCATGCCTACTTGCTACTTGCGAGCAAATTGTATTTGCAAGTTCTTCTTTCATGAGGATAGTTTGCAATTTGCATGATGAATTATTATCCTACTCATTGAAGTATCCATTCAACAGAGATTATTGTCATGAGTCGAATGTTATCATCCAAGAAGAACTTCATGTCAAAGTTCGTGGTCAATTCATACATAAACCACCACTTGTTTATTTGACTTCCTTAACTTCACCATTTTTAACATTCATTAGGACTTTGACGTCATGATTCAAGTCAATTTCTTTATTGTTGCCCAAGTCCAAAGCCATTGTAGTTCATATCCAAGTTAAAGACCAAATCATTTGCAATGAAGTTGCAAGAATTTACTTGTACTCAAATCATTCAATTTACTCCTTAATATTCAAATGGAGTTCAAGTTTCTTTGTGATCATATTTAGTTAGATTCTTATCACTCAAGTTAAGAGTGAATCAAGTTCAAGATGAGTTTAGTCAAGTTTTAATTCAAATTTTCATTTAGCTCATTTGATGTTCTAACCAAATTCAGTGCCAATTCATGTCATTGTTTGAGTTCAAAGCACAAGTTCAGCTCATGTTCACAAGTCTAGCTTGAGTCCAAGTCCCCTGTGGTTTGAGTTCTTTGTCAGCTTTGGTCCACATTCAAGTTCACCTTTGTTTGTTCATGTGGCGAGTCTAAATCCTTCTCACTTGGTTCAAACCAAGTTCAAAAGTCTCATATGATCTTGTTCAATTCAAATTCATTTTGATCAAGCTTGAATCAAGCTTTGAATTAAGTCTTTTAATTAATCATTCACATTTGCACTTAGTCAATTTAATTGTTCAAATCAAGTCCAAACAAAGTCCATTGTAATTGTTCAAATTTTGTACAAGCCTGAGTTCAGTTCAAGTTCATGTTCAATGCAGTCCCAAATCAAGTCCTCTTGCACTTTGTTCAAATGTTCAACTCTTCGCTCATTACATTTGATTTGCAAGTTCACTTATTGTTATTCAATTAAGTCCCAATTTTTTTTATCCAAGTCCTCAGTTTCAGTGGAAATTTCGGCAGCCTCCCGGCGTCTCCCCCGTTTAAGAGAAAAACCAAGAGGCAACCTTTCCCTCGACGCTATGTGAGCGCTTCAGGTAGGTGTCAAAATGACACCGCGGTTGCATATTTTATTAAAAATCCCCGCCCCCTACGTGAGCGTTTAAGGGTTTGGAGCACAAGTTAGAAAGAGCACAAATTTCCCCCCTCTGCACTACGTGAGCGTTCGGGGGTACTTATATAATAAAAAAAACACATTTTTTTATCCTCTTCGCCTCAAGCGCCGCACCGGTTTCCCTCCCTACAACGCTACGTGAGCATGTAGTGGGTTTGCCGGCCCGTTGCAAGCCACGAGAAAAGAATCATTTTTTTAACGTATAATTAGTGATAAATTAAATATAATTAGTTATATTTAAACTACAACTAATTATATTTAAATTAAAATTAATTACAAATTAATTAAACATAATTTATAATTAATTAAAAATTAATTATAATTAATTACATTTATTATATAATTACTTATACTTAAATTAAGATTAATTATAAATTAATCATATTTAACTTATAATTAATTATAAATTAATTACAATTAGTTATATTTAATGTATAACTAATTATATTTTAATTTAGTATTAATTATAAATTAAATGAATTTAATTTGAGATTAATTATAAATAATCTCAAAAAAAAAAAAAATATAATTATATCTAAGGGTTCAGGTATGGGAGATCGGCCAGAGAAGCAGGGGTCGGCTTTGATGCTGTCGGGTTGCTCAAGTAAGGAGAATGATCTCTCTCTCTCTCTCTCTCTCCCCCTCTCTCTCTCTCTGGAGCGAAGGCTTGCGAACAAGGCAGAGGGAGGTCGGTTGGGGCTGAGTTCAGCTAGGGGTTCGGGAAGAGGAGGATAAAAGGGGTTTTGATCGGGTAGAAGCAAATGAAAGGGGCAGTTTTGGCTATATGAGGTCGGGAGAGGAGATGGGATGGGGATTTCGGCCTCGGGTAGGGGAGATCGGGCAGGAGATCCGATTGGGGAGAGCAGAGGCGGCTGGCTTAGAGGATTCTTCGGGCTAGGTGGGTCGGCTCTTTCCTTCTCTTCGTCTCTCTCACTCTTTCTCTGGGCGGAAGAAACGATGGGGTCGGGCAAGGCTTCGGCTTGCTCGTGGGTTCGGGAAGGAACAAAAAATAGAGAGAGCTGAGTGGTTTCGTTCGCTCGGTATTTAAAGACCCGAATGGAAGTGGGATCGAGGACTCGACGCAAGATTTTCGCAGAAATCCTGGAACGGCGCCGGATCTACAGTGCTATGGCGTGATTTTGGGCAGATAACGCGGAGGATTTCGTGGATCCAACGAGCGCAAGGTATGTATTTTGGTTTCATGGCTTCTTCTCCTCTTGTGGTTTTTATACAGAGGTTAACAGTTAGTTATTGTGCGAGTCTAGGTAAAATGTTGCCTTGTTTGGGGTTTGTTGGAGAAGGCTACAGTTTTTTGTAAGCGATGTAATGCATTGTATTTTCCGTTGAAATTTTATTATGGTATGACTGAAGGTAATGCAGTAATCCACAAATTTTTTTTCCTGTTCCTGGTGAGTTCCCGTTTGTGACCAATATATGACTAGCCGTATACAATGTATAATATCTATAGTACGTTCTAGGTTTTTACCGTATGATTTGGGGGCCGTACTTGTAAGTATTCAAGGGTTCCCTATTTTATTGGTTTGAGTTATATTCCAATCATGGATTTTACAATTAAATCAATTTCATGAAACGTGTTTTAGTAGTGCAAATTTCTAATTAATAAAATTAATATTTTGGTAAATAAATAAACTAATTGATATATTGAATCCAAAATCAAATTAGTTTAACCTGAAACTACTGATACCATCAAAGCTACGAATCATGCCGTGCATGAAAAACTCAATTAGGTTTATAACTTTGCTGTTGAGACTTTTTTTTGTGATTCTAAGGTGGCCATAGCCATGCAGTACAAACAACGAGATTAGGTAAAAACTTAGATTTAGCTTTCATGTTTAAGGGACATAAACTAGTTATGCTTGGCTCATACAGTTAAAGGATATTGATAGGAAACACTTGTAGATCTCAAGTATTTCCTATCAATCTTCGGAAAACAACAAAAATTCTCCACAAAAATCCGCACAAAATCACAAAAACAGTAGATAATTAGTATTATTTGATGAAAGGGAAACAGAAAATAGCAAGATACAATTGATCCTCTATTTGAGAGGAGGATCAATCTCTCCCAAATTTCTAGACGCCGTTAGAGCCCAAAAGAAAACCTAAATCTAAAAGATCTCAAATTTCAGTCAAATTTAAGATGCCATAACCCTAGGAAAACAAACTATTTAATGCATACAAATAAAAAGGAAATCCCTAAAAAGTCCTTACATTCAAATTTCCCTCTCAAATCCCTCAAAATTCCTTCCAAAACTGCTCTTTGGAACCAGTCTGCTTGTGCGGCTTGTACAAGAGGCAGAACTCTTCCGCCATTTCGCGCACGAGCTGGTCCCATCGGACCGGTTGGACCGATCTAACAATACTCCCCTCTCAAAGATCCACCTTATCCTCAATGTGGAAATATGCTCGTGTTCCCGTGGAGGTGGCCATCCTTGAGTTGGTTGAAAAATCTTACCGAATTGCTGAATCAACGGCTGCACTGAAACATAAACATTCCCTCCCTCCTCCAATATGATCACCTCCAGGCTGTGTAGTCCCACCAGTTAATCTTCCCCCACTTCTTGCATGTCCCTAACCATGGTCTTAAGTTATACCATGACTTTGGATAGCTCTGCATATCCCCTTATAATCACTTTTTTCCCATCCACTATTAATTCCATAATGAGTGCTCCCTAATTGTTCTTGGTTTCCCCCAAGGTTTGCAACCACTTCATCCCCAGGATGACATCAGTACTTCCTAACTCTAGTGGGAGAAAATCCTCCCTTACCTGAATCCCCTGGATAGTTAACACCACTCCTCTACAGATCCCCTGGCCTTTCTCCACTTTCCTTGTATCCATCATCACCCCATAATAACCGGTGTCCACCAATTTCACTCCCAGTTGGTTGACAACCTGTGTGAAAATAAAATTATGGGTAGCCTTGCTGTCAATCAATAATACCTCATCCATGCCTGCTATTTTCCCTTTCACCTTCATCATATGATTCGGAGTGAATCCTACTACTGAATTCAGGGAGACCTCCGCCACATTCAGATGGAACTTGTCATCCATCTCTCTCTCACCTCCCTCAGTTTCCTCATCATCACAGACACTGAGAAACTGAAGAGTTCGATCCCTACACATGTGCCATGGAGTATATTTCTCCTCACACCGAAAACATAACCCATTTTCCCTCTTCTCATGTATCTTCTTCTCTGTCAGCATCTTGAAAATTTCCCCACTCCCTCCTACTGGCTTCTCCCTGGTGGTCTCATGAAATCCTTCTGATGCCAAACCCTTGGGTGTTAAATGAGTAGTTGTCGTCCTGTAAGTGCCTCCTGAGCTACTACTCCTGGCTCCCCTCTCTAGATTCTTATGATTTTCCACCAGTTGGGCTAATTTCATGGTCTCTCCCAAGTCACAAGGCATCATGACTTTCACCGCCATTCTAATTTCTGCCTTAAGCCTCTTTATGAAGTTCCCTCCCAAAGCAGACTCTGATGATCGCTCCACCCGACTGGCCAGATACTCAAACCGCTCTCGATAGGCTGCCACTGATCCATCCTGCACTAGTGCAAAAAACTTCTTATAGCAGTCTTCTCCCCCGTCAGTTTGGAAATGTTCTAATAAACAGTCTTTGAATGCTCTCCAGCTCCTTATAGGCCTACTCTGGTCCCGTTATTGGTACCATGACAATGCCTTCCCCTCTAGATATAGGCTTGCTGCTGTCAATATCTTCTCATCCGTCAACCCATTGACGGCGAAATACTTCTCCACCTTATAAATACACCCATACACATCTTCCCCTTCGAATATGGGCATCTTTAGCTTCCTCACCTTCTGATCTACCATGTTTCCCCTTATTCCTCCATAGCTTCCCCTCTCCCAAGTGCTTGGCTTTCCCTACGTTTCCCGGTCTTCCCTTGCCCTGTCATAACCCAAGCCCCCTTCGAATTCCCCTCTCCTTCCTTCAAATTCAATGCCTCGGCGGCCATAATATCCCTCCCGGCATTCCCAATCAGCACCCTTTTGCTCCGCCCCCTCATACCCATGCCTTTCCCCATACCGACCTCCTTTATCCTCCCTCTGGAAAGGCTCCAGATAGGGTCTTCTTCTTTCTCTCTCCACAATCTCCACCTCATCTTCCCCCCTTTGAATTTCAGAATTTGTGTTTTTCCCTTCCAACCCTTTTGCCACAGAAGCCACTGTTTGGTTGTGGATTTCTAACATTTGCTTCGTCATGTCCCGGAGATCGGCTACTTGTCCTTCCATGGAGGAAGTCCTTTCCTCTACCCTTGTCTTGATTTTGTTCATCTCCCCTTCAAGTCTTTCTTCCAACGCATCTACTTTCTTGGCCGCCATCTCTCTCCGAATTTTTGCAGGTTCAAAAATATGGATTTGGATCTAAAAAACAACAACTTCCTCCTTTGCCAGCCAAAAATCAGCTGCTGAAATTTGCCAAAATCAGCCCTCTAATGGCCCCAAGACTTGCTCTGATACCAATTTGATAGGAAATACTTGTAGATCTCAAGTATTTCCTATCAATCTTTGGAAAACAATGAGAATTCTCTACAAAAATCCGCACAAAATCACAAAAACAGTAGATAATTTGTATTATTTGATGAAAGGGAAACAAAAAATAGCAAGATACAATTGATCCTCTATTCGAGCGGAGGATCATCTCTCCCAAATCTCTAGACGTCGCTAGAGCCCAAAAGAAAACCTAAATTTGAGAGATCTCAAATTTTAGCCAAATTCAAGATGCCATAACCCTAGGAAAACAAATTATTTAATGCATACAAATCAAAAGGAAATCCCTAAACATTCCCTACATTCAAATTTCCCTCTCAAATACCTCTAAATACCTTCCAAAACTGCTCTTTGGAACTCGTCGGCTTGTAGCCTTGTACAAGAGGCGGAACTCCTCCGCCATTTCACGCACAGGCCGGTCCCGTCAGACCGGTTGGACCGGTCTAACGGATATGAATCATCGAATATTGTCATACTCTTATTATAAAAATTCTGATAGAGAATAAAGGGAAGCTATAATATTTATGCGGTCGAATAATATTACTTGATGAATATAATAAGTTATGGTGGGATTTAGGCTGATTTTCTGGATATTGATTTTTGTGTGGAATTTAAGAGGGGTTTATGGAAGGAGAAATAATGGGTGTAGGTATTCTATGGATATCTTAGGAGTTTATGAGGGAGAAATAATGGGTGTAGATGTAGGTATTCTATGGATATCTTAGGAGTTTATGAGGGAGAAATAATTGGTGTAGGTATTCTATGGATATCTTAGGATGTTTGAAAGAGACTATGATGTGGAAGTTTGGTGTGGATTTAAAGAAAGATAAGTTGGTTGGATTGAAACATATTTTGGCTAGTTGGCTTAATTTGGGAAGAGAAAGAGGTTAGAAGTGTTGGAATTTAATAGTTAGGGGAATGCGCCGGAGAACTAAGTAAAGGGAACCCAACAAAATAAAGAAATAACATACAATTAATAGGATTATCATCACAACCTCACAAAAGGATGGGTATTGCTTTCAATCTCACCCAAGGAAGAGATGGAAAAACTAGGTAATCTCAATTTATATTCAAAATGTGATGCTTATAACCCAGCTTTCAATGACTATTCATAGGCTTTTACAAGATTAAAAAAACGGAAAGACATGAAAATAGCAAGGGTCACATAAGAACATAAAAGATTCTTACATGAATGTCCATGACCAGCCAGATAACTATATGATTTAATGAAATAGGAAATATTAGTCTCTTCATCTTTCATCATCCCATAAAAGAGTTTTCATGTATAAGCTATTTCATGTACATTCCAAATCTTCAAAGAAAACTGCATCATGACTATGCCAAATCTTCAAGTAGAGGCTACCTCATGACCACTCTAAATTTTCGAAGAGAAGTTACCTCATCATACTTTCACCGCCATGGCTGTCCAACAGTATTTCAAATGTCGATTTTACCTCTAAGAAGGTTGACCCAAATAAGAGTGCATGATAACATTAAGTTCCCATACAATGTGGTGCTAATTTGTCTTCATGTTCATACATTTAGTCTCTCTTTTTCCATAACGACAAAAATAATCCAAATACATAAAATGAAAGAGAAAATTACATATTTACATGAAGGTGTGAAGGACTTGGGAAAGGGAAGATTAGTCCTCGTCTATATTTATTTGCATTAAATTTCTTTTCAGGTATTGTAATTGATAAATTTTTACTTTTTAAATCCTTAATTCAATTTTAGATGTCCATGTTTTTGGCAAAATTTTCATGTTTGTTAGAATTCTTGAGGAGCTTTGATTGGAATTTGTTTTTGAAAATTACTATAATTTGGGAGTTCATGCTCTGCTTACATAAATTTTTATTATGTGAAAGACTCATCCTTTTTTTTACTGATATTTTTTTTTTGGAAAATAGGAATCAAATTGAGTTTGTTATGAGATTTCTCTTTTTATGGCAATGGCTTTTTATCTTCATATTGTTTGATAACTTTTTTTTTTTGGTTTGGGTTCTTGTCATTTGACTAGATTTTTTTGCGACATGATGCAACCCGTTGTAAATTTTGTTGTGATCAAACTATAGTGTGTTATTTTCAATAATATCTTGTGAATTTTCTGTAAGAAATTTTTTGATCAAATTCGTTACTTAGCAAGCTAATTTTGTTTTATTTTATTCATTGTCAACTTGTTAATGAAGTTCACCTACTTTTTTTATAAAAGAAGAAAAAAAAAAAAGTTCACCTACTTTTTTTATGGATTTCCTGCTTTATTACCATTAGCTACATGTCCGTTGTATCTTTTTTTGTAGAATTTAAGGAACTTAAAAGTTTAGTTTCACAATATATTACTTGCAATTGGAGCTATATGAAGCTTTAGAATACGAGCCAAAGAAAATCCGTTCATCTTTTGGGTTGTAATTGTAGAACATTTGTTTATCTTCTCTTCTTGCGCCAAGTGAGTGAGAGATGAATTGAGAGAAATGGGTTGTGTAAAACTATATATTGATGAAGAGTATTGCTTTTCAATCATACTTCTTACTATTATGTTGAGGGTTTCGATCATTATATTGAAAATTATATGCATAATACATGAAGAGTTTTGAGTACGTGAAGTAATTCTATCCAGCCTAATAAGGAATCTATAGCGGTATTTTTAAAACATACACCAGCTAGTGGCAGACCATCCAGTATCTAACGCTCAAGGCAATTAACATCACTACAGGCTACAAGATGAAGAGAAGAATCAATCGGAAAGAACAAGTCATGGCTAGTATCCCACTATGGTATCAAATGATTCAATGAAAGACATCTAAATGTACATGAGGGAGATTTTACATAAATTGATTGACTTGTTCAACCACAAATAAAATATATTGGTAATTGTCAAATAGTTCAAGTTGCCTTTGATAGTTGAAATACGATAGGTTCTAACTAAATATCACCTTCCTCACTATGATAGATTGTGTTTACTTCTATTGGAGTACCTATATGAATAGTATTTCAAGTCTTGTCAAAGTAATCAGATTCTTTTTATACCTATTTTTGTTTAGATAAATACTAGACAAATTACGGCAAACTTCCAAATCTAAGATGTTATAGTACCACAATTCTTAGTATAAAATGTGGGTTGAAGATGTTACAAATTGGTAATTAATGTCACATATATTCCAATAATAACAATTTCAACATAAAATTGAAGAAGAACAATACCAATAGATTTCTTAAAAAGTAATGAAGATGAGTCATGTTGGCTCTGTAGCCTCTGTTTAATGGAGAAACGAAGGTTGATATGAAGTTATCAAAACATGTATCGGGAACTTGTTTCAATTCATATAAAGAGCGATTCAGTTTACAATGCATATGAAGAAGAGGTGGAGGAATGTCGGTTGGAGGAACTATGTAACTATCTTCCTTGATATCACCATGAAGAATGATGTTTGAATGCCATTTGGTGGAGCGGCCATCCTTGTGAAGCAATGATAGAGATAACTATTTGTGTTGTTGTCATTTTAGTCACTGGAACAAATTTTTTTTTCATAGTTAAGCCCATATTCTTATATGTTGCATGAACAACTAAACATGCCCTCTAGTGATCTGGTGTATCATTAGAGCAAAGCTTGATTGAATAATCCATACATAACTTTAACATTAGGATAATAATGAGCAATATCCCATACATGTTTATTATTAAGAGCTTGAAGTTCTTCAGGTATAGCTTCATTCCAACAATAATGTTTACGAAACTTTAAATAGTGCGAATGAATGAGAATAGAAGCCAATACATTGTGAAAGCCATACCATTTAGGATGATGATAGATTATGGAAGGCCAACAAGGAGCAATGATCAACTTCTAGTCTTGGGCTTAGGTGGTGGATCAATTCTGATAAGCATGAGTTTGGCTCAAGAAATGGTAAAGTTGAATGTTTTATTCCATGCACAAATTTAAGTTTGAATCTTTCCTGACTAACATTTAATTCATCAAAATTATGAAGAATATATATCTTTGATTGAGGCTCAATATGAGTAGGGTAGAATATTGATGTTCAAAGATAACAACATGATGAGAGATACTAAATCTTTTGGAGCATGAATAATAAAAAACATAACCTTCATGAGAAGTGCTACAACCTATAAATATACACTTAACAATTGTGAAAAGAGTTTATGGCATTCATGAGAAGCAGACAAAACAAATTAATACAAGCCAAACATATGGATATCATAGCAGTTGGATGCTTATAAAGGAAGCGATAAGAAAGAAAATTCAAACTTCAGAAGGTAATTTATTAATTAAATAGACATTTGTGCTTTAACCTAGAATTTAGGTGGAGCAAAAGATTCAAGCAATAAAATTCGAATAACATGTAATTTGTGGCAATTCTTATGTTAAAAAATTCCTTATTGTTAAGGTGTTAAAATTGATGATTGCTGAGAAACATTTATTTTTGAATAAAATCTTGAAATTCAAGTGATGAAAGGAAAAAAAGGGTAAAAGCAAAAAAAAAAAAAAGAAGAAAAGAGCAAAAGCCAACAGAAAAGGAAAAAAGGAGAAAAAAGTAATATATTAAAAAATATCTTGTTTTGTTCTCATCACCTCTTCGTCATTGACTCATTACCGCCTCGCGTGTAAGGTATAATACGCAATCTCAAAATTAAGTATTCGTGCGTGTGTTACAATGTGCAATGCATTGGGGAAATTCGCAAAATAAGTAATAGTGCATGTTGTTCCAACGTGGTGGGAAAATTTAGTGTTTTTGCTCGTGTAGGTGACGAAGGCCTATGTACATTTTTTAGGCACGGTTAGATGACCCCTCGGTCCTAGTGTCACATGACATGAATTCTAGACACTTTTTAAGCATGGTGAGGTGTAACACCCTCGAAAATGCCCCCTACGTGGGGGAGATGCTGGGACATTGTCAAAATTTAAATAGAATACGATGAATTGAATATTAAAGAACTCAACAACAACAACAACATCAAGCCTTTATCCCACTACGTGGAGTCGGCTACATGAATCCTTTTTCTCCATTGTGTCCGGTTAAGTGTCAAATTCGCATATATTTCTAATAAAGAAATGTCTTTTCTAATATTTTCTAACCAAATCTTTTTAGGTCTACCCTACATTTCTTAACATATGGTAAATTTAATACATCTACTCTCCTAACAAGGTCATCAGAAGGTCGCCGTTTTTTGTGACCAAACCATCTAAGGCGACTCTCTCTAATCTTATCTCGCACTGGAGCTACTCCAACCTTTTCACGTATATACTCATTTCGTATCTTGTCTCTAAGAGTAAAGCCACTCATCCACCTGAGCATCCTCATCTTTGCAACACTTAATATTATTTTTCTCTTTTAATGGCCAACATTCTATGCCATAAAGTATTGCAGGTCTAACCACCATTTTATATAATTTTTCCTTAGGTTTGAGTGATACTTTTCTATCACACAACAAGCCCGATGCATTCCTCCACTTCATCCATCCATCTTGAATTATACTAAGTACTAATAATATTCCCATCTATTTCACCAAGAATAGATGAAATAGTTCTTTTACTTGAATAGTAAAGAACTATATTTTTTATTCAATGAGTTCTTTAATATTCACGTTAAAGAACAAATGGATGAAATGAGCATGAAAATGTGAAATGAGAATAAGACAACACCTATCCTATTTATAAAAAGAGAAATGATTCTTTGTGGCACTCATTGTGCAAAGTTTCAAATGCAAAAAAGACAAATATAATATCTTAAAATGTACTTTAAAGATTCCAACTTACGTTTAGCATTACTAGATCAACAATACATATATGCAATAGATAGAAGGTAGAAAGTCACTTTAAAAAACTTTAAAATGGAACTTAAAACTTTGAGCATATTTTAATGACAAATGCTTGCGCTAGCAGCTGAAATTCAGATATTTTTAATTTCTCCAGGCATCAAAATATAATTAACAAATTCATGTGCAGTGTATTGAGAAGTAGGAGTGTCAATATTTGACTCGACCCGAAAACCTGACCCGAAAATTTCGGGTTTGGGTCAACCCGAACCAGAAACCGGGTCAGGTTCGGGTTAGGGATTTCGACCCGTTTGTAAAATCGGGTCGAGTTCGGGTTGAACAGGAAACCCGAAATCAACCTGGTTTGACCCGTTTTTAATTAATTTAGGAGGGTTTTAATGAATTTTTATGAAATAAGTAAATGATATTTCAAAAAATTATAAACATTGTTGCCCAAATTAAATTAATATTGATTTATTTTAAATTAATTGAAGTAAATCTTACCTTAATTTGATTTAGATTTAAATAAATTGAATTAAATAAAAAAATTAATAAAATATACCCGAATCGGGTCGGGTTCGGGTTCAGAAAACCTACCTGTTTGTAAAAACGGGTCGGGTTGAACAGTGTCGGGTCAATTTCGGGTTGGACCCGAGCCCGACCCGTGACCCGATTTTGACAACCCTATTGAGAAGCATGCCACTTTATTGAAAATTGTGTCGCTGCCTTGAGAAATGTACGACTCCATTGAGAAGCATGCAACTTGCTCAATAAATACTTAGCTGCCTCGAGAAACGTGTAGCTATTTCAAGAAGTATGCCACCTTTCGAAAAGCACACAAGCACATTAAGTTAAATTATTAAAAAGTGTGCAAGTACACAGTACATATACACTCAAAAGTGTGCCATTACATTGTATACTCGCATAAAAAAGTGTGCTAGCAAATAGAAAAAGTATGAGTACACGATTTGAATGTATCATAAAATGTGCAATTGCATTACATAAATGCTTTGAAAAGCTCGCCTTCTAAAAAGTAAAAGAAAAACCTGCTTGTGCTTCGACTAAAGGCAATCAAACTTTCAAATTTGAGGTCTGAGTATAATGAGTGGGCAAAATAAGAAATGAAATTTAAATTCATCTTGACCCAAGAATCTTGCAATCCCTTCTGAAAAAAATGTGCAACTATTTTTAAAAGTACACAAACTCTTTGAAGTATAAATTCAAGCTCTCTTTTTTCGAATATGTCTCTTGAGCAGGCTATTTTATCTATAGGGCAAGATTATAAGTCTCACATTTCAATTTTTATTATCCTCCTAGCAATTACAGTCCACAAGACTTGAACCTTGATGATGGTTGTGTTGACAAAAAATATTAGTCTGAGGGGATTATATCTTAAAAATTTCCCCATCTTGTTTTTTTTGTGTGCTTTTGATCTTATCGAAATTTAGCTATGTTTGTACTCGTTGCCCATCTTGCATGTGCAAAGATCTAGCTTGAAAAATATTAAAATTAAGTACTCTTATGCGTTGTTCCAACGTGCTAGAAAAATTTACAAAGTAGACGTGCACATTGTTCCAGCATGGCAGGTAAATCTGATGTTTTTGCCTGTGAAGCTGATAAAGTCCTCTACATACTTTTTGTAGTGTGGTGAGATAAAAGAACCTTTGATTGCAGTGTCACACGATGCTGATCGACTATGTATGCTTTTATAAGCTGTGTGGTGGAAAGGTCCAACACCTTCAATGTTGTGCCCTATATGTGGGAGATGTTGAGAGGCTATCAAATTTCAAATTAGACAAACAAACTAGAAATAAAACCTTGAATGACTTTTTAGAATAAAATTCAATCAAATGTAAGAAATAAATATGCAAAGTGAAAGCAAAAATGAGGGTGAACATTGGGCTTAAAAATACTTTCATGGGACTTTTAACAAATGTTATAACTCACCTATGGGCACTAACATAACCTCCCTATCGTGCTCGAACACTCAGAATGTCCTTGAATGCTAAGAACTTAATTTAACTGAACTTGAATGGTGAAGTGAACCAAGTCACATTGGAGGGAGGAACGATTCCTCAAGAGACGCATCCCGCAAAATGAAAAATACATAAAGACAAAATATAACCGCGTAATCTTGACCCATGCGGCATTCTCAAATTTTGTGCTTGAATATTTAACACATAAGTTAAGTCATTTTGCGCTTTGTGTCTCTTGAGGAATCATTCCTCCCTTAATATGGCAAACATATAAAGACAAAATATGACCTCTTAATGTATCCAGGCTCATAAAATGAACATAGGTTTTGGTATAAATCTGCATTTCCCCTGGAAATAGGAATATATCGTTTGATTGCAAATGTATTTCTCCATTACTGATTTATTTTTGGCTGTATTTTTTAGTTCATACTCATAGGCATTAATTGAAAAATACTCGGTCACATCTATGAAACGATTTTATTATATGGCATAGGGATGGATGAGGTCATCTGAACTAACCGAAGTCAGCCCATGCAGGTTAGTTTGATCACCTTATGTAGGTTAGTTTGATCACCTTATGTGACTAATATGTTTTTAGTGAAAAATCAATTATTAGTAGTAATTTATGTAAGAAGCAGAATTTTAGTGTTAGTATAATTAGTCATTGTGCCTAGCTGTTGCCCATCTGCCTTCGTTATCTACTTGACCAGCACTAATAGTGCAATCTGGAGTTCATACTGTAAGGTCCGGCTTGGAGTGGATGCTAGTTTAACAATGTGCTTTCATTTGAAATTCAATTAGCAAGAAGCATATATGACCTGGGTGCTTATCCTTGTCATGGTAGTAGATGCTACAACATCAGAACATTCATTTAGAATGAGCATATTGGAAAATATTTTTTATGTTCACAATTCTTTTCTGGCATATTTAGTAGGTTACGGTCTTGTAGTCCACGCTATTCCGTGGTGCCAGTCCCTAAAAGATGGGCATGTCAAGTGCTTGTTGCTATATTTGGATTTACGGCAGCCATGTATCAAGCTGTTGAATTGTGTGATATATAGCTTGTAGGTCATGCTTTGTCATGTCATGAAATTCTTGTTCATCACAGTGCATTCAAGCTTAGAAGCTTTACAAAATGAGCAAAATGGTAGATTTGCTTCCAACATGTCGAGCAAGAAGCACATATTTCCTCAAGATGATCCATCTAGCAAGAAGCATATATGACCTGGATGCTTATCCTTATCATGAGGGTATTTACTACAACATCAGAACATTTATTTAGAATGGACAAATCAGCAAATATTTTAAATTTTCACGAGTCTGTTCTGCTAGCCAGCTATCCATCTTGTAGTCTTGGGGCCAGTACTGAAAATCAGGCATGTCAAGTGTGTTATTATATTTGGACTTATGACAGCCATGGTTCAAGGTTTTGACTTGTCCGTGCTAGCTATATGGCTTGTAGGTCACGAAATTCACAATGTAAGCATTTTTATTAATGTTTTTAAAACATGAGCAAAATGGTAGATTTGCAGCCCACAAATCCCTAATGTCACATTAGCAATTATAATTATTCCTTCTAGCTTGGAGACATTTATATTAGGTAGAACAAGATGTGTTAAATTATCAAAACTTTGACTTGCATTGGAAGAAATTTTTTTTCTTCGGTCTATTATTTAGAATGATGGTGAAATAGATGGGGATATTATTAGTAGAATTCAAGTTGGATGGTTGAAGTGGAGGAATACTTCGGGCATGTTGTGTGATAGAAAAGTATTTCTCAAACTTAAGGGAAAATTTTATAAGATGGTGGTGAGACTTGCAATCTATGATGCACCGACACGGGCACTTCGACACGGACACGACACGGGACACGACATTTTTTAAAAATATAGGACACGGGTGCGGAGTGGACACGACATAATAATTTTTTAATATAATATATAAAAAATTAAGGTGACATTATATAAAAAATGACAAGCAATAATAAATCAATTTCATGATAACTTGTTTAGCTTATAACATAAAGATGTTTAGTACAAAATGTCTAGTACAACCACAAAAATATAAACAAAAAACCATTAAGTATAATATGAAGGTCCAACTACTCAATGGAGGGAATGATAGAATTAGATTCAGAGTTGACCTTTGGCCTTCAATATCATCATCATTGAATATCATTGCTTCCAACTCTGGTTCATCTATAAAAAGATTTGCAACCTCCAATAATCCCATATCATCAAGGCACTTGAACCCATCTCCAGCAACATCCAACATCTTGTTATCACATGTCATATAAAGTGGAGTTTTCCTTGATATATGATGAAGATTTGTATGCACATAAACTAAATCTTCAGCTCGTTGTGGAGTTATTTTATTCCTCTTCAGTGATTGAATAAATGAATATGTGCTCCAATTTCTCTCACAATAGGAAGAGGATATTTGAAGTTCTGCTTGTTTTTAAGTTCGTAAGTTATTTGTATGAAAAGATACCGAGCGGTACCGAGCATGTAGTGAGCGGTACCGAGCATGTACCTAACAGTATCAAGCTTGTAACTAGCAGTACCAAACATGTACTAAGCGGTACCGAGCATGTACCTAGCGATACCTAGCGGTACCGAGCATGTACATTAGCTTTTTTTTTGTAAGTTTCAAAAAACAACAATTAATATTTCAGGCGTCGAGAGTCAGGCGTTGATGTCATTTATCAGTCACCGAGAGAGGAGATGAAAATATCTTTACCGCAAAAAAAAAAAAATGAAAATGAGAATATTCGATGATTGAGAATTAAGGGCGGACGTTGATTTGATGTTGTGGATAGGAAATAAGAAATTTAGTTTAAATCCCGCAAAATACAAGAAATTATATTTAAAAAAATTCATAAAATATTTAAGATACGCGTGTCCGATTTGCATTTAATATTTTTTAATCGGACACATTTTCGGCGTGTCTGACATGTGTCAGAGGAGTGTCGGACGAGTGTCGTGTCGGACACGGTGTCGGACACTGCACGCCTCTTTGAGGAGAAGTGTCAATGCATCATAGCTTGCAATGCTTTATGGTGCAGAATGTTGACCATTAAAAGAGAAGCATAATATTATGTTAAGTGGTGTAGAAATGAGGATGCTTAGGTGGATGAGTGGCTTTACTCTTAGAGATAGGATAGGTAACGAGCATATACATGAAAAATGTTTGAGTAGCTCTAGTGGCAGATAAGATTAGAGATAGTCGCCTTAGATGATTCATATAAAACGACAGCCTTCTGATGACTCGGTTAGGAGGGTAGATGTATTAGATTTGGCTTATGTTAAGAAAGGTAGAGATAGAACTAAAAAAGATTTGGTTAGACAATATTAGAAATGACATTTCTTTATTAGATTTAAATGAGAATTTGACTCTTAAGTCTTAACATGACCCAATGGAGAAAAACTAATTTATGTAGCCGACCCCACAGTGGGATAAAGGCTTGATTTTGTTGTTGTTGTTGTTGTAATATTTGAGCTTTATTAAAATGCTTGCATTTTGCCTTAGTTCCTTAGTTTTTATTTTCAAATGGATATTGTTACCTGGTTTCTGGAGAAAAGGCTCACTATGTCAATTTGACAATTTCTGCTATATGCTAGGAATCATCCGGAAGACAAGAACAGTAATGGAGTGCCTACATCGTTTTTGTAGAGAATGTATTGATAAATCTATGCGACTTGGGTATGCTATGATACATATGATTATTTGCTGTACATCTTTCCATTTCCGTAGGCTTGCTTCCTTGTCATATTTTTTTTGCTAACTTGTAGAGTTGAATTTTGTGCTTTACTGTAAATTCTGCAGGAACAATGAGTGTCCAGCTTGTCGCACTCACTGTGCAAGTAGGCGTTCTTTGAGAGATGATCCCAACTTTGATGCCCTGATTGCAGCTTTGTACCCAGATATAGACAAGTATGAAGAAGAGGTAAAAAAATGCCATGGCAATGGCTTTTAAACACATCTAATTTGGGCATAAAATAATTAAGCGTTGTTTGAATTGCTGACATTTAAATATCAATATTATAAAGATAAAAGAATCAAAATGCTCTTTTGACTCTTTATGAAAAACTAAAATGATTCCCAATTATATTAAAGAATCATTTTGATCTCTCAAATCTTTAAAGAGAAATCAAAATAATCCAACCAAAATGGGATTATTTTGATTCCTTTTCGAAGCAAAGATCAAAATAATAGTTTATCTTTGGAAATGACTATATAGAATATTATGATTGAAACTATTAAACGATGATTGTTTGGTAGAATTGTTATTTGAATAATTGTATAGGTAACATTGAACTAATCAACCTAATATTTAGAAGGTATAGTCTCTTCTATTTTGTTGTCTTATATAAGCATGTAAATATTTAAGGGTTGTTTTGTCTGCTTACATCTTTAAAAAACTAATATCATGGATGACATTTATGCACTATTTTGATGACATCTTGATGGTCGTCAAATAAGTCAATATCTAATGTTAGACTAACAAATATAAAAAAAAAAAAAAAAAAAAAAAAACTCAAAGAAAAAACAAAATTTTCATTGATTTTTTAAATGACTCTACATTATTAAGATAATATTAAACCAAGCAAACCACATTTCATAGATTACATTTATATTAGAAGGTATCTTCTCTTTAATTTAGTATACAGTCCTATCCTTTCAACATTGGAGCTCTTGTTTTACATAAATGTCTGGTTGCAGGAACTAGCTTTTCATGAGGAAGAGAGAAATCGCTATAAGAAGGTAGTCGAGCAGTTTGAACAATATCTATAATTATATTTCCTCTGAACGCTGTGTTCATTTTCCAGTAACTAACAAGGTTCTTTCTAAACAGATACAAGCTTCCATAGCTGAGACATTTCGGCGACAATCAGAAGCACTCGGTAAGAGGAGGCCAATGTCTATGAGAAGATCTGATTGTAGCTACCGAACCGGACAAAGACAAAACGGTTATCTCCGTGGCAGAGGTAAAGCTACAGCTCGAAATGCTTCGCCTGCGGTATCCGATGATGATGATGACGAATATGCTAATGGCAATGATGCTGGCAAAGATTCATCCTCTGCAGAAGAGGCTTCTCCTGATAGAAGACCGAAGAGGTGCAGGCTAATGGCTGCTCCCAGGTCTTCACCAGCCAGAATCGCCGGCAATGTCGATCTTGGTTATGGAGAAAATTATGACTTGGAAATGAATCGAGAAACCATGCGCACTTCCCCGTTGCGAGCCGGAAACAGAGAGCTTTCATGGGGTAAAGGTGGCGCTCGAAGCCAAACTCGGCATGGTAACAGCAGTGGTTCTAATGGAAGATTTTTGAAGGCGGCTCGATTAGCCAGGTTGATGGAATACCTGCGTAATTTGGAGGAAAATGAAGAGAAGGTATTCACCAAACAACTCGAGTAATTTGATAATATTCTGTATTTCAAAATCCCTCAACTTAATACTATGTTTCGCTTTTGTTGACAGTATGAAATACATTTGAAGCTGATTCCTTTGAATGAACAAAGCATGCATTTAGAAAGTCCATATATCTGCTGCCCACCAACCATATCCATTAGACATATACTCCAAGTGAATAATACTTCCAAACTTTTTGATAATCGCCTTCCATTTTCAAGCTTAAAAAAACTATTCATTTAATCAAATTATATACTATATTGATGCAATTTTGCAGTTCATCGCTATTCAAACATCTGTGCAAGTTGAAGGGGTTGCAGTATTTGTTAAAAGGCGTCAATATGATACTGTGGAGCCGTCTAACCAAGTTGAGAAGGTCCAATCTGAGTCCTCTGAAGAATTACAGATATTGGATCCAGAAGAATCACTTTTTGGATTGCTAGCTTCTTACAGCTCTAATCGAGGTGATCTGGTAAGAAAGTTTAACTTATGAAACATAAGCACCATCTAATGTGACTACGGCTTCGTTTGAGACAGTTTTCGAATTACTTTTTAAGATTGGCTTTCTAGCCTAAAATTTTAAATCCAAAATTTTTTTGTAAAAAAACTGTTTTAAAAAGCAAGAAGGAAAGTGTCCCAAATGAAGCCTACGTCCTATCTATGTAGACTAGGTTGTTTAACATAAATTGTACTTTTCATTTATTGATCTGAAGGATAATTTGTTTTCAGGAATTAGTGTACTGCGCTAATGCAGATAGAGAGAAAGCTAGTTGAAGATAATTATTGTCAGCTGGACATCTTTGCAGCTGAGTCTAATGAGCTGTATGCTTTGTTGTATAAATGAAAAATGGAATATCGAGAGAATGTTCAATTGAGCTCGTTCAGATGAAATCAACAAATTCTTTGTAAATCAATGGAAAAATGTCCTAACTTTCTCGTTTGTTGCATTTTTTTTTTCAAACTGTTTTTTATGGTAGGAAAAATGATCAGAAACACCAATATCTATTTAGATGAAAAAATTGCATAATTTTTATGCTATTTTTTTTTTAAAATTGTTTTGTAAAGTTGTTTTTGAGAAAACTGAATGGAAATTGTAACGGTTTTGTTTGGGATAGTTTTTTTAATAACTTATATTTTTTTGTGTTGATGAATCTATTAAAAATTGTAATATCTCAAACTTTATCACCCATTATGAAATATAGGAGTTGGTTGGGACGACTGCAGTGATTTATGAAGTTGAAAACAATTTAGATTTTGTTTGAGCTAGCTATTTTAATGGTTTATAAAGCAAATTTTTAGTATTATAAATTTCTTGATCTGTTTCATGTTTAAGGCTTTTAGTGAGTCTAATTTGGTTGAGTATTATTTTGTTGAAATTTTCGTTTTTTCCCTTCAATTAAGTTCGAGTGTAATTGAACATGATTTGAGTTCTAAGAAATAAATATAATGTAGATCTTGTGTTGGAAAGCAATTTTTATTGATGCCAATAAAATTTTGTGAGAATCTTCTGATTTTTTTGAAGAAATGCAAAATGCATTAAAAGAAGAAAATCTAATACAATCTAGAAAGTAAAAGCAAACCCTTTAAAACTATCATAATGGATATGCGATTCATTAAATTTCATTTTAGATCCATTGGGGTGATTGGGATACCAAATATAAAAACAACCTAAAAGGTTGGTTAGTATCCCAGCTTTCTCAAAAGATGAAAAATAAAATCTAGTGAAAATCCTATATTTCATCATAATGGTTTTAAAAAGGTGTAAGAAGCCTATAAGCAAAACAATTAAATGATAACTAGTTACAAGAAAAATTAAAATAAGTTTTAAACCAGCTATTCAAACATCATCTTGACCCCCATCAATCTTAGGGTCCAACAAGCTCCAATAGCCTCTTCACAAGCAAAGTCATATAAATTGAAAATCGCCATCACATCCATTATACTGACAAGAACAACACCAGTGATATTCCAATGTAAAGCCATAACACTGACGACTACCTCAAGAAGCCAATAACCGGCCTCATCAATGCCAAAGCCAACCAAATTGATAATTATCATCATTCTCATCACATAGACAGAGAAACCAAAAAACTTCAAGTCCTTCAAATCTTTAAATAATAAGATTTGATTTTCAAAGAACAACTGAAAAGCAATAGACCAAATAACCACCTCGTCGTTACCGACATCGACCAACAACCACGTCAACAAAGTCAATCCACGACCAGAAGCTCTAACATCAATAGATCAAGAGACGATCTCAAATAGAACTTGATCCTCATGGATCAAAGAAATAACAATGGCAATACCAAAAACCTCCTTCCAAATATAATCCAAAAAACCATCCAGCATAAGGATACTACGTTCACTAACATCGGCTTTATCAAAGCATCCACTCGAAAACATAAGAATGGCCTTAAAACCAATGAAAATTTCCTTCAGAAAAAGTGTATCCATTTCTCCAATAATCTTGAAGAAAAAGTAAAAAATCTGCTCAAAAGATCTTTAAACAGATCCATCCAAACCAATATTTCATTCTTCAATTGGAGATTTTCAATCCAAAAATCTTCGAGAACCAGTCGAATCCATCCCAAGAAAATCCCAAGTTCAATCGTCAAACACCAGGAAATACCATTTCCAATAACTGAGTAAAGGTTATTAAGAAACCCATACAAAATCAAAAGACAATAACCAAAAAACTTCTCAGGGCTTTTCAAAGCCGAACAACCATTCAAGAAATCTTCTTCCAAATGTTTCGCCATGAGATTCAAAGGAAAAATCAGCCACAAAAAAGAAATCTCAAAATAAAAATTCAACTCTCCATCGGGCAAACAAAAATCCTTATCAAAGATCACAAGCTTACCATCTTCAATCAAGAATTTAGCCTCTGAATAAAAAACACAGACATAATCAGAAACCGATGGATGGAGAACCGAAATTCGGCTAAGATCCATCAAACCCATCTTGGAATCCATCATATCTCTACCCAGATTCTTCAAAGACCCTCCGTTGGCCATCCAGGCCGACGAAGAACCACCGATCTCCACGGATTTTGCCAAAATTGCAAAGATCTCTCTTCGTCGCTTTCAAAAAGTTTCCGGTCACAATTTTAAATACTTAACTCAAAAATCTATGAGGTGATAGCTTAGGTGAGAATCTTCTGATTTGAAAAGAAAATTTTATTATTGAATAATTTTTTACACGTAGTTTTTTTATTGGAATTGTTATAGTTAATATCTACTCAATATGACATTTATTTGAAGAAACTCATCAATTACATAACGATTGAATATGAATCTTATTTTAGAATGAAACAATAAAACTTTTGAGTGACTCACATAATTATTGATTCATCTTCAGGAGAACTTGTGAGTTCTTTAGCAGATTCTAGGCACTTACAAATTGGCTGATGAATCATTCTTCCCTATATAGCAATCCAAGTTAGGAAATTAAGAGTTTGGAAGCAATGCCACCTTTGTTATCTCCCTTTAGAATTTATTAGTCAGTTTTGGCTCAGCCCTTCTCACTTGCTAAGGAGAAGAGTAGCATTCTTCATAGCTAGTAAGGGTGCAAGTGGGATCTGCATTTGATGTCATGGCGAGCATCCTGATTTTGGCCTTCTTCGACAAAAAGTCACATCGAAGGCTTGTTCTGGGGTGGTCTCCCTAGGAGCATTTCTTGACAATCGTCCATGTGCATCTTAAATCATTTTAGTGAGTCTTTTTAACATCTCAATGAGGTCATTGGAGGGTTGTGTAGTTTGAGGTATCCATATTTATTGATGACTTTGATTTATGTTGATCTTCGAGATATACTTTATTGTCATCATCATCAATCCATAGTCACCACAACTATTAGGATGTTGGATTAGAATTTTCCCATAGAAGATACCTAATTTTTCTAGAAAGTAATAATTTAGGTAAGAGCTAAAGAAACAAGAGAGAGTCTGATTGTATGGAGAGTGAAATGGTACTGAGAGTGCCAAGTATGATAAGAAAGTATCCAAAAAAAAAATCTAAAATATGCATCTTTAGCTTTTATTTTTGTACTACATGAGCATGTATTAGTATACATATGTCATATTGGATAGATATTAGTCTAAATCTGGTTTAAGTTTTTGTTCATGCTAGAATAATCTTCAATTCTCTGGACTATAATGATTCATACTCTGTCGGTTTATAATAAGAGATTTTCATCAAATACATATCATCTAGGACTTATTCTTTAACATGGACGAAGTTGATTGTTGTCGTCATTTTTTTTTTAACATTTAGGTCAATTAAGGTAGACTCACACACACATCGCATACACAAGACTCGAATTCAAAACCTCTTAATTGATAGCCTAAGCTCCAAACCAACATACCAAGATGAGTTGTGTTGTGTTATGTTTATATATGATCCTAATTGCAAAGTTTTTTGTCACCACTTCCCATCTTTTTGGCATGCAAGCTTATATAGGTTTCTCCACATATCTTTTTTTGGCCCTTACATGTTGGTGTACAGTGTACTTTCTTTTATTTTAATAGATTAGGCTAAGCCCCTCATTATTCTCCAAAAAAAAAAAAATCATTTATATACTAAGTACTATATATATCTAAGAATGGGTGTTTTGCTTCGAGTAGTGGGAAACAACTTCTGCTTCTTTTAATTTCTTCTTTTTAATTTAAAATTCAAAAGGATAAGGATCAGGGCAAAGAAAATTTGGATAGAAGTGCTTTTTTTTTTTGAACTACTTATGCGCATCACTTATAAGAATGATTGAAGAATAATTATTGATCATAAATTAAAATAGACTATAAAATAATTATGATAATTAAGATTAATGATAACGATGATAAGTATATACTTATAAAAAATAATAAAAGAAAATAGAATTATGGTGAATAGAGGGCCTTCTAATCATATCAAATAATACTATTAATTAGCATCTTACAATTGAGACTAAGTTTTATGGTGCCTTTAATTTGCCCTATACATTTCTTTTATCTGTTATATATATGTTTAGGGCTTTTTTTTCTTTTTAAACCCACACAAAGGGACTTATGTGTTAAGATAATTAAAAAACATACAAGAACTAAGTGAGTCAATAGTCCTCTAAAAATACATCAATTGAAAGAAAATCTAAGAGCCTTTGATTCATTAAATTACAAAACACAAATAAAAGAAAAGAAAGGTGAACAAGGTTGACAAAGACAACAACACGACCATCCAAAAAAGACATCCGGAAGAAACAACTGTCAACACCACGCTCCAACCAACTCATCAATCTAATGAAGACAATCTTGAAGGTCAACATCGGCTCCCAACATGAATAGAAAGAGGAGCACTAACAAAGTTATTTCTTTGAATTTCTCTTTCGACGATTTCCACCGCCATGGGAGATGTGACGCTCCAAGATCTAACTTGGAAGAATTATTCAGTCGATCTTTTAAATCAATCAACTATCAGAGCTATCTATAGTCATCAATCAATATTAAACAGTCTAACAAAAATCTATAATTTAAAACATCAAGTAAATATTATATTTTCATTTCCAAAAGTTCATTTACAATACTCAAGATCTTCAACAATGATCACAAATCCATCCAGTCCTGAGTACAAAAGAATAATTAACAAAAGAAGATAAACCTGAACAATCTTGATCAATCTCACTCTCCTGCTCTCTTGCCCTGACCTGAAATCATTAACCACATATAATGAGCTTAAAAAGCCCAGCAGGTCATCAAATACTTACAACTGAAATCAAAGCACGGTATGGAAGTAATATGCGTGTCAATCAGTCAAATCATATCAGTCACTTACACATGATCATTGAGTCAATGCAGAATCAGAAATCGTGCAGAAATAGTAATCAATATAGAAACAGTAGTCAATATAGAAATATGTGAATCCATAATCATCAATAGAAGAATCAATAAACAGTATAAAAGTTCGTAAAGCTCAACGAATCAGTATGTGTGTCAAATCTCTACAGTAGTCATCGTATCTATAACACCAATCAATTCAGTAGACAAATCATCGTATCTAAAATCTCAGTCAAATTATTAAAGAAATCCTCGTATCATTAATATCAATCAAATCAGTCAATAAATAATCGTGTCAATAATATCAATCGTATAAAGAGAATTCATCGGTTCAATAATATCAGTCAGTATAAAACATCAAATCAATACTATCGTTGGTGACTATTGAAATCATATCAATGAAATCATAACATCGTTCGAGACAGTTGGAATCAATCAATATAGTAGAATCACATTAAAATGTACACTTGCAATTCAATTATTCAATACCACATGCTCATTGAATCCCATGAAATTAAGTAATCTATATCACGTGTTTAGTGAATCACATGTCACTTGCTCAGTATCACATGCATGATGTCAGTAAAGTGAATAAGTAGTATTAGTGCCTGTATTAGTATTAGTATCAATCTAGTGACATGAACAGTAATGCTATAATAGTGAAATCGTACAGTAACAGTAAATCCATACAGTAACGATAAAAACAATGCTTTAAACACGTAATTCAGTGCAGTAGTCATACTCAACAAGTAAAAGCCCTGGCTATTATGATGTTTTTCACTCTTATATTTGTATCAGTATCATATCTTATCCGTTGGCTCAGTAAACAGAGTCGTCACTCTTTCAGTAATCATCTCCTTATAACTCCCATCAGTAATCACGTGATCAGTAGAGGATAACACCAAACCATATTTAAAGGAAAGCCCGTCGGCCCACCATCATGTACAGATCAATCAGTCTCCAACCAACGGTTCAACCAGTCTTTACTTGTCCTTCACACATACAGTAGTATCACAATAATATAACAACAATTTCAATCATATAACCACATTCATCATTATCTTATAAATGCATTGCAACCAATAAACATGATTTAGCTCAATTTAGAAAACCCTTAAAATATCGTACAATAGATAAAAGTCGTCCTAAAATGCACTATTTTAGAAAATTACCAATTTACCAGTGATCGTGTAAAACAACGTTTCAAAACTTTTATTGTACTGTAGTACTATTTTTTGACATCCAGATAAATTTCTATTCGATAAAAATCCCACAGAATTCAGAATATCCGGTAAAAATCTTCAGAAAATACTCAAAACACGTGAAAATCATATTCTCTATAACATACAAAAAGTTATGCGGCGAAAGTTTCGTCAATACACAGTTATGCACATTTTTCGGTAACGAAAACACAAAATTGAGCAGAAAAATATCAAAACACGAAATCTTCGAAATCAAAAATAGGATTCGAATTCCTTATTACGAGAAGAACAAATCTTTCAACTGCGTCGACGGATGAAAATCGCTCAGCGGCCTCCAAAAGCAAGCTTTTCCTTTCTCTTTCTTCTCTTTCTCTCTCCAGCTTTTCTCTCTCTTCAAAAATATCTGAAATGGTCCATAAATAGAGAAAATATACTTACGATTATCCAGACGATTTTTCTCGTTCGTCCCGGGATGATCTCCTCTATACACTGATCGTACGGATGATAATGGATTTTCGTCCCTAGACGATACTCTCATGCAAAAATTTTTGTTCAGTTCGTCTCAACGAACTTACGGTTCGTACAGACGAACCTGCACTTTACTTAGTTCGTACGTACTAACCATACCGATTTTTAAAACTTTCTTCAATTCGTACAGACAGTTCGTACATACTAACTGCGCGCAAAAAAATTTTTTTTTCCAACAATAACTTGAAAGTTTAAGGGTTTCACAGGAGAGGGTCTCATGCACAATGTACCCCACATGTAAAGAATACTTCTCTTGCAATTCATCCACATCATCAACTAAATCACCCCCGACACCCCTGCATGCTGAGGAGTGGGAATCCTCTAACCAATCCGATAGGTCATCATTATTCAAAGATAAAGCCAATTGAGCTTTCAATTTTGCATTAGAAACAACTGAAATAGGAACATCAACAATAGGCTTATTTCCCTTAAAAACCTCCACATGAGGAGTCAATTGCACCCCCAAAGAAGCTATAGGTGAGACATGAATTTCAAATCATTTGAAGACTCAACTAAACATCACATAAATCTATGTTAAGTCTATCCAGAGCATTACCTAGACAATGCCCACCATCCCCATTTTGATTTGCATCAGAAAAAACATTATCTTTGTAAGAACTAACCCTGGCAATGACATCTTCCACCATATCATCAAGCGGGTGATCCAAACCAACCGATTGAGTATCTAAATTGTCAATAAGTTTAGTTGAAACATCAGCAACAACCAAATTATTCGATGCAATAGCACCAACAATAAGAGGGGTTGAAAGCACAGGTTCATACAAAAGCTCAATACCACAAGAAACCAAGGGAGAGCAACAGCTTGTATACCAACATCACTAATAATATCAGCTTCCCCACACCCGAGCACCATTCCAACACCACCAATACCTTGAGAGGGCTGAACTTTAGGAGGGGAATTTCCATCTAAATTGATAGTATTCAAAGCAGTAGGTGCATTCATAATGACATTCCCATCAGACGGAGTGGGATTAGACATAATAGGAGGATCAATATTTGGAACATATGAATGGGAGGAACATTCACCCATAACATGCCCAATGCATTTACAAGAATCACAAAAGGATGGAAAATCCTCCATCTTAACCATCTGTATGTAACTGAACTTTTCAGTGCCAAGCCAGACTTTGTCCGAATATTTTCTGGTGATGCCAAGCTCAACTAAAACCCATGCAACAGAGGCTCAAGAACCCACAGATGTAGCATAGCCGACTTTTAGGGGCCGACCAAACATAGAACCAAAAGCATGAAGGATCCGTGGAGAAAAAGATGTGGCCTTAATTTTGGAAAGGAAACCCAAATGGGAATCAGAGGAGACTAAACACCGATATCGAGAGAAGGGGACCATTTGATAACTTTCATAAAATAGTTATCTACCAAATAGGATATGTGAAAAAAAGACTCTGCTATAATCTAGATCATTTGACGACTTAATCAGAACATGTGACACATCAAGTAAAGTCACATAAAAATCAACAATAAGCTTAAGGTTGAAGAAAAACTTGCGAATAAAATTCAAACTAGGACGACGTGATGGAAAAAAACCCACCAACGCAAATTGAAAAGGAGCCGCAAGCATAAGAATCTCATCTTCGGAGATTCACAATGAAGGAATACCATGAAATGAAGATGGTTTTAACTCAGAAAACCTACCATGAGCGGAAGATTCAGCTAAGGCATCAACAAAAGATTTAGATTTCACAGATCCACCCAAAAAGCCAGGATCACAAACTTGAATCACTGCCATTTTGGCTGCTAAGGGCCGGAGGAGGGCGACACAAGAACCAAACAAACTAAGCACCACAACAAAAGAAAAAGGAAAAGGGAAGGAGCTTCCTGAGCACAAGGAGTCCAGCACGCGGGACGCGAAACCGTCGGGAGGTAGCCCTAGAGAATAGCTTCACATATGCAATATTTACAACCAGTGAGATCCCGTTGTTGCATTCAGAGGGAAGAGCTCGCTTCTCCGACGTGACCTTCATAGCCAACGAGCTCCCGTTGTTGCTTCTGATCAAAATGTCGTAACTTCGCCGATCCGACATGATCGTCAGAGGGAAGAGCCCTAGCGAACTAATTACGGTCATGTGACCTCAAGAATGCGATGAAACATTGAGAGTTGCTTGCTCCATATGTTTAGGGCTTTTAATGAGTCCAACTTGGCCCTACGAGGGTTAACTAGGAGAATAAAAAAAGGGTTATGCAAAAATATTGGTTACAAAGATTATTAATTAGAAGGTTGTATAGATGCATGGCTTCATGATTTAAAATAGCAGCTAATTAATTCGTTGAAAGATCTGAGATCTTGATTCTAATAATAGAAATAAATTAGTAGGTCACAATGTAAAGTTGTTTGAAAATCTACACAAAAACATGTTAACACCTATGATGTATGGGTACACATAATAACGACGTGAGTTGTGTCACTCATTTGTACTATGTGACATGCTCTCAATGCGTCATATATATGTTCAAGCAAAAAATGAAAAAGAATTAATGGAAATTTGTGTCATCAGATAATAAATTTTAATTTTAAAGGAATATTACTTAAATTGATTAGCATGGTCTCTTTTTCTGTATGATCTACATATTATTTAAATAATTTTATAGCTATATAATATTAATTCTACTTTTCTTATTTATCTCTATTTTCTTATGAGTTTATTATACTTGATATATCAACAAAAAAGTTATCTTGATCGGGCACGAATCTCAAGACAAAATTGAGTAATGTTCCTGAAATTAAATCTGGGACCAACCGAACTATGATTTCAATAAATTTATAGTCGAATTGAACATCTAAAAAATATGAACCCAACAACACCAAGTTTGACTCAATCCGAGCCCGAATGGTTCCAAATTGAAGACTCAAACACTTTTGGAAGGTTCAAACCATATTTGGAATATCAAAAAAATTCCGAACGTGGCATGCTCATAGTCAAATCGAGCAGCTTGATGAGACATCTAACAAGCCCAAGATCGCCAAATTCCGACATCATTAAGGCACTTAAACATTCGATCATTGCTCCACGATCAAAGGGATCAATATGGTCTATCCATTTAAACCGCTCATATCTTGACCTTGATCCTCCCCATATTTACAAGCAATGTCACTATAAAAAATACTATAAATAGCTCCCATTTTTCTCATGAAGAGGAGAATAAGGAAGAATAGGGAGGAATTTGGGAGCTCTCTTGTCACCTACCATCGTCGGAGTTCTTTCTGACCAACGTCGGAGTTCTTCTTGATCATTGACGGGCTTTCGCCAGTTCGCTGGCCACGACCACCAGACTTCCGCCTGTCCGCCAACCACCGTCGAACTTCCACCAATCTGTCGACCAATACCGGACTTCCGCCAGTTTTCTGACCACCGTCGGAGTTCTTTTCGACTGCCGTTGGAATTTCACCACTTCGTCGCTCGCCGACTACAACTATTCCGACCACCATCGCATGCCGACTACGGTTCTTCCAACCACCGTCGCCCGACTACGATCCACTCGACCTCCATCGCCTGCTGACTACGGTCTTCCAACCACCAACACCAACTATAGTCCTTGCGACCACGGTCTCCTCCCGACTACAATCCTTTCGCCCACCGTCATCTGACTTTGATCCTTCCAAGCTACATCGCTCGCCGACTATGGTTTTGCTGCCCCAAACGAATATATCAACGCTAATTCTTCCAACTCCCATAATATAATTCACTTTGTATGATGTATATTTGCTACATCAAGCCACGAGCTTCCTTCTAAAGAAGGGTCTCATTTGTAATCAATTGCAAACATTAGTGGATTCATTCAAACTCGACTAGGCCCCATGGTTTTTCTCCTTTTCAGGGATTTCCATATAAAAATTATGATATCTCTTAGAAGCTCTATAATCATACTCTCTTATCTATTTGTGTGTTAGATTTTCATATAAAAATAAGACGCTAAATTATATTAGTCTTTACCACCACAAATATTTCAGTATGCAAAAACAATATTTATTATTTTAATATTTAATTTTCTCAAATTCTAGTTTACTTCAAATGGCCAAATCGACACCAAAGGTGAAAATATTAATATTTGATAATTACTACGAGTGGCCAAAAGCTATATATAAAATAGAAAATGAGTAGGTTGAAGCCCTAACCAAAGCCTTTGTCTCCACTCTCCAAAGAGCTTAGTACTGTTGACGCTAAGAGAGCAAATGAATCTGCTGCATGCTTTAGAATCTGAGAAGTTCAACGTAGGAAGCTGCTACGTGCTTTCCTTCTTCCTCGTCGTATGAACACAATATTGCAGGTAAGGTTATGCAGAGGTTGAGTATGGCAGAAGTCATTACAATTTGCATTAACTATCTGAAATATATCATCTAATTAAGCTGATGAGTTTGAAGTTTTGGTCTCCAATTAGTCTTTCGGGTCTTTTGGTGTCAAAGTCCCTCTGTCTGTCTATGGGTCTTTGATTCGAGTAGTGGGAAGCTTCTGCTTCTTTTCTTCTTCTCTATATTTTTTAATTTAATTGCCAATATTGTTAATGGCCGCTATAAATAACTTGCTTATCATATCTCTTTTATATATATATATATATATAAATTATTATTGTAAAAAAAAAAGAATAAAAGGGAAAAAGAAAAGAAAAAATGGAGAAAAGAGAAAAAAAAAAAAAGAAAAGGAAAAAAAAAAAAAAAAGAGAAGAAAGGAAAAATATTTGTGCATTGCTTCAATTCTCATGCCTTGATGCTGATATCCATTTTTCGCATAATTGTCTTTGAGCGTGTTTGATTAAGCTAATTGAATCCCATCTAGGCTAATTTAATTCAAATCGATTCTAATTTGAGATTCAATTGCATCGACTCAATTTCAATTTTGTTAAACTGAAATGATAAGACCCAATCGAACTCAATTGGCTCGAAATTGAGTCGAATTATACTCGATTGTTTTCAATTGAGCCTGATTAGTTCACTCTAGCCACGTCAAGTTCAATTCGACTCGAACCGATGATAATTTGGTTTTAATTTTATCAATTGAATCGAGTTAAGTCAAACCCAAATTGACCCGGATCAAGTCGAGTTGGGTCTGATTTACATCTGATTTTTGCTCCTTAAGTACCACTTAATTCTCGTTAAAGCCTAATGACTTTTTAAACTAATTTGAATTTCGTATCAGATTAGGAAATAAATTGGACGGCTCCGATTGCATTGAGAACCAAAGTCTACTGTTACCAGTTTCTCTAGTCGCTTTATGTCTTCAGTTTGGTAAGGGATTCATACATCTTTTTTATAGAATAAGGTGAGCATGTCCTATTTCGATGCTTGGAAGAAGTGGGAGATATCACTCAAGCGACAAGAGATGGACCCTTCAGCTCTTTTTCTTGGTTTGGCCCACCCTAGAGAGGGCATTGAAAAAACCTCTCTCTCTCTCTCTCTCGCTCGTTCTCTCTCAGTGTTCGGACCCTCTCTCCCTCTCTTATTCCCATCTTTGCACATCCCAACAACTTTCGCCTTCATGCTCCCTTTGTTCACCCCAAGCAAAGCTGCTTATAGGAGCCAACGCTGACACCTAAGCTCTATTCTAGTCTTCCTTGCTCGCGTGGACAACATCCCTAGCAAAGATCGACCTGCCTCCTCTCTCACAAGCAAGGAAAAACTGAAGTTCCCCTCCCCATCTTCTCTAGTTGGGACGATGTCAGCTCAGTTGAAGCCCCTCCTTCTCTCATTGCTATTGCTCGTGTGTCCAGGAGAAAGACTAAGTCCTCCCTCTACCGACCTTATACCCTATGTGGGTCTTCGAAAGGATTCTACTCGTGGGTTTCGAATGCAAAGAGTACGATCACACTATCCCGTAAGACTAAATGGTCGTAGACCTTTACAATAGACACAAGCAGACCGATGGAAGAGCAGATGGAGTTATACATACGATTAGCCATGGAGGATAGCGGCTTTCACCTACCAACCTCGATGGATAATAATATATATAACCCAAAAGTTCACGAGATTTCCCCCATTCGATACATCAGCTGGAATGAGGTTTATTTGATTGTGGGGATCGATTTCCTATGGACGCAAGCCCCCGTAGTTAATTACATCTTAGACTTTGATCTAAGAAAACTCTCGATTAAGGATGGTGCATTATTTACTTCTTGATTTGGTGCACACAAAAAAGAGTTCCTAAGTTCTATTTCAAAGAGTCTCTTCTATTTATCTTTAATGATGATTAGACCTTTTTGAATGGATAAAGATATGATTAAAATTTTGAGTTTAAAAGATCAAAGACCAGATTACTATCCTAAGAGAAAAGACAGACTCAAAACACAGATGAAAGGAGACACACTGAGGGGTGTACAACCTGGACTTATGCTTGCCTGGAGTGAGCTGCCAGCTAACATCCTAAACACAATCAATCGCCCTATATGTATATAAGATAGGAAGGCTCTATCCTAGGAAATCAAGGATTTGTAGTTTAAAAGATTTCAATCAAGGACTCTACAATATGCGAAAGAATGTACCTAGCGCCATGTATGATGCATGAAACAGATATGAAATATCCTTAGGTCTACTGATGTAATGTATGCATGTAAGTGAAGTGTAGTGTGAAGTAAGGTGTGTAAAAATAAATGCATGCATGACATCCATAGTACAAAAAAAAAAAATAAACACACTAGATACCCTCCAGGCAAGGTATCTGCACAACAAACCATCCTAGCATGCCCACTCCATGTGGGAAAACAATGATGCCCATGGCACAATAGGTGGCATACTCTACAGGCCTAAATGACTCTAATAGTCTCTAAGGCTCACAGAAGGTGCGGGGTATCATACCCAAAACCAGAAAAGGCCAAAATCCTAGCGATGCCCAATTCGTGTGGGAAAACAATGATGCCCAATGGCACAAGTAGGTGGCCTACTTTACAGGCCTAAATGACCCTAATGGTCTTTAGGGCTCACAGAAGGGGGAAAGCTTTATTTGACCTATAGGGTCAAAGCTTCGTTAGTGAACTAACCTGAGGCTGACTACCTAAACATGCTAGAATACCTATTAACAAGCAGTGTGTGATGTGAAGCAGTTCTGATATATAATTAGGAGTTTATTAATTGCAGAAATTATACCTGACTATATGTGGCGCTGCCACTTACAAGCTTATGAGTAAATGATCCCAAATTGTGGCGCGGCAATTTAAAAGCTCCTAAGCAAATGCTCCTCTTTAATTCTCGATCATCAGGATCCAATGTACCTCGCAAGATAAGATAATAGAGAAATATATATATATATAAGCGTAGATGCCGTTCAGAAAAGAAACGCAGGTAAATAATAAAAAAATATAACTGACAGGAAATATAAAAGTTGCATCTATAGAACATGCGCACGTAGTAAACACTAAACAACAAAAGAAAGACATTGGCCTAACCTAAAGCTAGTAGTCGTGTCCTAGCAAATCAATCTAAGTTTGTGTAGTTTTGGATAGGTCCTATATAGGATAGTTTAATGATAGTTGCTTTCATTTGATTTGTTAAAGGGCAAAAGAAAAAAAAAAGATTTTAGTTTGAGTTTAAATATTAATGTCTTAGGATTGATTTTTATAGATTTTATTTTAGTGTTCAATTGATTACCACCTTTGTTTCACACCGAGGCCGTGAGGTTTATTTCACCCTCCTTGGGGCTAACTTAATAGCCTCGTAGGCCTGGGTTACCTAGTGGCAACCAATTCTTATTGAATTATTTTAATTGGTTGTAAATTAGAAAAGAAATGTATATTAGATGATTTATTATCGATTGATGTTTGGTTCAAATCATTAACAATTGATTTTATAGTTTAACACTCTATTAAATCCATTCGTGGTATTGTGCCACCAGGCTCGAGGAACCAGGCCTCCTTAGGACACTTAGCCCCGCAGCCCGGAGTAGTCCATCCAATAAACTTCATCTTTGGAGTGGTTGTTATGTAATAAAGGGTTTGTTGATTGATTTTAAGGGATTGTTTTAAGAGTTTAATGAATTTTAGATGAGTTATTAGGCTTTTAGTTATAATGAAATCTCTTGATAAATTCTTTATGATTCACTTAGTTTAGGTTAGGTTTTGGTTTCCTTGACTTAATATTAAAGGTATTTCAAACTAAGTGTATGGTTAGTTATAAGTGGATTTAATTAAAATTTTGATTTTATAAGTCTTTTATGTTGGGCCAATTTTAGTTTAGATTTACTCTCCTAATTTAATCTACATCTTTTAAGATTTTAGGTTGGTTAGGGGTTGTGCGAACAGAGAAGAGCGAGAGAGGGAGATGGAGAGAATCGGGAGAATCCGCCAGAGAGAGCCAGAGCCCGAGAGTCCAAATGCCCTCTCTAGGGCAAGCCGAACCGAGGAAAAGAGGTGGGAAATCAATCTTCTGTCGCTCGAGGGACAATCCTCTGTCTCCCCTCAGCGTGAAAATGGCTCTGTCCCGCCCCAATTTTCGCTCAAGGCGATCAGAGGAGCCTCAAAAGAGAAGATCACGTGACTGAGGCACTGCGACAACGGCAGGCTTCGGGTCTTGGTGAGAATCGAGACTGTCGATCGCGTTCCTTGATTTAACAAATCAGTTTGAAATTCTAATAAAGTCAAATAGGTCTCAGCGGGATTAAAATGGGCTGGATCAAGTTAGTCAGAATTTAGCTAAGAAGCAATTAGATGGATTGGATTAAAAAATTGAACCTAAATCAGACCAAATTTGACTCGAGTCAAGTTTATTTGAGTTCAATTGAGTCTGGTATAACTTATTTAGTGAGATCGACCCAAAATCAGCACCGATTCGAATTGAATCAAGCCCGACGAGGCTCGATCAACTCAATCAAATGCACTCGAGGGCAAAATTAAGCCAAAAACGAGGTCAACACCCTAGCCGACGCCAACGTCCCATTTGTAATCTCCAGCGGCGACAGGTGCTGACTCAACCCTCTTGCTATAGCCGAACCTCCCTCAAGCAGGTATATATTTTTCTTTTCGTCTTTTTCCCGTCCTTCATCTTCTTCTTTGCTGACCTTGTTTTCTCCTCACTCCTAGGTCAAAGGGTTTGACTTGGTCAAATTGACCAAACCAGGCCTCAAGACCACCTCCCTTGTGATCAGTGGGTCAAACCAAATTTGCTAAGCCCAGACCCAGGCTTTGGGTCAACCTGGGTTGACCCAAACTCCTTTGCTTGATTTCAAATCAAATTCAATGCTCTCTTGTTAATGATTTTAACCAAATTTTTTTTTTGAGTGTTGAAACTTTAAAATTAATGGATTGTTAATGATTTAACTAAATAAAAAAATATTCATTCAATTGTATCAACTTGGTTTTTAGGATGAACTACTTCAGGCTATAGGGAGAGGTATCATAAGGAGGCCTGGTCCTCGAGTTTGATGTCACAACGCCACGAACCAATTGATAACATATTTTATTAAATTAATCTTTTTAACTAATAATAAATCATTTAATTTATCAACATTTAATTTCCAATCAATTAAATTAATTTAACAAAATTAGTTACCATTAGATAACCCGAGCCTATGATGCTATAAAGTTAGCCTTAAGGAAGGTGAAATAAATCTCATAGTCCTAGTGAGCAATAAAGCTGGTAATCACTAAACACTAAAAATAATAATTCTTAAAATCAATCTTAAGACATTAATACTTAAATTTAAACTAAAATTCTCATTTGGCCTTTAACAAATCAAAATCATAAATAACTTGAATAAATTTTCCTACATCAGACATATCCAAAATCATATAGCCCACTACACAAATTTAGATATGTTTGTTAGGACATGACTTCTAACTTTAGATTAGGCCTGTATTTTCTTTTTTTATGTCTTTGTGATGTGTTAATTTGCATATGAAATATATGATGTTTAATTTGCTATTTATAGTGGTATATTTTTGTGATGATTATTATGATGATCACTATTTTCTCTCTATAATGTGATGAATGATAGATTACCCATAGGCTAAGAGTGATATGGATGCTCACGATATTTTTCTATAGGTGGCAATGCTTATGCAGGGCTATAAAAAGGGGGCTATATTCAAACGTGATAAATTGATATAATTGTTACAGGTGCTTTAGAATACTCAACACCCTTTATTAAAAAAATAAGGCCAAGCTTACAGGTTGCTAAAAATAAGTAAATGATTATTCTGGGATTTCTGTGAATGTGATGTTTATATATAAATTGCTTACTAAAATGTAGGAGTATGGAGACTTTTCCTTTATAAAATGTAATTTGATTAAAAGTTATAAAAGCCTATAAAATGGGCATTTTAATAAGATATTTGGGATCCAAAGTGAAAATAAAGTTCCTCGCAGAGAATTTCTTTTCATTTAGATATTATATTGATGATTTGTCATAAGAAGAATGAAGGAAGACAATCAATAAAAATATTAAGGAGATGAATATTAAGACTAAAATGTCTCGTTTTAAGACTTGTATTATTCTATAGGATTAGCACTCAGGTTATTATCTGTAGAACTTGACCACCATTACTTTCCTTCAAACCCTAGGTTATATATTGAATGACACTTGTCATGGACTCTGGACACTTTTACTTGGGTTGATGTTTTATTTTGATTTATTATTTACTTTATTTGCGCATTAAAAATGATATGCTTTTTATAGGTTTTTTTTCTTTCATGTGCATGTGCCTGAATTTCATTAGGCTCTTAGGGATAAAATTTTTTTACTCATAATTAAAATTAAAATTTTAGGAATTAAATAATATAGAAAGATAACGATTTAGGAAATAATCCAGAGGCCATCTGGGGTCACATGTACATTATTACATTCTCCTTTCCTTATTTAGACAGTTCCCCGCCTGAGGGTAAAGTTCAGATAATCCGACCTATGAACATGAGGTGCTGAATATAGAGAAGCCTAGTCTTTTAAAAAATTATTTTATTAGCCTTTTTAAAATTTTGTGCATTTTTTATTTAGAGATTTTTACTAGCATGTATTGCATTAGAAATAAACTAAAATTAAAATTTAATTGTATTAGTTTTAAATGCATAATATCATTCATAAATATAAGGCTACATAGAAATTTCTCTAGATCTTAGCATTAAATTTTAAAAACTCAACCACCCACCCATCTTTTATAAATACTAGACTGCGTCCTTAATCTAGAGTTTTTTAGACCAATGCACAAGATATAATTAACTAAAGGGGCTTGCGCTCATGGTAAATCGATCCCCATATCAAATAAACTCCTTTCGAGCTGCTGTATCGAATGGAAAAAATCTCGTAACTTTGATCAAGTTATATACATCATTACTCATCGAGGTGTGCAGGTAAAAACTATTATCCTCCATGGTTAATTATATATATGATCTCATCTGCTTTTCTATTAGCCTGCTTGTATAGAGTGTAAAGGCCTACAACTATTTTATCCTATGACATAGTACGATCATACCCTTTGCATTTGAACACCATTAGCATAATCCTTTCAGAGACCCACACCTGACACTATTATTAGTCCAAGCGAAGGTATAACACCCTAAACTCTAAATCCCACTTTTCGGCTCTTGCGATAGGCCGGGGACCCTGTATGCACTCTTTTTTAGCTTGATGGGAGGAAACTAGGTGTGTCACTTGTAGTGAGGCGAGTGAGCCTTGTGCGAGATTTTCTCTAGCGTGGCGGGGTAAAAGATAAGTACTCGTGTATAGCTACAATGCTTACGGGGAAAAAGTACCCTTTTAAAATAGATACCCCTGAAGACCTATGCATACTTTTTTCTAGTATGGTGGGACCAAAGAATACGACCACGTTGTCACTAGACACTAACCAAGCACTTCTTTCTCTAATGTGGTGGGCAGGGTGTGACTTTTGAAAATTTTTCCTGAACAGGAAGACACCAGGAGGCTGCTAGATTTGTCAATAAATAAGAGACGAAAGTTAAACTAAATATACAAGGGTTTTAAATAAAATGTAGAAGACTTGAACTTGACAAGACCATATTGAATTAAACTTTAAATCAGCAAAATACATGGTTAGGATGAAAATACAAATGATAGGCAATAATCCTAATCATTAAATTGAATATCAATAAATAACTAATAGTGAACATGATGAAAGAAACTCTTGAACACGTACAATAGCTTGCCCATAAATGATGAAATAAAGGTAACTTGCAATGCTCAGCTGATCAACTTATATGTAAGAATCAAAAGCCAGCAAGCAATTATGAGCCCCTACGAATCATTGTAGGAGATTTGTCATGCATGCAACACTTTGCATACAGATAGAAGGGGAGGTTTGTAGTGCAAATGCCATAGTTTACCAAAGGGGCAAGGGCAATAAACTTTTGATAAAGATGTTAATGCCACCATAACACGATAAATAACAATCACCTATGGGCCATAAAAGGCTCTTACTACGTGTTCGATAGATTGCCTACAGACGATAGTGAAAGACATGTAAGCTAAGACAATAGCTTGCTGATAGACATACATGAAGAAGTTAGTGGTGCGTGTGACTCAACTAATTGTCAATAGTAATGTGGAAGCAAATATACTAACTCGTCTGAAGATAATAACATTGGCTATCATCCCACAAGCATACATAAGAAGACCGTAAAGAATGCAGTGAGGTGCTTATTAACAAAGTGTAAGGGGTGCACAATGAATGTAATGGTATTCCTACAGTCAATGCAAGTTGACATGCAAGAATGCGTCTTGATCCCTTGCAAGCAAAAGCAGATGATGTCTAGTAAAATACAAATACTTACGTGCCCCTGTAAGAGACCTGTCATACTCACTATATGCTATCTACAAGCAAATACATAAAGACCTCTAGCATCTTTGTATTATTTTAGTAATACATGACATTAAATTTATCATAAAATGAAAAATAATTGGAAAATTTCCATTTATTTTTCAATTATGATAAATTTGATGTCATATAGTACTAAAATTTTCATCAATCTATTAAATGTTATTGCTATTTTGTTAAAACCTTAAAATCATTTATGTTAAATTGAGGATATAATTATTGTTACAATTACTTGTAATGATAAATTTAATAATTTGATCTCTATATAAAAATTTTGAATTAAATAAATAATATTTGAAAGTATTTAGTTTTAAAATTTTATTAATGCGTATTTTACTTGTTGACTAACTATTCCGATTTGAGATCGCGGTTTTGGCCACGTTTATTTTTATTTTCTCTGTTTCAAAATGGCATAATTTTTTTTCGTTGTTTGAATGTGGAGCATACTTTTTCAGAAACTCCATTTCTCTATTATTTTGAGAAGCATTATGATATTAGTTTCTCTTTTTAAAACTTCCATTTTTTCGATTGACTGAAAAATAAAGAAACCAAACGACGCCTTACAAATGAGCAACAATTAATAGCTAAACTGAAGCGATGAAGGAACGCACGCAGCAGCTTCCTATTACCATTAGTGAGAAATAATAATAATAAGAAATTCAAATATGCGTTGTAGAATTTAGTCAAACTTATACTATTCTTCAGACCATCTGGAGACCCTAATCTGCATGCAAATATATTAACCTGCGGGCAATATACGTGTTCATAGGAAGAAGGAAAGCACGTAGCAGCTTCCGACGTTGAACTTCTCAGACTTTAAAGCATGCAGCAGATTCATTTGTTCTCTTAGGCTTAGTTAGGAACGGTTCTTTATTTATTTATTTATTGATTTTTAAAATTGATACGTAACTAAAACTCGTCTTGATTAGACACGAATCTCAAGGCACATCCAAGCCGAAAACTTCCAAAATTATTTTTGAAACCATCCAAACTCCCATTTCAGCGAACTATTTGTCAAACTGAATGTCTAGAAGAGACGAATCCAACGGTACAAAAATCGGTTTGATCAGAGCCCAACTTGGTCCAAATCGGGGGCCTGAAGCACAAATTGTCTCATCAAATCGAGCGGCTTGACGAGACAAATCCAACAATCTCAAGATCGCATAATTCTGACATCATTTAGGCAAATAAATGCTTGATGAACACTTTATGATCGAGGGTATCAATATGGGTCGTCTGATTGACCACTCTTAGTATCCCTTACGACTCTCACACTCCACTCTCTTTATCTGTATGTGTGCTATATTTTTATTCAATGTTAAGACATAAGCTCTTTATCTCTGTACCGTCATAAATGCTCTTTTTTTCCTCTTGTTTGTTCTGAATGCCATGATATGGTGTGAAAAGCATATGCGGGTCCAGAAGAGATTAGTTACAGATTATGGTGTGGCCTTGCCTGAGGGATGGGTGAAGGATCAGGGCAAAAGGAGACGCGTAGAAATGATTATTTAATGCATTCTTCCGCTTGCATTTTCCCAAAGGTTTAGGCATAGAAAATCCTATATACAATATATAAAAAATTTAACGTCTTAATACATACTATTTATATTTGATTACATGTTAGGCTAGAAGAGGACATTACATGCTAGAGAATATAATATATTAATTTAGGGGTGTCAATTCGGTCAGCGGGTCGGGTTCGGGTCGAACCCAAAACTGACCCGGCACTGTTCGGGTTAACCCGAACCCGACCCGATTCGGGTCCTGGTCAACCCGACCGGACACGAATGACCCGAAGTTGACCTAAAATTGCTAATTTTCTGGTAAAAAATCTGGTCAATATTCGATTTTTCGGGTCAAAATCGGGTAAAAAACGGGTCAATCTCGTGTTTTCGGGTCAAATATGAGTTTTCGTGTCACTTTCGGGTCAATTTCGGGTTGTTGGGTCAACCCGAACCCGACCCGATTTTTAAAACGGGTTGATTTGTTAAACCTGAACCCGAAGGATTTTTTCGGGTCGGGTTTGGGTCGTGTCAAAAATTGACACCCCTATATTAATTGTTGAAGTTGATTGAGCCATTTGGCAGAAACCAAAACAAAACCAATTGCCGAAGTTGTGAGTCAAAGTTGATGTCAACGACATGTATTAATCATATAACAGACGGCGTGTGTTAGCATTATTGGCGACGATAGGTAACGAAGTTGATAAGCATTAGAGTATTCAGATCACATGAAAGACTATAGTTAATTTATTGATATCCGAATTATGATAATCATAAAATTAATCTTGAAAGTTTTTTTATTAACACACTTTATTAAAAACCACATATGATTTAATGAATTTTCTTAAAAATGTATCTATTTTCAAGCCTCAATTAGAGGTGTCAATATTTGACACGACCCGAAAACCCGATCCGAATTCGACCCGAAAATTTCGGGTTAGGGTCAACCCGAACCCGAAACTGGTCGGGTTCGGGTTCAGCATTTCGACCCGTTTCAAAAATCAGGTTGGGTTCGGGTTAACCCTTTGACCCGAAAGTGACCCGAAAACCCGATTTTGACACGGCAACCCGAGATTGACCCGAAAAGAGGAGATTGACCCGTTTTTGAACCGAAAATTAGCCATTTTTTTGTTGGAAACGGGTCATTCGGGTCGTGTCGGGTTGACCCGGACCCGAAGCGGGGTCGGGTTCGGGTCAGGAAAACTGACCCGTTTTTAAAAACGGGTCGGGTTTGGGTTGACCCGAATAGTGCTGGGTCAGTTTCGGGTTCGACCCAAACCCGACCCGTGACCCGAAATTGGCACCCCTAGCCTCAAAGTCTCCAATTAAAAAATAACTTCTCTAAAATATATATGTCTTTAATTTATAATTTAAAAATATAATGAAGGCTAACTACTTGGAAGGTCAGGAAACAAGTTTAGACAAATGTATTTTTTATTTGTTTTCTCAAGCGGGAAGGGGAAGCTTCGAGGAATATGTAGCCGAAGATAATGCAGACCTTTGGCGCACCAACAAAATCTTGACATTCCTCTTCGATATCAAACCTTATAAATATGTAAAATGATCATCTCTTTAATTAGTTCAGCTATCAATTGTGGCCCTTCTCAAAGCGCTCTGCTGCTCTCAATAGGCCACTCGGTGAGTTCTCAATATCTAATCCAACTCATTATGTATAGAAAAACATTCAATTTATTTTATTATTGTTTATAAGTTCATTTTGCTCTCGTTTATGTGCTAGTTTAATCCCAAGCTTTTATCACCAATTTTATTATGTTCGTTTTATTACAATTGGTTCCGACATTTATTACTGCCATCAATCATCACCACACAATTGATGAATTTTATTTTTGACAATTGATGAGTTTTATAACTCATTTTGTATGGAAGCTCTATCTTTTTTATTACTAATTAGTAATATGAGTCATGCATAAAACTAATCTTTGACAAAACTTTTGTTTTAATTTAAATTATAAAGAAAATAGCGCACACAATTTTAACAAGATATATTTTATCTAAAAATAATATAAATGATATTTTTATGTGCTTAAAAAATTGAAGTATCATATAAATGAATATTAAATTTTAAATATATATTAGATGTTACATAAATATAAAATTGTAAAAAGCACCAGTTAGATATATATATATAAATACTAAAAACTATGTGATATTTACGTAAATCCCCAACTCAATAAGTCAAATCACGAACTCCTTTATTAGAAAAAGCGTGCTTAGCGAGCTCAGATGGGAGAAGGGGCGTCGCTGGGCATCTTTGAAGCCAGGAGTGCTTATCCGCCGCCCTCGATTCCTTTCCCGCCGGTGCTTTCCCGGCCTTCTCCGACGTTTCCACCTTCTTCTCGTTCTCTGCTTATTGCTGGCGGGCTTCCGGTGCTTTCCCGGCCATCTCCGACCCTTCTGCTGTCTTTTCCTTCTCTGCTTGTTGTTGGCGGGGTTCCGGTGCTATGTCGGCCTTATCTGATGGTTCTTCAGTCTTCTCCATCACTTCTTTTCGCAGGCGGGATTCCGGCGCTTTCTCAGCCTTCTTCGACGCATCTGCAGTCTTCTCTTTCTCTGCTTTTCGCAGGCGGGATTCCGCTGCGTTCTCGGCCTTCCGATGCTTCCGCCTTCTTCTCCTCTACGGACATACCGGCGGCGGGTTTCTCCTATGCGGGAATTTGGTCAGATCTCAGCTACGTTATTATTATTATTTTTCTGCTCGCATTTTTTTTTTGGGGGGGACATTTAGGCCATTTAAGGCAAACTCACACACACAACGCATACACAAAGACTCGAACCCAAGACCTCTTAGTTGGAAGCATAAGCTCTCAACCAACAAGCCAAGGTGAGCTGTGTACTCGCATTATTTTGATTACCCAGTTTTTTCCTTGGCAAACAATAATTTGAAAAGACCCCTATTGGCCTAGTAACAAATATGAGATGATTATTGCTAGTGCAGTCTACATGTAACATCTTTTTCTATTTGATAATAATTTGAATAAAAGTTTTTAATAAATTAAATACTATAAGTTATGATTATTCCTAAAAGTATCTTATAAAATTTTGAAAAATATTCATATTAAAATGAATTCAAAGTTTCTTGAATAATTTTTATCATCTATATTACCATTTGCTTATCATCAATTATTTTTTAACATAATAATTTTTTTATAAGTTGATCATCAACAGGGTGCAATGGATATCCCGGAGAAATACAAACAGCTATGGATACATTGGGATGCTCGTGCTTTGATTTTGCTTAGCATCTCCGTCCAAATTGTTCTCTTTTTTCTTGGCCACCTTAGAAAAACTTTTGCTTTGAGCTGGATGCGACCAATCTTATGGGGTAGCTACCTCATCGCCGACTTGCTTGCGAACTTTGTTCTCGCCCACCTATGCAATGGCATGGATGATTCCTCCTCCTCCAATGCTATTGTCGCGTTTTGGGCTCCCTTCCTCATCCTCCACCTTGGTGGCCCTGACACTATCACAGCTTACTCCATGGAAGACAATGAGCTTTGGGCCCGCCATCTTCTCAGCCTTGGCTATGGGCTCATCATTGCCTTCTATATCGTCTTTCGCTCCCTTCCAAACACACGCTTACTCGCCCCCACACTCTTGATATTTTTAGTGGCAATTGTTAAATATTTAGAACGCTCTTACTCGCTTTACAAAGCTAGTACTAAAGGCTTCTATAGCTCCATTAGCTCCTCTTATAGAAAACTATCGCTAGAAGATTTGAACCATTCGAATCAAGCTTTTTATTTATACTCTGCTTGTAGGCCTTTCTTCATCAATCTTATTCCACACTTGGAGTTGTATACTAAAACAAGAAATTTGATTAAGGAGATGACAACAAAGGAGTTTTGGAGGGCGATGAGTAAGGTGCTTAGTTATGTTTATGATGAGCTTTACACCAAGACTATTATAAATCATTCTATAGTTGGGTATGTTCTTCGGGTTCTCTGCTCCATTTGTATTTTTTTGGCTTTTTGGCTTTTTCTTATAGTGCCAAAGGATGATTTTGGGAAGTTTGATGTGATCATCACATATATTCTGCTTGTGATCACTATATGTCTGGATGTCATGGCTACTATTATGCTCATGTTCTCGGATTGGATGATTTTTTCTCTCCTAAGTGTTAAGAAATTAAGAAACTGGAGTGTGTTGCTTGCTAATTGCATTGTTAGAATTAAAAATGTGTGGCATAAGAGAAGATGTTGGTCGATAAAGATTCCACAATTGAGTTTACTCAATAATTGCCTCAATGTTTATGCACCAAATAGAGCTCTTCATAAAAGGATGATGAATTCAATTGCAGAAAAGCTAAACTTTGCGCAGGAGATAAAGTTGTATCCAGAATGGAGAACTACAATAAATAAAATTTATACCTTGCAGGCGTTGCAGCCAACGCATGCAAATGAGAAGATTATGAAGATCATTGCTTCACATGTAAAAGAATGTTTACCAACAGTCCGTTCTGATTGGGTTGTCCCAGGATATGCTCAAAATTTAAAATTCAATAAACTGGCAGGACTTTCTACTATTTGGCAAGTAATAGAATGGGCTATTCCAATATTTGTTAAGCTTTTAGATGGGATATCACTTGATCAACAAGTTTTTATATGGCACATCACAACTGAGCTCTGCTTTCATTGGAATCCAAAGCCTTTACATCCCTCGTGTCCTCATCAGAGAGAGTTGGAAAAAGAAAGCATATCAACAGCAAGAAAGTGCCTAGAGATGAAAGCTTGTAAGTATTTGTCAAACTATATGATGTATACGGTGCTACTGCGACCAGAGATGATGTCTACCATTGTACAAGAAAGCTCATTGTTATTTTATCATGCATTTGATGATATGGTTCAGTTCATTCACAGTTACAAAATGCAAAATACAAAAGTTGAGGAGGTGTGCAGAAAGATAATGGCTACTCCAACAGTATGGACTGACAATAATAAATCTTTTTTTGCGATTGCACGAGCACTTGCTGATTTGATGCTTAAAATTGAGGAAGATGAGAGATGACAAGTTTTGACTATGACATGGGTTGAGCTTATAATTCATGTGGCAAAAAATTCAAGGGCAAACATGCATATGAAGCAGTTGAGTAGTGGAGATGAGCTCCTCACTTTCATTTGGCTTTTAAACAAGCATGTGGAGACAGATGATATGTTTCATATTATACTTGATATTCCAGGAAATTAGCTTATGATAGTCAAAGAGCTTTTATTAAAGATCAAACTTCACCTATGTAGTAGATCATAGGTCTATTAAAAGTTCTATGGCAAATATTTAATTGTTAAAAACCAAAGCAATGTATGTATGGTGTTATTTTTAATTGTTTGTATGGTTTTTTTAAAAGATAATTTATATTGTGTAGTCATATGTTGTATTATTGTATCTTTTGATCATAACTTACATATTCAGTTATTCATTTAGAGAGGGGGGAAAGATCTACATATTATTTTTTATCCCTTCACACCATTATTTATTTGTCATTATTAAGTAGAGAAAGATGTTGAATATACACTTATGTGCAGCTCTCCATTTTGATTTAATAATAACAAATATGTATCGTGTAGTCTAATATTTGCTAATTGTTATCTACAAGTTAATCAAGTCATGACAATCATTAAGATAATTTACATGTTATTCAAGCCATAACACTCATTAGAATGATATTAATGACACATTAAGCATGCCTTGAGTGATTGAAGCTTTGAGAAGGACTAAAGCATTCAATCAAGAGATTAAAAAATCATAACTTTTGAAATACTTGATTTAGACTATGATTTTAGTTCCATTGGATCTGGAATGTCGTTTTGAATCAAAATCATATATTAATATTTATTTATATGATTTGGATGCTTATCATTGTCATGGTGGTATGCTAAAATATCAAAACATTCATTTAGAATGAGCATATTGGAAAATAATTTTAATATTCACAATTTTGATCTGGCATATATAGCGGGTTATGTTTCTTGTAGCCCACTCTATTTCTTGGTCCCAGTACCTAAAAGATGGGCATGTCAAGTGCATGTTACTATATTTGGACTTATGATAGACATGTTGCAAGGTCTTGAATTGTGTGTGATATATGTCTTGTAGGTCATGCATGTCATGAAATTCTTGTTAATTACAATGTATATGCAAACGTCAAGCCAGAAGCATTTATTTCCTCAAGATGATCTATCTAGCAAGAAGCATATATGACCTGGATGCTTATCTTCATCATGAGGGCATATACTGCACCATTAGAACATTCATTTAAAATAAATGGACAAATCAACGAATATATTAAATTTTAAGAAGTCTGTTCTGCTAGCCAGCTACCCGTCTTGTAGTCCATGACATTTCTTGGGGCCAGCATTGAAAATTGGGCAACTCAAGTGTGCGATTGTATTTGGACTTATGACAGCCATGGTTTAAGGTTTTGACTTGTTTGTGCTAGCTATTTGGTTTTTAGGTCTTGAAATTCACAATGTAAGCATGCTTATGAATGTTTTCAAAAAATGAGCAAAATGGTATATTTGCAGACTACAAATCTCTAATGTCACATTAGAAATTATGATTATTCCTTCTAGCCAGGAGACATTTATATTAGGTAGAGCAACAAAAAGCAAAATTCCGCTTAAATTATAAATATTTTTCTCCAATGGTTAAGCTTTATCTAAAAGACGGAAATAATAGCAAATTAATACACATCGGCCTAGTAAAAATGTACTAGTTTCAATCTCTCTACAAATCCTTCATCTCCATATGGAGCTTAGGTTGATGCTAATTAAGAGAGCAAATGAATCTTATCTGCTACATGATTTAGAATCTGAGAAGTTCAACTTCGGAATGAAGCTGCTACGTATGTGCTTTCCTTCTAAATTCCTTTGAACACTGTAGATTGCGGTGCGTAACGCAACTTCATCAACGCACTTTGACGGAAGTCAAATTGGCCGTGCGAGGTACCTGCGGCTTTATACATTTGCATCCGCAGCAACTGATAAAGGCTTTGTTTGGGACGGTTTTTTTACTTCTTTCTAAAACGGAGTTTTAGTACAAAATTATTTTTTTACTAAAACTCCGTTTTAGAAAAAAGTAAAAAAGCTGTCCCAAACTACTTAGGGACGGCTTTCTTACTGCTTCTTAAAATGATTTTTTTGTATAAAAATTTTAACTAGAAAGCCGCTTTAAGAAGCAGGAAGAAACCATTCCAAACGAAGCCTAAGGCTTCTTTTGGGACGGCTTTTTTACCGCTTCATAAATCAACTTTTTAGTACAAAAATTATAATTTTTATATTAAATTCTACAAAGCGAAATTTGAATTTGTTATTAGTATGATTTCTCACTAAATAGGAAGATGCTGCGTGCATTCCTTCCTTCATAAGATGATTTTGGCTTCGTTTGGGATGGCTGCACTTGTTGGTAAAGCAGGTTGTGAAGTTATTGTCCAGAAAACTACTTTATAAAGTTGCTGTACAAAAATCAATAAAATTTATTTGGGTAGTATAACTGCCGAGCTGTTGTGCTGCTGCGTAACAATAAATTACCTTGATACCCTTCTATATATTAGCATGAAATTTTTTTATTAAATATTAATATTTTTAAATTTATATGATAACAAACTAATAACTCTAAATTCAAATCAAATATTTATTTTAATTTTTTTTTTAAATTTATATATGAAAATATTATAAATCTTTGACTTAAATTTTTATAAGAACAGTGTTGGGAGATAGCTTATGACCTGTAGTTTCATCAGTGTAGAACGGTGAATGAAAGGCAGGATTTTTCCGGCGGTGGGTCATCGACGGTGATCACCGATGTTCCAGTTTGAATTTTATCGACGAAGATGGAGTGGGTGATGATGAGTTTAGTGCCGGAGGCTTTGAATTGCTTGTGAATTTTCGCCGGAGTGCATAATGGATTGGCCGCGGTGGCGGCGGCGCCAAGGAAAGAGGCGCCCATGAAGGCGAAGGCGAATTGAGGGCAGTTTTGGAGGAGGAGGAGGATGACATCGCCTTGTTTAATACTGAGGGAGGAGAGGCCGGCGGCGGTCCGGCGGGAGAGAAGGTGGGTTTCGGCGAAGGTATAAATTCTGCCGGAGGTGCCGGAATTGAGACGGGTTGTCGGCGAAGTCTGAGAGTTTTTTGAAGCAGTAGGTGTGAAGGGGAAGGTGGTTGGAGATGGGAATGTCGGGTAGTCATGACCAGAAAAATCCTGCCTTTCGCTCACCGTTCTCTCTTGCGTCGAACTTCACGAGGAAGAAGAAGAAGATACGGTGTATTTTGCAAGGCATTTGCGTCTTTCTCTTACCCTCAAACAGCGGAAAGCAGGAGCCTACTTCAGGACGCAAAAAGTAGCCGCGGGACGCAAAAAATTTGAGAACGGAGCACGTCCTCGTTTCCCCAAACCCCAACTCAGTTGCGTTTCCTACCATGCAGCAGCAAAAACGGCGTCCCAAACGCACCCTTTATCACTCAGCTTTTTTGGGACTTTTTGATTATAAATATAACTCATGTTATAATAAGAATTTTTATCAATTAATTAATTAATTATCAGCTCTTTAGTTTAGCTAATTAATTGGCTGTATTTTTTAGTAAATTGTTAATATCTACTCAATAGATTGAATTATTTTTAGAAAATGTCTTCTCTTAAATTTAGTATATAGTCCTGATAAGTCATCAAATAATTATCTTGATTGGACACGAATCTCAAAACAAAATCAAGTTGGAAACTTCAAAAATTAATTTGGAGACCATCTTAACCCTATTTTAGCAAACTTATAGTCGAACTGAGCGCCTCGGAAATACGAACCCAACGATACCAAATTCGACTCAATCCGAACCTAAATGAGTACAAATCAAGGACCTCAAGCGCTGTTGAAAGGTTCGAACCACAATTTGTTTTACCAAAAGGTCTCCAAAATTGACGAGCTTATAGTTGAATCGAGTGGCTCGACAAGATGAATCCAACGAGCCTAAGATCACCAAATTCCAAAGTCATTAAGGCCTTCAAATGTCTGACGAATGGTACATGATCAAGGGATTCAATATCGTCCGTCCATCCAACCACTCCACATTTACCCATGATCTCTTGCCTATTTACGGGCCATGCCATTCCATAAAATCTATAAATAGACACCTCATTTCTTTTGAGCGGGGGATGAAAGCAAGAAGAGAAGAGAAGGAAGAAACTCATCCTCGACCATTGTCGGAGTTTCGCCGGATCACCAACGAACCTTCGTCGGACCACCACTTGAGGCCCTTACCTCCGCCGGACCACCGTCTGACGCTGTTGCTCCGCCTGACCACCACTTGAGGCCCTCACCTCCACCGGACCACCGCCTGATGCCGTTGCTCAGCCGGATCACCACTTGAGGCCCTCGCCTTTCTCGACCACCGCCAGACTTCTGCCAGACCACCACTTGAGGCCCTCACCTTCGTCAGACCGCCTCCTGACGCTGTTGCTCCACCGGACCACCACTTGAGGCCCTCAACTCCACTGGACCACTGTCTGACGCCGTTGCTTCGCCAGACCACCACTGGAGGCCCTCACCTCCACTGGACCACCACCTGACGCCGTTGCTCTGCCGGACCACCACTAGAGGCCCTCACCTCCGCCTGACGTTGTTGCTCCGTCGGATCACCACTTGAGACCCAAACTTCTGCTGGACCACCACTTAAGGCCCAGACTTCTGTCGTACCTCCACTTGAGGCCCTGTGTTCTATTAGAACATCACATGAGGCCTGGACTTCCGCCGGGCCACTACTTGATGCCTTAATCTCCACAAGGCCACCACTTGATGCCCAGAGTTCTCCCAGAATACTGCCGACCTCCATCACCAGACAACGGTCTTTCTGACCCTGGTCTCCTGCTGACTACGGTCCTTCCGACCTCCATCACCTACTATGGTCCATCTGACCTCCATCACTAGACAGCGGTCTTTCTGACACCGGTCTCCTGCCGACTACGATCCTTCTAACCTCCATCGCCTACTATGGTCATTCCAAATTCCATCAACAGACAATGGTCTTTCTGACCTCGGTCTCCTGTCGACTACGGTTCTTCTGACCTCTGTTGCCTATTATGGTCATTCTGACCTTCATCAACAGACAACAGTCTTTCTGACCCCAGTCTCCTGCAGATGTCTTATTAATTATGGTCATGCTGGCCAAACAAACATGTCTTTGTTGATTATTGTAACTCCTACCATGTAATGTGCTCTATATGATGTACGTTTGTGATATCAAGCCAAGGCCTTCTCCCAAAGAAGGGTCTCATTTGTAATAGACTGCAAATATAGTGGATTCATTCAAACTAGGCCAGGCCTTGTGGTTTTCCCCCTTTTTAGGGGTTTTCCATATAAAAACTCTTCTGTCTCTTATGAATGTTATACCCTCTCACTTATCTGATTGTGTGCTCACTACTAAAATGTTAATGTTTTTGCAACAATTTATAGCAGCGGTTTTAAAACCGCTGCTATAAATAAATATAGGCAGCAGTTTTAACCGCTGCTAAATTCACTTTCAAAAAATTAAAACTATCCAAATATTTTGTAACAGCGATTTGCAAACCACTGGTTAAAAAGGCTGTCAATCTACTTCTCCTCCTTTTGATGCCCTAGCCAACTCATACAATACGTTTGTCTTGGTTTATATCGTGATGATCATCCACGCCGAATCAGCCAGCCCCACTGTCGAAGCCACCATCTGGACGCATAATCCCACCATTCCGATGCTGAATCTTGCCGTCCCGATGCCGACAGTGAGGGGGAGGAAAATGAGATGGAGAGCCGACGCTGTTGGTGGAGATACTTGTGATTTTTGGTAAGTTAATTTCTTCACTTCTTCGATGGCTCTATTATACCGATGATTCACTTATATTGAGATCGCTGAGTATGAGATGACAATTATTAGTTGTTTGCGCTTCTCCATATCTTCTGAGAGAGATCATATTGGGGCAATTTTTAATTTTCAGGTATCTCTGCGAGTCTTTTTCGTCAGCTAGAAGAAGAGTTGTGATGTTTCGACTGTGAGAGACCTCTAATGTTTCAAGGGGAATAGAAATTGAAATGCTACAAAAATTCCAAGTCTTCCACCTCGTAATTCCTATCTTCAAGGTCTTGAGCTTAGGAGGAAAATGGGGCAACTCTTTCAACTTCGGGCAGTCAATTAGGTTCAGTTCAATTAAGCAAGTAAACAAACATCCATCTCAGCAGCTACTCCTACCTCGGACTAATCCTCTAATGCTGGAAAGAAGAGTATTGCTAGATATCGGAAGATTATTTAGTAACCTATTATATCTGATTTTCAATTGGAAACCTAGGAACGCTTGGATTTTCTCTTTTGGTAGCTTTGCCATGATCTTCTTCTTAAGCTCTGCTCTTAACTTTCTTATTTCGCATCTTCTCTATTTTCCCTGAACTGTAAAATTCAACATAATGCTCCCTATTATTGCTATTATTCCTGCTATTAATTCTTAAACTGATTGTATGTTCCTATATATTGTGTTTGCAGAATCCACCTTTTGTTCCGACTTTAGCTGTCGTCAAACTGTCTAGTTGGCTTTTGCTTGGACGGTGTGGGTTTGTGATAGATTGGCACAACACTTGATATACTTGGGATGTCTCATGGCAGTAACCATATTATAGTTAAACTTTAAAAATGGTAATTGTTGACTTTAATGGCTTGTATATTTTCACATACCCTTCCTTAACTTTATTATTAAAATGTAATGCCATATGGACTTCCAGGTTTGAGAAATATTTTGCGAAGATAGCTAATAGCTATTTATGCGTTACAGAGTCGATGCAACAATGGCTTGCATAGAATTGGGGAGTCAAGTATGTGTTTTAAACCAAATCCTTGTTCACTCAACAGGCATAAAAAGTGTTTAGATGGTTTATATATAATGCTTTCTCCTCATATTAGGGCTTCAGTTTTCTATGACAAACCTACTCAATTTTTCCATCCCGCTATTGTTTTGTAGTATAAATAAGCGTATATGTGACTCAAACAACTTTCATGATTGTTTTAGCACTGGTATTGTGGCTAATCAAGTAACTCAGTTTTATAGCCAGATAAATTTATTTATGTTATAAATGTGAATGCTAGTTCAAAGGTTAAACTCAGCTACTTCTGCCTCAAACCAATCCTCAAATGCTGGAAAGAGGAGTATTGCCTCAAACCAATCCTCTAATGCAGCTACTCAATTTAATAACTATACTGATTAATGGATTCTTTATAGGTTAAACACTTTTTGCTCTGATTTTCACTTGCCTAGGTTGTTGATATTTAGTTTATAGATATCCTGACATGCCATATCCAAACACAATATATAAATATCTTTGAATTTTCAAATAAAAAATATAATGGGAGTCTTACAAATTAATTTAACTTTCTTATTAAGTTGTTGGGTTATGTTAGCGTTATGAAGATACTTTTCAACGACCTCCACTATTTTTTTGAATGTTAATCTTGTATTGTTTGGAAAATCTTTGTACATGCCACTTTTCTTGTGTGATAACTAGAACTTGCCCTTTTGGTTGTATGATTCAACATTTTATTTTTTGTCAAATTTGATTTCTTATTTTCTTTCGTTTTCATTAGGTGCATCCTTATGCAGCGACATGAAACAAGAATTCCGAGTTTGGCGTCAGAAATGAGAAGCTGCAATGGTTCCCGTTTAGAATCACTGCTTTCTGCCATTTCCATCAGAACTGCAGAACATCCCTTCAGTTCCATCGAATCAAAGCAGGATCTTGCTGTAATTCCTCCTACATAAAACATCCTAGTATTGCTGGTTATGGTTTTCTGTTTGATTACAATGATAATATCAACCCTGTATAATACATTGAAGTTTAATTCTCTTAACGATGATATAATGTTGGAGCCAGAATTTTTTATGGATATAATTTATAATTTGATCATAAAATTTAATTTAATTTTTTTTGGGCATATTAAGTATTTTTCAATCTATTCTATCCTTTATCTTGTTAAACCGATGCAAATAAATTAGTAGGTGTGGGAGTGCAGGAGTTTTTGTTTTTGTCTTATTTTTCTTTTATTTTTATCTTGGTGCTAATTAATGTGACATGCAAATGACCTGAATGATTACATAAATCTTATTAACTGATGGTCTTTTATCTTTGATTTTTTTATATCAGTAAGAAACTAAGGAACTTAAAGATTATCTTAATTATATGGCTTTAATTTTATACAATTTTTCCAAGTTTTTTAATTTTGTTCAAAGTTAAGTGTAATTGATGATCCTCAAATGATTAGATATTCTACTCATTTTATTGCATTCACTCAAGTGGCCTTGATAGGATATGCATCTAGTCTCATGTGTCTTACACATTTATTGATAGAACTATTAATCCTCTCAACAACTCCATTTCATTTTAAAATTCCTGGGACTATTCATTCTAAATTAATATCATGAGAAATAAATAAGATTTCAATCCTTATTAAGATGTACTACCCGCCATATATAGTTATAAGCAATATAATTTCTCTCTTGTTTCATTATGTACTAGACTTTTCCACTTCATGAAAGCAAAAGAACATCTTTTATATAAAATAAACCATGAGCTTCTTAGTATTATAATTTATGAAATTTGAGTAATACAAGATCGATATCCTTCAGAGGAGCAATAAATTTATTTATGTTCTGAAAGATTATACTTGACTTGTAATTAAGAGGTGAAAGCTAGTGCATGTTTGTTTAAATACTTCAATTTAAAACTTGGGTCTCTTAATTAATGCATACTAAACTGTAAACAAAGTAGGTTTAAACCTATGAGCTCACTAGTTGTTAACTAAGAAGACGATGGGAGATGTGCATATTTCAAAGTGTCATGCGTTAGCTTGTTGCAATATTTCAGGTATTGTGTTTTTTCTTTTTAATTTTGGACATTTGTGGCGGTTATACCCGCCACAAATGTCCAGCGATTAAAACTGTCACAATACGGGAGTTCAATTGATCTGGATTGAATTTGTGGCGGTTATAACCGCTGCAAATCTGGACATTTGTGGCGGGTATAACCGCTGCAAAATCCAGCACTTCATCAAATCTGCCCCGCCGGTCCTTAAACCGCTGCGGAATGTATTGCAACGCATTGCAATTACAGCGGGGGTGCCGCGGTTTTAAAACTGCTGCAAATAAAATTGTGGTGGTTATAACCGTCGGGATATGTCAAAAATTGTGCTGCGATAGACTTATTTTTTGGTAGTGGCGATCTTCATACAATATTAAGACGTTAAACTATATATTTCTGTACCGCCGCGAATATTCCAGGACGCAATAAGTCCTTTCCTTTCAACATTGGAGCTAGCTCAGCTCATGTTTTATATAAATGTGTGGTTGCAGGAACTTGCTTTTCATGAGGAAAAGAGAATACGTTGGGTCTTGGAACAACATATATTACAACTAGATATATGAAATTCTTCTGATTTGATGGAATGGTTAGAATCAGAGCTGATGTTAGATAGTCCCTCAGTTTTTGAAAATTATACTTATACTCTATTGTCCACTCAAAAGGCACTACCTTTTGTATCAATCTCATTAAAGGAATAGTAGTACGAGAAATTTGTTCAATCTCATTAAAGGAATAGTAGATTTGCTCATTAAACCCTAAATAAAAGTAAATAGAATTATTGTGAATAGAGGGCCTTCTAATGATATCAAATAATATTATTAATTAGCATCTTGCAATTGAGATTAAGGTTTTATGGTGCCTTTAATTTGCCCTAAACATTTCTTTTATCTGTTACGTACATGTTTAGGGCTTTTAATGAGTCCAACTTGGCCCTACAAGGTAATTAACTAGGAGAATAAGAAGATAAAGAGTTCATTCGCTTCCACTATTTCTCTCTCCTATTTTTTCTTTTTGCTCTGGCAATTTTTTTTCTCTGCTTTTTGTCTGCTTTCTTCGTGAGGGGTTTTAGGGTTTCTGCCGCCGCTGTTTTGGGTGGTGCTTGGGGGTTTGGTTCTTAGGGCCTTTGTGGCCTTAGGTTTCTTTTTTTTGAGATGGCGTCATCGTCAAACCCGTGGGGTTCTTCTCTAGCTGCTTCTCCGACTGCTAATCCTGGATTTTTTGACTTTATTGATGGTGAGAAACATCCTTCTTCCCGATCTTTTAAAGATGTTCTTACTGGGCCTGCGGAGGCTAAGGGGTCTGGTTTTGAGTTCAAAAAATCTAATGTAAAAGGGGTTCCTGCAATTTTGTTTTCTGAAGAAGATGTTGTTCGACTAGTTGCTCCTTATCAGTTCACTCTTGTGGGTAAATTTACTTTACGTCGTCTGAACTTGGATTTTATTCGTGGTTTCTTTCGCAACCTTAAACTTTCTGGTAATTTTTCTATTGGGCTGTTAGATCCACGGCATGTGGCGATTCAGTTGTCAAATGATTTAGATTATAATCGCATTTTTTCCCGTAGATCGTATTATATTGCGAACTGTCAAATGCGTTTGTTGAAATGGACTCCTTATTTCGATATTAAGGAGGAGTCGCCTATAGTGCCGATTTGGTTATCTTTTCCTAATATTCGTTTGCATTTTTTTAACCAGCATGTTTTGCATGCTATTGGCTCGGTTTTTGGGAGACCGCTGCAGTCTGATCAGGCTATGGCTGCTAGATCTCGGCCATCTGTTGCTAGGATTCTTGTTGAAATAGATATTACTTAAAATCATCCTAAAGAGGTTTGGTTAGGATCGGAAAAATAGGGCTATTTACAACAAGTTGAGTTTGAAAAGGTGCCAGATTACCATAATCAATGTCGTATTCATGGGCATTCTTTCAGTGAATGTTTTGTTGTGCATCGTCAGTTAAAAAATAAAAAAAACAATGAAAAAAAATGAAATGAAGAATACTAATGGTCCTAATCAGAAGATGGTGGTTTCTGAAAATGGGGATGGTAGTGAAACTAGTCCTAATCATGTGGGAAAGGATACGGATAGGGAGGAAGCTATTATCAATAATGATAGGGAGGAACCTAGCAAGGGGGATAAGGATGTTGATAAGGAAAAGGAAGTTTGTGTAATGAGCCGGTTAGTTACGGGTTGGGTGATAAGGTGGTTCTTCTGGTGGATGAGGCTGTGGGGGGCTCCATTACTAACCAGATTGACATTAAGGACTCGGAAAGGAGTATTCCCACAGTTAACTTGGGGGAGGATGAATTGACTAGGGAGGGGGAGGGTCAAGGTTGTAATTTATTGGTGGGGGATGAGATTGCAGGTACTAAGAAGTTCGATGAGAATCTTAATGTTTATGTGGAGCATAATGAGATTGTTAATGGTGTTTGTAGGGAAGAGGAGGTGGAAGAAGGAGAGGTTGTTTTGTCTAGTAATGGTTTGGGTAAATATGAAGAGGAATGCCAAGAGAAAATGCCTAAATCTTTTGTTGACATTGTTGGGGGTCCTACTAATGTTAATAATGGATTAGCTATAATCAACTCTAAAAAGAAAAGTAAAAATATTAAAGCTATTTTGGCAACAGCGCCTAGAGTTGCTGGTTGTCCTAATCTTAATAAGAAAGTTTCTAATGTTTAGTACACTTATTTGGAATATTAGGGGGGTGGGGGGTTCCTCTTCTAGGAATAGAGTGAGGAACCTGTGTAGGATTCCTAAAATTTCTATTTTAGTTTTATTAGAACCTCTTATTGATGCTAGTAAAATGGAAGCTACTCGTAATTTTCTTGGTTTTAACAAGGCTTTTGGTAATTGTAATAATAAAATCTGGATTTTTTGGTATAGTTCTATTAACATGGATGTCATTCAAGACAATCACCAAGTTGTTCATACTATGATTGAGTATCAAAATCTTACCTGTTTTGGTTCTTTTGTTTATGCTGTTTGTAATCGATAAGGTAGATTGGCCCTTTGGGATAATCTGAGAACTTTTGCTGGGTCCATTGGGGATCCGTGGGTGATTGGTGGGGATTTTAATATTATTGCTAATTCGTCCGAAAGAATAGGTGGTGCTAACCCTAATTTTCAAGCTATGGGGGACTTTAATAACATGTCTTTCGATTGTAATTTACATGATATTGGCTTCACTGGTAATTCGTTTACTTGGAAGAGAGGTACTATGTGGCAACGTTTGGACAGGTTGCTCTTTAATGATAAGTGGCTTTCCAAATTTCCTTTTACCCATGTTGAGCATCTTTCTAAAACTTTATCTGATAATTCCCCTATTTTATTAAATATTAATTTAGCTAGTAATAATTTGCATGGCAAATTTAGGTTCCAAAACATGTGTTTATTGCATAATGATTTCCTTAATGTAGTTAAGTCTAATTGGTCTAGCCCATTGCATCCTAATGATGGTATTGTGGGTATGCAAAGGCTTTGTATGAAGCTTAAGAGGTTGAAGCAAGTGTTGACATGGTGGAACAAAGTCGTTTTTAAAAATCTTTTTGATAATATTCTGAAAGCCGAGAATGATTTGAATGGTATTGAGCTGGACTATATTAACGATCATTCTAATGAGAATCTGTTGAAGCTTAATGAGGCGAAAGTTAATCTTTTTAAGCTTCAAGAGAAGAAGGAGGTTTATTGGAGGCAAAAAGCGGCCATTAAATTTACTTGTGAAGGTGACAGAAATACTAAATACTTCCATGCTCTGGTTAATCATAAAAAGGTGGCTAGCCATATTCATGAAATGACTAAACCGAATGGTGAGATTTTATGCTCTCCCAATCTTATTTATGAATCTGGCATTGAGTATTTTACTAAGCATTTTAATAAAGGTTTTGATTCTCAATTATGTTTTGATACTTCTATTATTCCTTGTCTCATTAATATGGATGATAATAATATGTTAACTGCTTTGCCTACTGAAAAAGAAATTTGGGATACGATGAGTAACATGAATTCTGACTCGGTGGCGGGGGTGGACGGTTTCAATACCAAGTTTTTTCAGAAGACTTGGTGCATTATTAAGGAGGATCTGATTGATGCTGTTATTGATTTTTTTAAGGGTAACCCTTACCCTAAGTTCTTTTCATATACTTCTATAGTTTTAATTCCTAAAAAAGACGGCATTAATTTTTTGTGATGACTTTAGGCCTATCAGTCTTTGTTCTTTTTTAAATAAGCTTAATGCTAAGATTATTATGGGTAGATTGTCGTTACTGTTGCATAAAATTATTTCCCCTGTTCAAACTGGTTTTGTTAAAGGTCGGGCTATTTTTAATAATATTTTGTTGGCCCAAGAGTTAGTTCATGATATTCATAGGCCTATAACTGGTGGTAATATGGTTCTTAAAATTGATATTACTAAAGCCTACGATAACATTAATTGGGATTTCTTGTATAAAATGTTTAATTGTTTGGGTTTTAGTGAGAATTTTATCAAGTTGATCAAGAATAGTATCAATAATTGTTTTTTTTCTATTGTTATTAATGGTAGCTCTCACGGGTACTTCAAATTGGCTCACGGTCTGAGGCAAGGTGATCCCCTTTCTCCTGCTTTGTTTATCATTTCTATGGAATATTTATCTAGAGCTTTGAATAAGTTGTATGTGATTTACCCTTCGATTAATTATGCTACTTATGGGGGTTTTTCTATCTCCCATCTGAGTTTTGCGGATGACTTTATTATCTTTACGAATGGTTCTATTAGAATGTTGAAGTTGCTTTTTAAATGTTTGGATAAGTTTCAGCTTTTAAGTAGTTTAAATATTAATAAGAACAAGAGTGGTTTCATTACTAGTAAGTTAATAAGTGATCATCGTATTGCTAGAATCCATGAGATTTTTGGGATTTCTCATATGTCTTTACCTATTACCTATTTGGGTACTTGTTGACCTCATTTTTGTATGAGGTCACTTGGACCAATCTTGCCCCTAAATCAATTCAATTCCCAAATCAATTCAAACTCTAGGATCTTCCTAGAATCCTGATCTTAGGATTTATCCTAGAATCCTTCTAGACTTTAGACCTCAGGATCTACTCTAGACCTTAAGATCTTTCTAGAAGTCTGACTTTAGGATCTACCTAGATCATAAATCAATCCAGACATTTAATCAATCAAATCCAAAACCCAATCCAAATCCAGAATTTGAAACCAAAATCACATGCTAAAAGGCATAATCCTAATGGCCTTTTTCAGCAAATTTTCAAACATTTCAAAACCTAATCAAATGACCTCCGATTCAGAGTCTGTGAGTTGCATACTGATGGGACATGTCCCTGGAGGCAACCTACCAAATTTGAGCCCATTCTGAGGTTTCTAATCCCAGAAACTAAATCAAAATCCAAAGGCTGTAAAACCTTCAAATATTTACATCCTATGCCACTGGACCTATCACTTTGAAGATTCTGACCTTAGAGCCTTCACCAAAGCCTCTGGTCACTTCCAGACCATTAATCCTGATATGTTGATCAATAAACTGAATCTTTCTGGACTCATCTCAGCCTCCAGTGGGCATGAGCCCAAAATGACCAAAATACTCCTACGGGGCTCAAATAGTGATTTCAAACCAAACGACCTCCAAATTGAATGCAACCACCTCCAGCAGGTTTCAAATGCCATTTTAAACATGTCTGACCCATTCCCAACTCTTGAGTCGACCTGGTTGACCAAGTCAACAGAGTTGACCCAAGAAGACCCTTAAGGGTTCAAATTGGGATTTTTACCAAATTGACCCTTTCAAACCCCGAAACCACACCCAATAGACTCAAAATGACATTTCAAACCTGTTGAGCCCAAGATTGGATATTTGACCCAATCATTAGTTGATTTGGTCAACTAGACCCGAGTCTAGTCAAGTTGGCTTACTTAGGTCAAATCAATTTGTGTGATCAAACCAATATCTTCAAAACTTCATTAGGCCCTCAAAATAAATCCATTCTATGACTTGAATTTTCTCCAATCAGTGGTGAGTCAAATCTAATTTGATTTGACCAAGTCAACTAAGTGAAACTTGGTCAAATCTCATTATATATTCACTAATTTGCTCATATAGTCAATCAAACCCTTTAAACTCCTTTGAGTTCACTCAAACAGCTCTTGAAGCCATTTTTTTGCCACCTCAGCAGTCAACAAGGTCAGTTGACCAGTCAATACTTGGTCAACAAACCTTTAAAATGCCCAAATGGCTTGATCCAAGCTAGCCCAATCCCTACCAAATCACTCTAGACCCTCTTTGAGGTCACTCCTTGCCAACTCAGCTGCCACCTCACTCATGTTTGACTGATTGACCAGTCAAACATTCAACATAAGGGTTTAGAAGGGCTAAGGGTGATTAAATAATTCCTTTGAGCTAATTCACTCAATCCAAAATCATTCCAGCTGATTGAGTCAGGTCTAGAAGCTTCCTTGAGCCATTGTAAGCCTTTAGATTTAAATCCAAAGGCCCACGTTGCTCCACATGTGCTCAAATCAAGACAAAACACCCTTTCCATGTAGGATGTCCTTGATCCGTCCTTGGCTTCTGCTCCCACCAACTCCCAGCGACACATGGCAGCATCTGGAGGTCCAGCCATTTAATCCTAGCCATTGATTCAACCTGGAGACGTTTGAATAGGGAGAAATGCCCTAATGAAGCCTCATTCAAATCCTAGCATTCTCTCACCTGTCTAGAGCTCCTCCAGCTTGAATCTCTATTCCATTGGGCTCCCCAGAGATTCCTCAACATCTCCCCACTCAAACTCCGGCGATCAAACCTTCTCCGGCGATCTTCCGGCGAGCTAATTTCCAATTCATCCAAGGCTCATTCTAGGCGATTCGTGGAGCGTCGGAGCGTGGGTTCAACTAGGAACTTAATCGTGGACAGTCTACAAGCTCAACCATCCATTAAACGGGTTAATCCGTCCGAAATGAAGCTGAAAAATTGAAACCCTAGGTCTAGGTACACTAAATTGAATAGATTTATTTTCACCGCATTTGAAGCTTTAGAATTAATTCCCCACGATTTTTGTTCACATTTTTAATCTAGATTTAAAATTTTATTAAGTTTAGTTTATCGGATCGAGCAAACAAGCCAAAAACCCCATTCTAGGGCTTGGTTTACGCAGGATTGAACTGGGAAGGATCTGAGCCGTTGATCCTTTGATCAGCGACACGGATTGCGCCATTCTGTAGCTTCATCCGACGTGTATTCAATTCCGCGGTTCAGCTTTTGGTCCGGTGTGATCTCCGCCGTCCGCCTGAGACCGCCGGATGGGTCCTCTGTCGTCTGATCTCGCTCAACCGAGATCAAACATTATATTAAATATTTTGAAAAATTAAAAATTTATTTTCAAATAACATCAAAATCAGTGGATCTCCATGCTCTTTAAAATTTATTCTAATGATATTTTCAATTATTTTATTTTAAAATGTATATTTACATATATAGGATTAAATATATTAATATATTTTCAAATATATTTTAAAACATATATATATTTAAATCTTATTAGTTTGAGAGATCCCTTGGGATTTTAAGCCTAGACTAAACATGTGTGAATAGAATTAATGGAGATTCTTAGTTAATAATCATTTATTGATTATTCACTAATCTTATCTTTAGTTATACATTTGATGTTAATCTTTGCATGCTTAGGATTGTGCACCCACCACTTAGATTTAGGTTCTCCTAGATTTAGGATTTGTTTGGTGTGATTACATGCTATGTATGTTAATTCAAAGGGTTAGTGAGAACAATTGATTCAAACCTATAACTTAGTGACACTAAGGACAATAATTAAGGACCTACTTGTAGAAAACTTAGAATATTTCTAATAATTAGGATTCACCTCCTATTGACTCAAAACTTTGAACACTTAAACTTAGTGACACTCTCAGCCTCAGGAATGATTTTTCACTGGTTTTAGAATTCATTAAGCCTCCTAACCAATTTTCTTAAGATCAAGCCTTAATTAAGCCTTAAAACTTCCAGAAAATGTAATAAATCCATTTTAACTCCAAAAATTGTGTATAACCCCTCTAACTGACCCGTTTTGAATCCTCAACCAATGAAAAATAAAACAAAAATTATTTGACAGCAAACTTAGGCTTAAGTTAATTTTAAGAGAAATTGAATGTTTAATTAATATAATTAATTAATAATTATTAAAAATTCCAAAAATTTCCCAAACACTTGGGAATCTCTCCTTAGGTCATTCCTGACCTTTGGAGTTGATTTCAAGGATTTGGGATCTCATTTGGAGCAAAATCACAAAAGGCCCTTGAATTAAAGAGTTTTAATAATTCAATAAATAGTCAAAACTTCAAATATTTATAACTAATTCCAGAAAAATCAAAATTGAACAAACTCACTTGCATTCAACTCATAATAACTCCTAGTATTTATCAAAATATTAAAATTCCAGAAATCTTTCAAAATCAAAAAGTCAACTTTTCGATCAAACATAGGTCAAAACTAGTTCAAAACTTCAAACCTTCGTAATAAAATGTAGAAAAATCCGATTTCAACGTACTTATTGTCTAACTGATCGTAGTAAGGTCTAATATTTTAATAAAATACAAACATTCTAGAATTTGAGCTTAATAAAAAAGTCAATTTTTAACCCTTTGATTAGGTGATTAAAATATTCATAAAAATTCATAAAATTTAAAATTGTCTTTAAAACTCCAGAATTAATTAGCTAACTCTTAAAAACAACAACCAATCAATTTTGATTAAAATTCATTAATTTTCAAACCTTAATCAAATCAAATCACTTAATTATACCGGGTACCACTAGGTAACTCAGGCCTACGAGGCTATTAACTTAGCCCCAAGGAAGGTGAAATAAACTTCACGGTCTCGGTGTGAAACAAAGGTGGTATTCAACAAATAATTAAGAATCAATTTTAAAATTAACTTCAAGCAATTAATACTTAAACTCAAATTTAAATCCCTTAAATCCCTTAAGCCTTTCAACCAATCGAATATTAAGCAACTTCAATCTAATGATCCTTCTTAGGACATATCAAAACCACACGACCTACCTCACACACTGTAGATGATTTGCTAGGACAACCAACTCTAGTTTTAGGCTAGGCCGGTGTTTACTTTTTCGCTGTGTCCCGGGTTTTCGAGTTTTCACTGCATGTTGTTTGCTAGTGTAGAATTGATGTGTTTATTTACTTACTTCCTGCATTCTGTGATTGATTGTGCGTTAGATTTACCCCTAGGTTAGGAGCAAATTATACTTGTGCAATCTTATGCAGTTGGCCATGCTCATACAAGGAGCCGAAATTAAAGGGGGCAATTAATTAAATAAAAAATATATACTCTTTGCACAGGTACTTGTCGCGCTTAAGACCTCCTTTAAATAAAAAGAGCATGACCAAGTGTGGCTAAAAAATGCATTTCAATTTTCATATTATAACTACTTGGGAATATATACAACTGTTGATTATTAGGATAACCTTGCAGGATCGAGTCTAGATTTTTCAATTTTTATTAATGTAAATTTGATTTGATATGGTTGTGATTTATTTGAAATGACTTAAGATTTGGATGCTTAATCCAATTTGAATTCCAAAGAGGTGAAGACATCCCTAAAGGGGAGAGTCTTCTTCCATTTGGAAGTCAAATTAGGATACTTTTCAAATATCTAAAGAGGAAAGATAACACCCCGATCAAGGGGAAGTTTCTTTCCATTTGGATATCCTGAACCGACGAATCAAGATGTTCGTGAGAAGATGAAGGATTGGACAACAAGAAGAATCTCAAATCTCAAAGTCATTTAATTTAGGATTAGAAATCTGGGTTGTAGTCAGTGGTGCCCGACCACTTTAATTTTCTGCAAATTTCTGTGATGTAATAATAAAGGCACTTGCCTACGGACATTCAATTTGATAAATTTAATTTGATTGATTTGTTTAATTTGATTGCGCATTAGAACTCCTATTTTTCTAATCTTTTTATTTGCATGCTGCATTTGATTTAGCCTGGAATTCGAATTTAGGCTCTTAGGGGTCTGTCAAAAAATTCTTCTACTTTAATTAAATAAAATTTTTAAGACAAGATAGAAACTCTAAACGGTCCTAAGAAGTAAGCTCGGACTCGCCGAGGGTTTTTCATGCATTCATATTGTACTTTCTCAACCTTGTTAGGCATCTCCCCGCATGCGGGTTCTGGCAGACCACCTGGCCTATGAGGGTGCCGATCTGTCAAGAGGATGTTATGCAATCTCTAGGGAAAAACCTATTTTCTAAGCCAAAATTTTTAAACTGCTACATATCAATTTTACATTCAATCGAGTCAATTAGCATGCATCGCATTAGTAACAAATTAAAATTGAGTCTAATATTTAATTGCATTATTTAGACATCAAATACCCAACATAAGTCAAAGGGGTCAATTAAGGATCTGCTCTAGATGTCGACCCCATTTCTCTAAAAATTTCTAATTAATGTCCCTACCACTCTACAAAAAGACCGGATACACAATTTTAAAATCGTTTAGGTGGTTTAGCTGGCTCCTCAATCCAGGCCGGGGTAAGACCAGATTCGCATTGCACTAGCTAGGTTCGGGGCATTAATTTTTGGTGCCCAATTTAGACTTAGGTTCTGAGGCAGGCTCGGGCCATAAGACCTCACCCTCCGGGAATTGAATCCCAAATTTCTAATAAAATTGACCACTCAAACTAAAAATCTCTTTCAATCCAATTCGAGCCCAACAATTAGTATAGGCTGGAGTGTTCTCTGAATTATTTCAGAATCTCAGAACACTCCCTACTCCTCTTCCTTTGACTCTAAAAATAACTATTCGACATTGAACCAATCCCACTTGAAATTCTAAACCTTAACTTCCTTTGATATCTAACTTTGAAATCTTAAATAAAATTTACACCGCTATTTTAATCGAAAGTTTTCGTAGAAAATTCCAATTTTCTACGATGTAATTAACTACGAGGGCTTGCGCTCGTAGGAGATTTAGAAACCCAGAACTTATTTTCAAAACCAATAATTTTTCAAAATCTCAAATTAATTTTCTTTGGGAAAATCAAACCCGACGATTATTATCGTCATTTTCGAACGATCTATAATAATTGATATCTTCTTTCTTTGGAGAGATATATCAATTATTATCGTGACTTCGATTATGAAATTAATGATCTTTTATCCAAATTAGAATAGTCAAACAATTGATTAGATTCTATTTTGATCATCCGGGGTCAAATGTGATTCTCCCTTTGAGTTTGACTATGATAATCCGGATAAAATTAGAATTCTAAAATTTGAACCCATTAGAGAACGATATGATCTTCTTTCGAGGCGATATATTGTTTATAATGACGCGTTCAATTTCAAAATTCAAAATTAAATATTCCCAAAGAAAATTAAATATTTTTCAAAACTATATATATTTAAATATATTTTTCAATCAGTACTCCCCTGTATAAAGGGAAGAAGAAGTCTTTTTTGTTTGAGAGCATTATTGATAAATTAGATAAAAAATTGAATAACTGGGCTTTTAATTTACTCTCTTATGGTGGTAGACTTGTTCTTATTAAAAGTGTGCTTGCCGCTCTGCCTATTTATCTTCTTCATACTCTTAATCCCCCTATTGCTGTTTGTGATAAAATTGATAAAAGGGTTGAATAAATTTTTTTGGGGCTCCAAACAAGGTAAAGGTGCTATTCATTGGGGCTCGTGGAACAAGTGTTGTGGCTCTCTTATGGAAGGGGTTTGGGCTGTAAGACCATGGTCGATATGAGTAAAGTGTTTTCTTATAAGCTGTGGTTTAATTTCAGAACTAATAAGAGCTTATGGGCTAAGTTCTTACCAGTAAGTACTGTGGGGTTATGTATCCTTCCACTTGTTTTCCTAAAAGGGGTGACTCCCCCATCTAGAAGAGATTATGTAAAATGCAAGGGGATATGGAGAGTTTAATTAAGTGGGGTGTTGGAAAAGGGGAGGGTTTTTTCTGGCAAGATCAATGGTTGGGTAAGTTTTCTATTGACATGTTGCATAATACTAGATCCATTTCTACTGTACAAGTTAATCATTTTATTCATGATGGGTTGTGGAATATTGATCTTCTTAAAGAGCATGTTCCTGATTTTATTATTAATATGATTATTAAAATCCCTCTTCAATGCGAGAATCATGATTCCATTCTTTTTACTAATTCTCACAATGGTTTATTTGAGTTTAAAGAAGCTTGGTATTGCATTAAGAAGAATAAGCCTCATAACCCATTTTTTTCTGTTATTTGGCACAGCTCGATCCCTACCACCTATGCTATACTGGTGTGGAGAGTGATTTCTAATTTTATCCCTGTGGACATGAATTTGATGAAAAAAGGTATTCAATTAGTTTCTAAATGTCATTGCTGTCATCATATTGAAACTGTGAACCATGTGTTTGATAATGGGCCTATTGTTGTTACTGTTTGGCTGTATTTTGAAGAGCTGTTTCAGTTTAAATTTTATCATAGTTTTAAGTCCATTATTGATATTTTTAAATGCTGGTTTACTAATAATAAAGGCCATGTGAGGAATTGTTTGACTAGTATTATTATTTGGTTTCTTTGGAAGAGTAGAAACGAAGCGAAGCATGATGGTATTAAGATGAACGCCTCTCATATCATTCGATTTGTTTGTGATAAAATTCAGCTGCTCTATGAGTCTGGTATGCTCAAGTATATCAATTTTAAAGGTTGCCGGCATGTGTTTCATGCTTTTAATATTTTTAGTAATCCAGGTGTTCAGGAGAAGAGGGTCTGCATTATTAGATGGCTTAAGCCTATATATATATATATATATATATATATATATATAAAGAATAAAACACAATATTATTCAATAGAATAAAGGGGTACAACATCTATAGGCCAACAACTCGTGATACAAAACAGTTAAATCCAATAAAATCAAATAGAGCAAAATAAGCAATGAAAGGGGACTCAGGAAAGGAGGCCCTCAACATTAACCTCGCAACCAAGCACGGACCATCCGTAGGTGATAGCTATACGAATGCAGTCCAGAATCCACCAAGTAACAAATCGAGGCACTCAGGTTGTCAACCAGCCAAGCCAACAAGGGGAAGCAGGGGGGCTCATCATTGTCCACCACTTAAAAAGCCACCGACGAAAAAGTAAAAGTGCCAAATACCAAACACTATTTCTTCTTGCCTTTACTTTTATGCTTTTTACTAGCTGCACCCCGCTTCCCTTTTCCTCTTCTAGGGTTTCTTTCTCTAGAGCTTTGCCAGGAGTTTTCCCCGCCCCGCTGAGGCTTCCCCCTTGCTGGTGCAGGCGACCTTGGTGAATTTCAGGGGAGTACTCTCTGCCTTGCCTTGTATTTTATCTGGTTTTGTGTTTTCTCGTTTTGTTTTCGATCGCTTTCTCCGGCGTTTTCCCGAATGGCGCCAAATCGTCTAAGCGACCCTAGTTTTTTTAGGGGGTTCATCTCATTCACGCTCGTTTTTGGAAGCGCTTGCTGGTTTGAACTCGGTTTCTTCTTTTTTGGAGCTACGGACTTCTACTTTTCGTGGTTTACCTTCCCTGTTGATTTTTGACCAGGAAATCAACGACTTGGCCATCACATTTCAATTTTTTTAGTTGATTTTTTCCATTCTAAGTGTCCCTCTCTTGATTCCATTCGTAATTTCTTCTTTAACCTAAAATTGAACGATGAAGTTTCGGTCACACCCATCGCACATTTTGATTAAACTCGCGAATGATATGAATTATTGTTGTTGACCTTGTTTTTTCCTAAATCCCTGGATCCAAGGAGTTGACTTGGTCAAATTGATCAAACCAGGTCCCAAGGCCCCTCCCAATCAGTTCGATGGGTCAAACTGAGTCTGTTGAGCCCAGGCCCAGGCCTTGGGTCAACCTGGTTGACCAGGTCAAACTGGGTTGACTCAAATTGACTTAAGTGATTTCTTTTGATTTGAAACCCAATTCAGAGCTTCTTGTGCTCATTTCTCTCCTCCTTTGGACTCAATGGGCAAGACCCAACCCATTGAGCCCTGACCCATGTTCTGGGTCAACCTAGTTGACCAAGTCAACCCAGGTTGACCTAATTAAGCCTTAATGGGTCTACTTCCAATCCTAATCTATTTCAACCTTCCTTAGCTCAGACCCCAACCTCCCTTGGACCTATTTGACTGTGTTGACCATATCAATCATTGACTTGCTCATCCCAAGCCTTAAATAGGTCAATATCTCAAATAAGATCAAGAGGGAAGCATAGGCAGAGGAAAGAACAATCTAAAATTGGATTGGAAGCTTAGGTTTTGTTTGGGACGGCTTTCTTATTGTCTTTTAAAGTAATTTTATAATATAAAAATTTAAATTTTTGTACTAATTTCTTTTTAGAAAACAGTGAGAAAGTTATCCCAAATAAAAACTTATATAAATGTACAACTATCTTTTCTGAATCATTCAATTTACGAGTAATTATTCATGCTATATGCGGATTTTTTGAACACTGAAAAATAGCTGCCTATAAAATAAGAAACAGAACATCTTTTCCTTCTATGAAAATATTGAAAGAGTGCTGCCAAAAACACCAAATGTTAAGGCTTACAAAGCTTGCAAATAATCGGATATTATTTGAAGAATTCAGTTCAATAGTTTGTTTTAGTGAAATTAAAATCTCATTTTTAAATTCGTCTTATAAGGTAACAAATAAAAAATGAAAAATGAGTTTTAGGGTTCGTTGGAACGGCGGTAAATTTTTATAAAGTTGGTTAAAAGTTAAATAGAAATAATTTTTTTAAAAGTGGTGGATAAATATAATTTTTAGAACATTTTTTTTTAAATAATGAAAAATTAAGATTTCATTTGGTATAATTTTCTTAACGCTTCTTAAACAACATTTGACTACAAAAATTTGTACTAAAAATTTGCCTTAAGAAGCAGTAAGAAAATGGTCCTAAATGAAGCCTAAGCCAAATAAAAATTGTGATTTTCAATTTGAAAATTAAAGAAGAAGCTATTCCAAACAAAATTTTATTTTTAAGTGTATAAAAATTATTTATAGTTTTTTAATAATAAAAATAAATATTTTATTAATTTAAGAGTATTATTTTTGCATTTAATTATAATAAAGGAATAAAAAATCATTATTATGATGAGTAAAAATGAAACTCGTTTTAATTTAAATGTCTCTAAAAAGGTTTTGTAAATAATAAATATTATTATAATTATTTTAATGGGACTCATTTTCAGAACTTGTATGGTATATACGGGCTCTTTCCTGGCTCGCACAAATGTGCTGATTGTGCTTGTTTATGTGGTGAGCAACACTCATAAAATGCTTTTCCTACCTCTTATGCTAAAGAGATTATTATTATGAATCTCTCTCCAAATCCTTTATCTCCATATATGAATCTACTACATGCTAATTTAGGCTTCGTTTGGGACGGCTGTCTTACTATTTCTTAAAGCGACTTTTTAGTACAAAAATTTTAAATTTTATACTAAAAAACTGTTTTAAGAAGCAGGAAGAAAGCCGTCCCAAACGAAACCTTAGAATCTGAGAAGTTCAACGTAAGAAGCTGCTGCGTGCGTTTCTTCCTCTATTAGATGATTTCATCACTCAGCTTTTTTTGGGATTTTTTTATTATAAATATAACCCATGTTATAATAAGAATTTAAATAATTATCATCTCTTTAGTTTAGCTAATTAATTGTTTGTCATCTTAAAACTGCGCAATGAAATGTGAATATATATATATATATAACTCATTATGTAAAGAAGCATATCACTATACTTTCTATTGAGCTTGAGGTGCGTCTCAGCACAATTTCGACGAAAAATACATTGAGGCATGCGCCTCGAGCTTTTTCTTGTGAGACATGCGACTCAATTTAGTTGAGGCACGCCTCGCCTGACTAACCCAAAGCCTACAGTTCACCCTATTTATATATAGTTTTAATTAAAACTTACCTAAATTCTAAACTAAAACCCCGAACAAATCACACTTTTATGCACCCTCAAGCCAATGTAGCTTCCTCTCGATTATCTCAACCTCAGCCTGCCGCCTTTGTCGCACTCGTAAAATTTCCCGATTCAAATTGTTGGCTCAAGTAGAATGAATCAACCGCAATAAAACTCACAAATACTAACCAAATCAAGATTACACAACATTCATTTTAATTTACATCAACTACATGAAATTTTGGATTAGTGGGTGTTATAGGAAATTCTTGTTATAACCTAGACTAGGATTTAAATAAATCGGTTCCTCTCTCGCTTCCATTTGTGAGCTCGACCAAAAGCCAGTCCACAAATTTCGCATGCAACCACGAGTCGATAGACACGGCCGATTGCAGCTTTCCTTCCTTGCACGCGAGTAGACCGAACGGTCTTCCTAGCCGTAAATATCTCTCCTATCACGATAATTGCACGATTTTTCCCCTCCTCTCAAGCTTCCCTTTCCCTATTTCAAAGCTAATAGAGCTTAGGGCATCATTTTTTCTTTTCTCCCTCACTACAACCGCCAAACTCTCCTTCCTCTTCCTTCTTCGTTTCTTTCTCGCAATAGCAGCTCTCGATGAACTCTTCTCAAACTCCTCTCCTTGTAAAGTGAGTTTTCCATCTCCTTCCCTCTCTCCTACCTTCTCCTTCTTATGTTTCTAATAAATTATATAAGAGTTCTTGCAAACTTTATTGTGAGGCTAAAATTGATTTGTATTATATTTCATATAGTCTTAAATTTCTAACATGAGTTTTGTATTACTTTGGAGAGAAGTTTTATGTAAGTTTGATGTTCTACTTAATCAAACTCTTTGTCATTTTTAGATCGTATTATTTCTTAATTAATTTTGGTGTTTATGGCATTCATAAGATTGATTAGAATATTCTTAATTATGCCTCAACAAACGTGTTTAATACTACTTTTGTTTCATTATTTGTAGGATCATAAATTGGTAGAGTTGAGCGAACTACTATTGAGGATGGAGTTTGTGGAAACCACAATATGTAACTATTATGTATTATTGAATAATTATAAACTTCTTTGTTAAGGGAAAAATCCATATTAATTGTATCAAACTGTTTGGATTATTGAGTTAAATCGTCAATCCTACCGTTATTTGTAAAGCTTATTGATTAATTGCCAACACTTGTAAATATCTTTTCATGCTCATAATGAATTAGAAATCCTTATAAGTATGTTATTCTTGATTTATTACAGCTAGCATAAACTCATGTACATTATTTTAAGCACATATTTTTATTTGAATGCAATAAGCATATTTATTTATGAAATAACCTTTTTCATATTGAAACTATAAAACCTAATGAAAAGTGTTTATGAAAATTCTGAAAATTTATATGCTTGGGTGCATTAATGTGTATGTCAATAGAACCCTATTGGTTATTACCTAGCAGGGGTCGACGGAACCCATGAGTGACGACACTATAAGAAATCACTTGATTTCCTTGGGTTGGTGTTCACTAATTTCCTAGAGATGGGTATTTGATATACCGAGTATAGTTATACACATATGAATCTTTGAATATATAATTGGATTTTAATTAAAATAAATATATGTGTGGGCTCCCTCCCCCGCTGCTTTTCTTCAGGGGAGTTTTAATGGAATTAAGTTTCGAGATAAATTTTGGGAATGCATATGGGTTTGTAGATAAGATACTACCCATAGATTTCACCCTCATTTTGCGAGGACTTTATGATCTAAGTTCTAGTTTCGTATATGCGCAAGCCCCTATAAATAATATCCCCTCTCGATTGCAAGAGAGAACTTTCGATTAAGGCTAGTCGTCAATCAGATACATAAAATACGTGTTATTTGGCTTATAGTAGCAGCATTGGGCTTAGTTAATGAAAATTGGATATTTAAAATAGAACTTTCACCATTTTGCACTTAAAGCATATGGTGGGGGAATGCATAATAGACCCAATCAAGATCCCATGGTTTCGTCATCCCGGGCCATCGTGGTCCCTAGTCTACTTAGTCATAGAAGGTAGTCGACCCAACCTAACAGAAGGATCCTTGCCATGGGTTACTTCATCCACGGGGATGTTGTAGATCTAGGGTGCACGTTTTCCTAAGGGGACAAGTTTGATCTTTATCAACCACCGCCGAACTTCCACTCGGCCATCGGTCGCCCCCGGACTTCCACTTGGCCATCGACCGTCTCCGGACTTCCACTCGATTATCGTCAGAACAATACTACTAAGTTATTTGGGACTAAACAACTAGTAGTTTCTAGTTTTAACAATGTGTGCATGATGGATGCTTCTATGAGAATTTGTTGGAAAAATTTTATATAAAATTTTAAAGTTCTTAAACTTATAACTATTTGTATATTTATAATTATTCAAATAAAAAATAATTATTTATAATTTTTAAAGTTCTAAAACTTCTCGCTAAATGTAAAATTAAATGATATTAAGAAAAATAAAAAATCTTAAAAAGTTAATATTGTATGACTTTATAACTATAGTTTTATAATGTGAAATTTATGTATAATTTATAAATGCAAATTATATCTAAATATATAACATAAATTAGCAATTATTTATATATAAAATATTTTTTTATTAAATATAATATAAAATCAAAGATTGGAGATATTTATATTTAAATTTAATATATTTAAATATATAATATAAATATAATAATTATTTATATTTAATTTTAAAATCATGTAATGTATTATACACGTATGAATTTTATTTATTTTTTAGTCTAAAATTTCTTAGAAGTATGAAAATTTTAAGATTAAACTAGCATAATTATTAGGTTAATTATATTAATTTTTACTAATATTATTATTTATTATGTCATTCAGTTTGACTGGTCAAACCGTGAACCTCTCCTTCTTCCGGTTTGTTCTCTGGTCCGATTTTCATAACCTTGAATTAAATTATGAACATATGATTTAAAAATAATATTAAAATCCGCATAAAATCTTCCTAAAAAGCAATCGAAATATTTCATCTTTATTTGTTAGAAATCCGCTGCAAAATAGTTCGCTGGAAAGCTGCCAGTTATAGGTGACTTTTCTATGGTGGACCACCACCTAACTGTCAACTGCTACCAGACTACCACCCGACCATCACTAGGTCCCCACCCAGCCATCGATCGTTGCCAGATTACCTCCTTTCCGTCGATCGCCGTCAAACTTCTTGTCGGCTGCCGACCGCTACTAGACTTTTACTAGACCATTATCAGACTGACGACCTCTGTCACCTGCTGACTACAATACTTTAGATAACCTTCGCCTGCCGACTACGGTCTCTTTTACCACTGTTGCCCGTATTGTAGTCCTTGCGACCACCATCGCTTGCCAACTAAAATCCCTGTGACCATCGTCGCCCGTCGACTATGATCCATTAGAACAATGTCTCCCGTCTACTACAATCTCTTCAACCACATTAACCCACTAACTACGATCTCTTAGACCTTCCATCACCCTTTGAATAGGATCCCTTCGACCTCTATTGCTTGCCGACTATGATCCCTCCAACCTCCATCGCCTTGCTGACTACAATCCCTTCAACCACTATCTCCCACCAACTACGGTCCAATCGACCTCTGACGCCCACAAATTACTATCGCCTGACCTTCATCGCCTGTCGAATACAGTCCCTCCCACCTCCATGGCCTGCTTACTATGGTTCCTCCGACCACCATCGTCGGCCGATTATTATCTCTCCGACTTTTGTTACCCATCGACTATGGTTCTTCCGACCACCATTGTCCACCAACTACGACCCCTCTAATCACCGTCTCCCACCGACTAATATCCCACTGACCACCATAGCCTACTGATTACGGTCACTTCAATCTCTGTCTCCCGTCGATTATAATCCCTTCGACCTTCATCACTCATCGACTACGGTCCCTTTAACCTCCATCATCTGCTAACTACGAACCTTTTGACCACCATCGCCTGCCGACTACCGTCCCCCTGACTTTCGTCGCCCCCCGACTACCGTCCATTCAACCTTCGTCGCCCACCAACTACGGTCCCTCTGGCCTCCGTCGTCCTTCAAACCAAATGAACATGCCAATATTCTCTTGAGATTGGCTTTATTATCATTGGATTCTTCCAACCTCAACTATGTAATATGTTATATATAATACATTGAGCCAAGTCCCCCCCCCCCCCCCCGAGGAAGGACATAATTTATAATCGACAAACAACAACTAGTACAATCATTTTAACTAGGCCAAGCCCCATGGGTTTTCCCCTTTTCAGGATTTTTCACATAAAAATCTTGGTTTCTCTTATGACTCTCGCACCCCTCTCTCTTTATTTGTATGTGTGTTGGATCTCGTTCAAAGCTAATATATAAAGCTATTTATATCTCTACCACCGTGAATGTACTAGTTACAACAGTAGTAATTTGACATCAATAGCTAACTGATATATATATATATATATATATATATATATATTATATATATATATATATATATAATATATATATATATACATGTATATCATAATATGTTATGGAAAATATAGCATATCTCATGGTTATTTCTGATATTGGGATCATAGATTACGACTCCTATCTTTTGGTTATTTATATTGCATACCACACTCCTTTATCATTTATGCTTTGATAGATTGGAGTTATTTGCTGAGTTTGATTTATCAAATTCACCCGTTGTCTCTTTTGACAGCAAGTCCTTCAGACATGTTTTGTGGACCGCTACCTTTAGAGCATGATTATCAACATAGTAGTTTATTATGCTTATGATTTTGAAGGTCGGGTAGTTTCTTTCCTGCATTTTATTCTATTTATATTTCTTTCGGTTTGTATATGAACTATTGTTATTGGGTTGCACTAGTTATTTCCTTTTTATTAATGATTTAGCTTTTTTATTTCACTTCTCTTGTTTAATGTTTACCTTGGTGTGTGTGTGTGTATCATGTTGTATCTCATGTATATGTTGCTTTTCTTTGTGAATATAAAACATGTCTTTCTATCCTTTCATCGTGTCCCTTGTTATCGAGGTGTACCACCTTCCAGACATATGGTGTGACGATCTTATCAAAAAAACATAAGCTAAACACATATAAGTAATTGTATATAGTACTTACCCAAATTCACCCTTAGTTATAAATCCTAAGAAATTAACAGAAGCAACTATGAATTATATTGAATTTGATCTAGGATTGAACATCCAATAAATATATAACAACAATAATCTATTTGTAAGAAACATAAGTAGGCACTTATGCGTAATGGAGATTGAAAGATTCGATTATGGTATGTCAAACAATGAACTAATGTTGCTACGTGTTAGTTTTATCGCCACCAAGGTACTTCACTGATGGTGATCAGTTACTTTAGATAAATAGTTTCATACCATTTTGATGTGAGGTCAGTGTTTTTTGGAAGTTATAAGATATTTGTAGATGCTTGACTTTCATTCGTGACACTGTTATGGAATTTTTTGCACCAAGTTATTATAGATTATGTACACTATGGTGCTTGTGATGGAGAGTAGGGGGTGCTATCTTACCTGAGAAGTTGGGCAACTGGCAGGTAAATATTGTGGTGATCTGGCACTTGCTTTGAATGGTTATGTGGCATTATTTTCTCTAACGAACACAGTGCTGAAGAGAATTAAAATTTTGTGCACGCATTTTATTAATTTTTCTTGACTACACAACAAAACAACCTATTCTCTGAGAATATAAATATATAATAATAACATCTTATTTACAACTTATCAATAAAAATGCTTAATTTTTCTTTGTTAGAAATAATAAAATAAACCACCACTTATATATACTACAAGTATACTTGACTAAAGCAAGTAAAAAAGTGCTAGGTAGTGATCAAACCTACGAGGAATTATTGGTGTACTACACAAATGACTAATGTCTACTCTAATTATAATAAATATCTATTGAATAAAAAGATATTTTTGGACATTTTAAATCGTTGAAAAGATACAATATTTTGTCTAACAATAATTTATATATAGTTTATTTTTTATTAATGAATATAAATTTTTATATCATTTTTCTAATGAGACTCTTAAAATTAATGTGATTTTAGTGCATATTATTCCCCCTATTTCTTTATCTAGCATGTAGAGGGAAAAGTATTTATGCTCAACCTACCTATAGTTTTAAATATTTCCTAGAGCTTTAGAAATTTTTAACATCCTATGTCTGAAGCAAGCAAATTAAACTATCTCAACTATTCTAGTTATAACTTGCATCCTCCAGTGATTTTATTAATCACCATAAGTTTTGAACTAAGAGTTAGAATGTGTTAGACCATAATAAATATTTTTCCCATGCTAACCAAGAGGGGGGTGAATTGGAAATTTTTAGAAAATTAATTTTAATGTTTTAAGAATAATGTTAAAAATTTCTCAATATTAATTTTTCAAACCACAAATTTAAAAGTGTAAAGTAATTATAAAAATGCAGTAAAATACAAATTAGAAGACCATAGAATAAAATGGTGCGGTCCAACTAGACATATGTCCACTCCCCTGAAAACTCCCTTTTATGTATAGCACTATACCAAGAGTGTACTTTCATTTTGCTCCCATAGCTAAGGTGGAGAAGCCTTACAAAAAGCTCTCTTCACCCAACCTTGGTGCGGCAGAGTACCGTCATCTTTCTCACCCTCTTAGTGATACAGAGAATTGACATCCTATTCTACACACTCTGAATCAACAGAGTACCTACATCCTATTCACCAACAGTGTATGGGGAGAGAATTGAGCATCCTTATCACTCGGTCCTGCTATTCGGCATGAGTACCATCTCCTTTCACAACTAACCAGGTATCAGTAATGCACCATCATCCTTTTGACACCCACCTGGTGTTTGATAATAGAACATCATCCTTTCACACCCTACCTAGGTGCTGCAGAGTACATATGCATTTCTCTTGAAATCTCTTTCCCCAGAGTCTTCAAGATATGCAGCAAAACTGAAGATATAAGCATGGGACTACTCACCTCTTGGGCAACCTATGAATCCCCTCAAAAATCCTTCTTTGAGATCATTAACTCTCCAACCTAAGAATAACTCTCCCATAAACACTCATCCAAGTGCACTCAAAAATAAACTTTGTAGTGGAGAATTTTGTTAGGCAGTATATATGGTAACTCTTAAATAAGAAGACAGAAAAACATAAAAAAAACCATTTACTAAAACTAAAATTTCAAATTTGATGATTCTTTTATTGTATAGTACATAGATAATACATCCATACACTACAAATAGTTTAAGAAATCTTATATGATGTTGTATGAACCAATTTACATTACTATGTAAGTCGTTATGTATGAATACGATATCATACTATAACAAACTATTCAATAAAATACATCAAGTTTGTTAGGTAACGATTAGAACGATGACAATTTTTATGTACTAGTCGATCGTTACTGTATATAACTAATATTCAGAGCAGTTATGATCCAATTTAACCAATTATGCTTTTATTGGTTACAAATATGGATGACTCCATTTTGTACTATGATTGAATGTCGTTATTTATGATAACTAATTCTATATTAGTAGTCATAGTCAAAAACATTTACACCGTTTCATATATGTAAACTAGTACGACACCCATTTTGATACTTCTCGAGGACATGTCAGTATGTAATTAACTAATCTATCTATCTTATACGATCCAGTTCAAAAAATGGGTGAGTTCATTTGGGACGAACTGGTAATGTATTATTGTCCATGATTCCTGTAACGTCATCTTATGAGAATGTAACTTTATATAGTACTAAATAATCTTTAATCAAAATATTTATTGGTATGATTCAATTAACTGCTTTTTTTAGCATGTGATACATAGTCAAATCATTCCCGTCACGATACCTATAATATCTATAAAATGTTTTATGTTGAAAAATAATAAGTGTTTGCTCACTGCCACCAATGTCGGTGTATGTGACACGGTTCTCGAATTATAATCACACTGATCTAGACTCAAGAAATAAAAAATAAGTATAGATACCTTCTAATATGCATAAAACCCTTTATCTAATCAATCTTGAAGTACTTAAAGTCTAGATATGATTTTCTTGAAATATTTAAGATACATTAAATATAAGTTTTGATCAATTACCTAGGGTCCTCGTAGTCCTCTGGATGAGAGAACAGTGGAGGGTTGCGTTAGATGCTAGTTCGTACAGCTAGCGTAAAAACTGATCGAACAATTAAGACATAAAATACGCTTTAGAAATTGTGCGTTAATGCTAGGAGCGTCCCCTGGTAAGCGATAGCGCTTTAATGCCTAAATTACAGTGACAAAGTGTGCAAAGGGGACGTTGCACCGTCCCTGGGTGCTAGTGTTTAATATGGCAAGGGTTCTGACATCAAGACCTGGATGTGGGAGTGAGAAGAAGCTAGTCCAGGAAACTAAAATTAGGTAGTATAGAGTCTTGTGAAATATAGGTTCCCTTACAGGAATCGATAAAGAATTACTATAATATGATAGATCATAGGAAGTTAAATAATTTGTGCACTTCAACTAAATGGGTTGGGAAAGTAGGTTGCTAAAGAAATTGGATATATATTCAGTGATTTAACGTTGGTTTTCAGGATAGTAGTCGTACTAGAAAACGATGTAGGTAGGTTATTATAGATTAGAAGTTTAAAGGATTTAATCGGTTTAAAAATTAATAGGATTGGAGAACGAATTAAGCTTTAAAGATTGATTGTATGTATGATAAGATTCTGTTAACTATTATAATGGCTTATGCTCCTCAAGTTAATGGTTGGATATGAGTTCTAAATTATTAATTATTTTGATGACTTAGAAATTAATACAAAATGTATACCATCTTAGTAGAAAGAGTTTATTTAATGGAGGAGATTTAAAATGGTACTGTTAGGTAGAGATGTAGAAATGATTTTATAAAAGCCATCTGGTGGCCATGGTATTTGAGCAAAACGGACGAATGAAGGAGGCAAACACTATATTGGATTTTTGTTTAGCTTGTGGTTTTTCAATTGCTAATAACATTATTTATGAAAAGGATTAGCTTCTCATCACTTTAAAATGGTATAGTGCAGTCACCCTGAGTGTACTATTTTCTTATTAGAAAATAATAACGTTTCAGTTGCAAAGTTGTAAAGTTATTCCGAGTAATTTTTGTACCAAATATCGAATTATTAAAAGTTTTGGACTTTAAGATAAAGGGTCATAAAATAAAAAGCTAAACAGTAAAAACAATTGTTCTAAGGATTATATGAGTGGCATTTAAGAATATTACATAAAATATATTTTGGAAAATAAGATTATTTAGATCGTAAGATTTGTCTATGCAATGAGGATGCAATATTAGGATGGGCAATAAAGTGGCTAGTAGCTAAATGAAGAATATATGCCAAAGAATAGTCCCTTGGAGTATCAAAGAGCAAGCATCCTAATAGTCAAAATAGTATTTTTGTTGTGGAATCCTAATGTGCCAAGAAAAGTAAGAAAATAATAGAAGTATTTTTATAAAATGGTTAATTTTAAAAATTTCTGGTATATTGGGTGTAAATTATAAAGTGATTGTAAGGAATGCTTAAGAAAGCAATAACGTGCGGCAAAACATTGAGCTATTAGTTTATTTATATATGAAGATTTCGATCTAAAAGAGAGAACGATATATGTTATAAGTTAGCCAAATAAAGAGTAGGAGTAGAGAATTAGTTCAAGAGAGAAGGTATTAAAGATGAAGATCATAAAATAAACTTTTCTGGAAGATGATATTCAACAAAGATAGGAATGATATATTATGCTAAATGTTTTTAATGACGACTATGAAAATAAGATTGACTATAAGTTGCCTTAGCACCCTAAGATGAAAATAAAAATTCGCTGTTTTTATCGGCGTTATTAGTAAAAAATGAAAGTTAGAGAGGCTTTAAAGAAAATGAGGGTGATAACTGTTTGACCTGATGATTTCCTATAGAGTGTGTGAAATGCTTAGGAGATGTAAGATTATTAATGGCTTACCTAAACTTTTTAATACTATTTGAAGACTAAAAAGAGCAAGAAGACAGTGGGAAATGATTTGTTAATTCCTATTTTTAAGAATTAAAGTGATGCACAAGATTGTAGCGTCAGATACAGAGGATTAATTTTGCTGAGTCATTTACTTAAATACTATGGAGCGAGTATGGTAGCATAGGTTGGCGGCAGTGAATACTATAAGTTTCTGCAATAATTTAATTTGGATTTCATGCACAGATATGGCGACTAAGGAAGCCGACATTTATTATAGGTATTGATGGAGAATATAGGAGAAAATAAGGAGATCTAATATGATATTTGATTGGTTTAGTAGAAAGCATATTATAAAGTTCCAAGAGAAGTATGGAGTAGTATTGAAAAGAAGGAGAACATAATGCTTAATATTACAGATCATAAAAGATATGTATGCAGGAGTATTACTTGTGTTCAAACACAAGGTGGATTAACCAAGTATTTCCCTTTTCGTGGGTTCAGTCAAGGATCAGCCTGAAATCCACCATATCTTTTTGCTTAGGTCTTGGTTTTTCTCGCTAGACATTTGAAAAGAGGATGCTATACTTGGTGTATGCTTTTGCTGATGATATTATCTCTGTTGATAAGGCTGAGAGGAGTTGAAGGTAAACTTGAATTATGGAGGTCAACATTAGAGTCTAAGGTATTTCTATTGAGTAGTATCTAAAAACGAATATATGGAGTGTAATTTTAGTAGTAATAGACCTAGGAGTCGGATTGTGACTTTGGCATCAAGTCATTTAATAAGAGTACAATTTTAGATATCTTGTCAATTGTGTTCAGATGATGGTGAATATAGATGGGTATATTATACAGCATAATTCAGTATGGATGTGTTAAAGGGAAGGAGAGGGGGTAGGGTAGGTAGAAATGCACGGCTTGTTATGGTGTAGAAATGTACCTTTCAAATTAAGGGAACAATTCTATAAGATGGTAGTGAGGCCTGCAATGCTTTAAGGTGCAGGGAATGTGGCTTTTATAAGAGAATCCATAATATTAAGTTAAAGTGTGGCAGTAGATGAGGATGCTCAGTGATGATGAGTTGCTTTAAACCCTTAGAGATAGGAATATCGAAATGATGCATTATACATGAAAAAGTTGGAGTAGCTCCAGTAGAAGATAAATTAAGAGAGATTCCTTAAAAATTGTTTTTGGTCCAATAAAACGGGCGCCTTTAGATGACCTGGTTAGCGTGAGAGTAAGGTATTAGATTTGACTTATGTTAAGAAGGTAGGAGGTAGAAGACTTGTTAAAAAATATAGGAATGACCTTTCTTTATAAGATAATTAACAAAGATTTGACAATTAATAGGACACAAAGGAGAAAAAGAGATCATGTAGCCAACCCCCCGATGGGTAAAGGCTTGATGTTGTGTTGTTGTTTGTATTAGTATACACAAACAACCAAAATAAAATTTTTCAACTTATGTTTGAGAAAAATAGTATCAACACAATAAGATTTTGGATTATCAAAAACTCAAAGATATTAAAAAATAGTTTTGAAAGCTAAGTGCAAAAATCTCCCACTTTTTTATGATGAAGCAAAATAATATTATATTGAGTTAACGATTTATGGCTATTTCTTAAGCATCACCCTAAATGAATGACCAATTATGATATATAAGGTGTTCCCTTGAAAAATAAGACAACACAACACGCCAAAATAAAAAGAACACAAAATGAAAATAAAAAAATGACACAAACAAAACATAACACATTAAAAACAACATAAATATAAACAAACAATCACATACATCTAAACAATAAACTAAAGACCTTCTCATTTTGACAATAAAAGGGATGAAGTAATATCTAATGAAGGGAAAGGTTTGCTACGGATAACAAAAATAGATGATAAAGAAGAAGATTTTAAAAACTAAATACAATACATGAGTAACTTCCTATTGTTAAAAAAAACTTTAATTTTTAATTCAAAGAAAAAATAAGACAAGAAAGTCAATCCACGCACTCTTCATTTCAAGATAAATTTAACTAAAAATGATTATTGCAAAAAATGATGAAATAAGATAATTAATTTATTAATTCAATATTGAGTATGATTGACGATATATTGGATTCGGTATAGGAGATAAATTAACAGAAAGAAGAATACTATCAATTTTTTAGTTGTGGAACATTGCCACATCTTTTTTAATAGTATTGTGACACACTTTGTGCATCTTTTTACTTGGGCTAATTTTGGGGCTCTTTTTTACTTTGCATACTATGCACATCTTTAACAAATTTGACATGCATGTGCCGTCTTTTATCTTTTTTGTCTTTCAAATATCAATAAAACTTAATTAATAATTTCTAATAATAAAAAAAAAATACATTGAAAAAAACAATAATAATAAGAATCTATTTAGATATTATTATATCTAAAATAATATTAATCTATTACGAACAATGAAATTGATCTAGCATATCTACATCTTGCTAGAATTTTAATATATAACTTTGAAAGATTAATTTTATAAGGAAATTAATTTGTTAGAAATTTAAAATAATCAAAATTCTATTCAGAGATCAACCACAAATAATTGTCAAAAGAAAAAAAAGAACAATTCAAGAAGGTGCAATTTAAATTGTACATCAACATAACATTCCATCATTTTAATTTTTAACATTCAGACACATTACACACACAATTTTTATTTAACATCAACTAAACGAATCATCAACCCAATAATAAAAAATAAATAATAATACATGAAAACAATATTACTAAATTATTACAAAAACATCTCAATAAAATAAACAATAATGCATCATTAGCAATCTAAACACATAGAAGTGTGATTAATAATTAGAGGGCCTTATAATCTGGTGGAGGGTTGAAAATTATAAAGTAACTACTAGATAAAAGCTACCTGAAGTTTTATAGTGTTAAATCGCCTTGGTATGCATAACCAGTGTCAGGTGGTTACGTTGTATCTAGTATTATGATGATTTAAGTGATTAACAACATTTTGATCAAAGTAATGATTCAAAATGAGTTTTGCATTTTATATCAATAATGTTGGACCATTTCTCGATGGTGAAATTTACGTATAGTTCAGGTGAAGGTGCTAGTGCTGAGCTTTGTATCCCTCTTCTGATCTTCTCCCCTGAACTTTTTGATCTTGACCAATAGAGTGCCCAAAATAAGAGCGGCATTTAGTGAAAAAAATAAGAAGTTAAGTGGTGGATCTAGGATGGATTAGTTGTACATTTTCGGATAAGTATATAACAACTATATGTCCAAAGCCACATTTTTAATCTCTTCTTATTATAAGGAAGTCAAATATTAGAATGTTTATAAATTTTATTCATAATAAGTTGTGGCTCATGAAAAAAGATTTTCAATCATAATCAATAAGTGACAATGTAAAAGAGGAGTCAGTTTATGCTTACACCCAGCTTTTGAACTATAAGGTTCTATAAAATTGTGTGGTAATCCCTTGCATTTTGATCGGAGTGTACAACAAGAGATAGATGGCTCAATTGGGGCAACACTTAAGAGTCAATTTATTTTTAACCATCAAAATACTTCTCTAGAGAGTTAAGTGTGGTGCGCGTCTAATCTTAGTTCTAGGTGTAATTGAAGATGCTAGATATTACCTTACTGATTTCTTTAATGTAGTTTATAGAAGTAAGGAAGACTCCTAGTGTGATCTTGGTATACTTTTCATATTGCAAGGTCCATTTGAAAGTTTCATAATTTTAAAAGTGGTAGGGATGAAGGAGAATAATGGGTTAAGGCTAATAAAGGCATGATTAGAAATATTATGTATCAACCTCTGGAATCAGTGAGTCGGGAGGGTTTATTTTGGCGCAAATTACCAATCAAAAAGCTTCCTCAATTATCTTTGGAAGAAAGTGTCATCCTAGCAGATCAAGAGCACGAGCCATTAGAAATGTTAAAGGTCATGCTATGCTAGAAGTCATTCCTAATGTTTAACTCCAAGAAGGTTTGGAAATAAAGAATGGAAGTCAACATGTCTAGACCCTTCTATTTAAGTGTCTTTCCTCACAAGTGCTTTAAGCAATAGTATATGAGAGAGGATGAAGTAATAACGACGATCACGCCCCCCCCCCCCTCCCCCCCCCCCCCCCCCCCCCCCCCACCCAACTAGAAGATTGGACCACATGTGGAATTGGATTTACATGTCATGCTACCGCTTATGGCGGTGAGTTAGAGATGGTTAATTCAAGGTGGGTTCTGATCTACAAGTGTCCTGCTAAGTATGTGATTATCCTAATCACCTATTTTAGTCTTATTCCTGTCCACTAATTTTCCATGACCTCAGTCTACTTGTTACCTGACGGATGACAAAGTTACCCCAGTAGGGGCTGCTTGTGGGTCATATGTATGCCAATTTGACATTATTGTGAAATCCTTTATTATGAGGTGCTTGAAAATATATCGATGATGAGATTTCTTACGTCTTAGTAGTTAACCGCAATCTTAAGGCAAAATATGCACTCTTTGGGCTACAATTTCTTCCTAAGAGCTCCATGTGGGAAGATCAAAATTGACGGATTGAGATTGCACTTGTCCCTTAGTGCTTTTATCTAGCGCTGAGTGCCCCTCGTGATCTTCCATAGGGTGTGGGCACAGCGATGGTGATAGAGCTTTGTCCCTTTGTGCGTAGGATTCGACATTGGAAACTTGTTGCCTCTGGATCTATAACACTAGAGTTTTGGTGCGTCAGCTTGTGTAGGAGTAATCTGCCATAAGGTTGTTAGTGAGGGTGAGGGAGAAATAGTGAGCGAGCAACAAACCTTTAAGACCATGTGGACCTGAGGATAATTGGTTGGGGGGGGGGGGGGGAGGGGGGCAATGCCCACCTCAAATTTTTTAAAAAATTTAGATAGTATATTTTGAGTATTTTGCCCCATCTCAAAAAAATTTTTTACTCTAATTTTATCAATCCTAAGCTCCTTTGCCCATCCCCACAAATTTTTTTTTTTTACCCTACTCTAAAACAAAAGCTGATTAGCCCTTGGTTAAGGACGCAAATTTGATAACTGTTAGGCTATGCTATTGTATCACGCAATGAGTAGTGCCGCCCAAAGCCTTGGATTGTGTTATTATGGAGGATTAAAGGAAATCCAGAGGTTCTGAGATTAAGTATGGTGCCACTGCTTGAGAGTAAGTTTGAAGTGCTTGGGAATTGATTTACCCTCAATGTTTATGAAGTCAACCGAAATTCTGATTGGAATCTACTTGATTCCAGTATTTACTAATCACTTTAGCCAAGATCTCTCACCGCAAACTGCTGTCCAAGCAGAGTAAACAAGCCAAAGCAGGGGAAAATAACCCGAGAAGAACGAATAGAAACACGAAGTAAGAACTTGAATAATTATACTAGAAGATCGAAAGAAAGAATAGCAAAGTATAAGGATCCTCTATATCGTAGAGGAGGATCGCACTCCTCCCAATCTCTAGAATTCAAACTTGAGCACTGAGCCACCAAAGAAGAACTTAGAAAAACTACAAAAATATTCTCATAACCCTAATCCCCCCCTCCCCTTTTCGCCCCTAACTTATATGCATACAATCCAAATCTAAAACAAAAGACTCTTACCACTGCTTCCCCTCCTTTTGGCTCCATAGAAACAATTCAAACTTCAGTGGACCCACCCCTCTCACTTTTCTTGGTGTCCTCCGCCCTCCTGGCGTAGACGAAACAAGCCGGACCCAAGGGCTGGGCCGGCTTGACCGTCTCCTGGCCTGGCCTCATAACAAATTACGTTGGACATACTATGGGTTGAGGACTGAGGGTCCTTACCAGGTGCAAGTAAATGGAGTCATC